>WBNO01023420.1:0-44527 GCA_013400575.1 Peucedramus taeniatus | reverse complement strand
GCATGGTTCAAGAAGTGCTGAGTAAGCACTCATTTATGCTTTCAGTGATCAGCTGAACTCAGCCTGCATGTATACACATATATTTAGTGTTAGATATAAAAAATAGTATCTTTATCTGTTGAAGATTGAAAAAGGAGGGAGGGGCAGTAAAAAACAGGCAGCCATAGACACTGAAATAGAAGAGTGGTAGAAATAGCATCCATAGACAGGTGCAGGTTTGCCAGAAATTCTCATTATGTAAACCTTAGTGGCCAGACACTATTTACAGCACAGCTGTGCTGTAATTTCTCTTTGGCATAACTTGCAGGAGATATTTTTCCTCCAGAATATTACTCATATAGAACTGTGCTTTGACTGTAACATTATAAAGTTTTCAGAATTCACTTGCATGTTCAAAGTAAAAACATTTTAGTGTTTGTGTTAATAATACCCCCTCAACAGAGAAACAGATTATCAGGAATAGAATCTGATTACCTAAGATTTCCAATTTTTGCTGACTTTGGAAGTGTGAACTCATAGGATTAATATTTTCTGGAAGTAACGGGCCACCTCTCCAAAACCCAGAAATATACTTCAGTTTATCACACTTACATATGTGCCGTTGCCATGGATACCTACAATTTCCAGTGCTTGGTAATTCAAAGCACAAGTGATACAGGTATGCTATCACTTGTACCTGAAATACGATTTTTCTACCTAGGAAGCAGTGCAACAATGGTCAAAATATTTGTTGGTTTTCATTTAGATTAGATCACTTGAACATGAGGGGAAAGAATATTTCATGTTGGACACTCGTTTTGGACTGAGTTGTTAGAGGGATCCAGAACAATATAATCTGTAACAGGCAGTACCTCAAGACAATTTCCAAGCAGGATTCATTCATATTTTACCCAAAAATAAACAAACATGCTGTAGTGTGGCATCTTAAACTAAATATGTGAAACAGAATAAAGATACACTGGTGATGACAGCAAAAGTTTTCGTTCAAACCATGTTTTATGGAGCAGAATTTATTTTATATATATTTATTTGTTAATTTCATATGACTTAATATTGGTTTAAAAATAAAAATTTTATGTAATCAGAACCTAACTGGCTTTGTGTTGTATAAGGTTAACAGAACTAATTGCTTTGTTGTTAGGAGTTGGCAGGACAATGGAATCTAAGCTGGCTTCCTTGGGAATTAAAACCTGTGGAGATCTGCAGTGTGCTTCAATGTCAAAACTACAAAAAGAATTTGGTCCAAAAACAGGACAAATGCTCTACAGATTTTGTCGTGGTTTGGATGACCGACCTGTTCGTACCGAAAAAGAAAGAAAATCTGTTTCAGCAGAAATCAACTATGGAATAAGGTTTACACAGGTAAATTAAACTTACTTTTTTTTTGCAGTGACTTCTTTCAGCTATAGAAGAATCTTCTCAAATTCTGATTATTTTCACTTACACTTTGATCTGTTAGAGCACCATCTTAGCCACTGTTTAGAAATGAGGAAAATGAAGAAGTAGGAGACCAAACGATAAAATGGGAGGAGAGACTGCAAAAGTACTGGACTGAAAAGAAGCTTGCACAAAATTAGCTGGCTATTCTGCATTCGTTATACAAGTCTGGTACAGAAAAAGAGAACTGCAGTAGGTTTGTCAGCACCTAGCATTCTCTTTCATTTAAATGCTGATTATTCAAAGATACCAGTGCCTGAAACTATCACCATCTGCTCCCGTACAACAAAATTAGATTTTTTACAAGTACTTTTTGTTTGGGGGGGAGTGTTATTAACAAAATTGTGTTTAAAAAGTAACTCAGCACTTTTTTGAGATCTTGAGTATTTCTAGAAATGATAGGAAAAAGGAGTTTGAAGAGACCTGATGGTGTTATGTAGTCCAGACCTTTGCTCAGAGCAGGGGAAGCTAATAAATCAGACCAGTTGCTCAGCACTTTATCCAGTCTGGCATTGGAAATCTCCAAGAATGAAGACTGCAAACTTCCTTGAGCAACATGTTCCACTGCTTGGCTTTCCTCATGGTGAAAAAGATTTCAAGTCCTATGCTCTTCATCTTCTAGGTTTGTGCTTAGACTTGCAATTCTGTGTTGGGGTTTCTAAATACATTTCTTAAAGACTTCAGGACAGGAATCTACCGCCTCACCTAAATTTAGTGACCTACAGTGAAAACAAACCACTTGAAGTTAAATGAGACAATTGCTTGTGAGTCAGCTCGCTCTTTTCAGTTTACACAGTCTGGATTGTATTAACCATTAATGATTTACTTTCAGTATTTGAAAACTAATCATTATCTAAACATGTTGTTTCTCCCCTCCAGCCTAAGGAAGCAGAAGCTTTCCTTCTGAGCCTCTCAGAAGAAATCCAGCGTAGACTTGAAGCTGCTGGCATGAAGGGTAAACGATTGACCCTTAAAATTATGGTCAGAAAGGCTGGAGCACCAGTAGAGCCTGCAAAATACGGAGGTCATGGAATCTGTGATAATATTGCCAGGTAAGTACTAGGCATGAACACACTTCTGCAGGATCTGAAATTTATAGAAAGACAAGACAGAAATTTCAAAGTATTTGGTACTTCTTTGTCTATGTATAAAACTTGCACCAAAGTAAGTAGAATATGATTATCAAAACTCCTCTGTGTGTTGGGTTGTACATTTGTGGTGGTCTGGTTATCAGTAATTTATATATTGGTTATATATTGTTGGTGTACCTTTCTCCAGCTTGCTCAGTATTGGAGATGAGGGTTTTCTTAGAGTGTTTGAAGAAGACATATTTATATCCTGCACTGTGACACACATGCAGCAGCATTGATTTCTTTCAGTAACCAGCCTCCTATTACTTTGTTACTCCTATTCTTTTTTCCTTATTGATAAACTGGATAATGCTGACTGAATATTTTTGAATCTGAATATTATTTATGTACTTGGATACTAAAAACACAGGGATATAATCTAGGCATAGAGTATCATATGCTGTTTCATACAATATTATCATGGAACCTACATACACACATATATTCTTCAGGCATACACTTTTTTATCAAAGAAGTTGTTCTTCAGTACAGGATGATCCTGGCTTTTGACAGAGGATAGGTCTTTCTACTTTTCCTGCCATCCCAAGTGGTTGTAACAGACTAATCCCTCCTGAACTAGAGGGTCATTTGATGGGTGTTGCTGGTAACAGAAGAGGAGGTGGANAGAATATGCTGAATTGGAAGGGACCCCCAGGGATCATCAAGTCCAGTTGCTGGCCCTGCATAGCACCATCCACATGCCCAGGAGTTCTTCCAGTGGGTTAGAGTTCAGTCGTAAGACTTGTATGCATAGAGCCTGTCATGCTTGTGATCTTGTTACATAGAATTAAGCTGTAATAAAAGCTGAAACAACAAAATTCATGTCTCACTGTAAGAAGCTCTTAACTTTTTAGAATTGGTATATATACCAAGAAGAAAATCCCTCAATCTATACTTTTATCTTCTGGCTATCCTGAATTCTTTGACCTGAAGATTTATTTTTAGCAGCCTAAGAACACATCTTAGTATGGTGGGTGTATTGAGATAGAGCTTTGTTCCTCCTTTATTTTAACTATTGTCAGAGTGCTTTTTCCTGAATGTATCAGTGCTTTGGACCCCTCTTCTGTGGTCAGGCATACTAATGTACACATACCCTGAAATTTCCTTAATTCATGAGGTCTTCAGTAAGGTCAGGGGGCACCCAGGAATAGAAAATTGTTCACACATTGCTAAAGTGGTTCAGATGCCAGGATTTTGTTTGGTGGTGTCTCTGTTTCGGCTTCTGGTTTTCCAGTGACCTTGTCAACCCCAGTCAATCCAGGTTATGCTGTAGGTGTTGTATTTCTGTCTTTGTTCGAGCATTTCTGTTCAGCCCAGTAAAAAGCTTTTTAGCAGTGGAAGGGTAAACTCCAAAAGTTGAATCCAAGCAAATGGATTAGAATCTCAGTGTGGTGTTCCCCCCAGTGACCAGTTTCTCCCTTCAGTTTAAGATTTTCTCTGTAGCTGTAGCTCATGACTCATTTCTTGCCTCTGTACCCCACAGGTGAATGGCTTGCTGTGCTTTCTCATTCTACAGGTCAGGATCCCCTAGGATGATAACCATAGTACTACAAAGGATTCAGATTTGCAGACACACTTAAAATCAAACTCGGCTTTTGAGATTAAATGGTATTTTCACTGCATCTCTGAAACCCAGTTCTGGTAGTTTAGCACAGACCTTTTTAAAATATTTTTCTGAAATGTTGTGTACCTTTAGTGATAGTGATCCCCTTTTTCTTAAAATACTAAGATGTAAATCTTAAGGAGATCTTCATGTTGTTCACAGTCTGAGGGGGTTTTTTTTCATATTGGCAGAACTATATTTCCAAAGAGCACTTGGCTATTCATGGTGGTTTCAGACAGATTCAAAAGCAGAGTAACACCATCAAAGTGTTTAGTAAGTTGTCAGGATGGCACCCTGTCAAAACACCAAACTTCATTTTGTTGATAGAGCCCACTGTATGAGAGCTAAAACTGCATCAGTTATTTCAGTGAGAGGACTTTACATCACTCACATGCATTTGATGAGCCACTTGAAATTTTGTCAAAGGTTAGGCCATTAGAGAATCCAGAGCTACCCAAGCACTGCTGCTGCCCTCTCATACTCTCAAGTGGTAATCTGTAAAACTCACAGGCAGGTTGTTTTGTGAGTCTAGTTGCAAAAAAACTGCCCATGCCTTAAGATAATTTGGAATGTTGTTTAAAGTTACTTGCCATTAGTTTTAATTCCTTGTTGCTTGTAATCCACATGCACATGCCTACATCTGCTCCCCCTCTGAGTTCCTTTTGAAACTCTTGCTGTAGACAATTGACAACTGAAATAATACTGAGCAAACTCTCTGTGAAGCAAGCTTGAGTGAAAGACAAAAGTGCAGGTGTGTTTTTTTGCAAACTGTAAACTTCTTGTGAAACTTTTTGTCTGGCTTCAATAGATTACGTGTGTGTATATATACACACTAAATTTGACCTTTTAATGTGTGGACTGCACACTGAGGAGGTTCAGTTAGTAAGTATTCTGCTTTTCTTACTTTTTCTGTAGATCATGCTTAGTTTTAACTACCTTTTAAAAGAAACCACTGAAAAAATAAAAGTGCTCAGTTTCTATATGCCAAGAAATTATGATCTGTCTTTCTTTCAGGTCCTCTCTGGAATAAATACAGAATTTTTGTCTTCAGGATTTGTGAAACAGTTTCCTTTTTAACCATACTTACTTATTCTTTTTAGGACTGTGACTCTAGACCATGCAACAGACAGTGCAAAAGTAATTGGGAAGGAAACTCTGAACATGTTTCACACAATGAAACTGAACATATCCGATATGCGAGGGGTGAGTTAATGGGAAAACTGAAATTCATTCTCTTTATCAACCTATTTCTGTCTTTTGTGGATTTTAATTTCCCTATGGTAGATGATAACCAAACTTATTCAAAAGTGTAGGTAATACAAAGCTTATGTAAATTAGTGTATGCAATTATATTTTGTTTTGTAACCTTTGAAAAACATGGTTACAAAGCCATAAATGTAAAAAAAATTTTGGGGGGGTATAAATTAATGCACAACTTAAAACGTCCTGAGGTGATGAACTAAGACTGTATCTTCTACAGTTCAATCAGCATGTGTAAATTTTATTTTGTCTTAGAATTTTCTGTAAGCTTTTGCCATACATTATTGTGTAACTAATATAAACTAATATATCACTTTTTGTAATGCCAATCAAAGATAGAGGTGAAAGGAGCTTTTGTTCTAGACTGCAAGTCTTAGAGCAAGAAAAGTTACCAGCCCATGTTTTGGTCTTTATTTGAAGGTGGTTTTCTGGCTCTTTTGATTCATGGCTTATTTTAGAACTCCTGCTCATATCAGTGGTTTTGTCATAGCAATGTGACCCCACAATGCCACTATTTTGACATCAGCCATTTGTTACAATAGAACACAGAGGATTTCTAAAACAAACCTGCATTAATTCATCATCTGGATGTAGAACAGGGTTTTGATTCACAATGTTGCCTTGCAAAGTCAGCTCCCTGGCTTGGAGTTGAGGAAATACTTAATTTAAATGTCATATCCCATTGTTGCAACTAAGAAGGTGTTAATAAACAAAATCCTTACTATGTAATGATAGAAGAAAACCTGGTGGAAATACATACAGTAGCTCCTTCATGCTTTCTGAGTCCCATATACAACTTTTTCTAAGTGTCGGATTTTTTTCTTGAAAATTATGGAGGATTGGCAATAAACTCATACAATGCATTCTTAATTAGACACACATTTTGCACCCCTGCTGATTTGATATTTAAAAGTTAAATTAAAAACTAGAATGTCCTGAAAAATGAGGAATGCCTTATCTAAAAAAGACTACTTCTACCAAAGTACTTTCATCCATTGAGACTTTGCAAAAACGGTGTTTACAAGTGAAACAATAGTATTTTTCACATTTGTAGACTGAGGTGATGGATTTAGTATAGATCGTCCTTGGGGAAAAGCATTGCTGGGTAGCCAGATTTAATACTAACCACATTCTTGTCAGTATTTCTGTATTTTTTAGTGTCTAAGAAATTTCATAAAAAACACATTGCTTCATGATCCTGTTGACAGCACTTTTTTATATCAGAGAAGTTAAGATGATAGTACCTTTGTAATTTCTTAGTTGTTGGATTATGGTGGGTAATCCTGGGGTTTTTTTGGGATGTTTTTAATGGCTGCTTATGTGTATTTCAGTGTATTTTTACTTCTCCTCCCCCCACCCACAGCAGGCATCCAGTTCCAAAGACAGCAGTGTTATTATGATAAAATTACAGATTTTAAAATTTATTTTATTTATTTCAAACTTCATTAAATGAATGCATTTATGTTTTGGATTTAGGTTGGAATTCAGGTACAGCAGCTAGTTCCCATCAGTAAAACAACTTCAGCTCTCCCAACAGTACAATCTGGACATTTGCCTGGTGGATCACATTCAGTTATTGATCTTTTTCATGTTCAGAAAACAAAAAAGCACTCAGAAGAAGAACCTAGGGAAGGTCAGTGAGCTTTGTACTTGGCATGTGTGATAGTGATCAGTTCTGAAGGACCCTAACATAGATCACCTTTTGGAATACTTATTCAATATTATACCAGTGTAAGTTATGCAATGTAAAGTTTCTGAGAGTGGGGTTTGCTGCTGCAAATGAAAATGATACTAATAAAACTTTGTATAGGATTAGTCCAATTAGTTTGGTTTTTGGTTGTTTTTTCTTGTTTTTTGTTTAGTTGTTTTAGTTAATATTAACAGAGGATACTTAGAAATAAAAGGTGTTATGGTGGTGCTATATATTGCATAAACTCTTCAAATAATGCTAGAAAATACCTTTTACTGTGTCTTGAATCTTTGGAGTATTTTTAACTATTAGATGATCACTCTGTATTTTGTTTCCATATGTATAGTATTTGTGGCTGCTATGGACCTTGAAATATCTTCTAATTCAAGAACTTGCACTTTCCTTCCATCTCGTGGTACCAATGTCACACCTGGTCTCAATTCTAATGCCAGCAACACTGAGTCTGCTGTCAAGTGGAATGGTGTGCATTCTCCTATCAGTGTAAAATCCAGGCTCAATTTGAGTATTGAGGTTCCATCTGCTTCCCAGGTAAACCTGAGAATATAAAACATCTGCAGTATATTGTAATAACTTGGGATTGTCTGTCTTATTTGAACAGACCCAAAAGGAGCTCTTCTTAAATAAAAAGAGTTCAAGTAAAATATAGTGCACAGTCAGTAACTGTTACTGATGCAAAAATATTTTGCCTTAATAAAATAAATAATGTTGAAGTTAGGATGTGCACTTAACATTTTTACAGGATACCACTATTTAGATGAGAGAAGGACAATATTTAAGTAAAATATTTCAGTGGGATTTGAGGATTTTTTTAGCTGTGTTTTAACAAAGGAACAGCCTTCATTATTTCCACCTCACATGCTATTCAAAGTAGACTATTAGAAGGGTCTGCTATGAAACAGCTGCACAGAATTCTGCAGGTATTTTAGATATAAGCAGACTTACTTGCTTTTCTGCAAAGGCTGTCATTTAAATGTCTGTCATTTAAATCTGTAAAAGCATTTTTGTGTTTTTTTTAACAGCTTTCTCAAATATTTATCCATTTTAAGAAGCAAATTATGCTTTTGGCAGGAAACTTGTTCCTATAATGCAATATCCAAGCCAGCTCAGGATCTAAAAGTAACTTGACTGAGCAATGCGAAGCTCTGTACACTCAGATGCTGCCATAAGAGGCATATGTATAAACAAGTGAAAAATGCACTGGCTGTTCAGTAGAGTTCCTACTTCGGTGGCTTTATGGGACAATATCTTTGTTTCTGCTTTCAACCGTATTATAATTTGGAATGTAATAAAAAATGCAGGAGTGAGAAGGAGTGGTGAGAGTTAGTGCCACACTGCTGTTTGTATACTGTACTAGGAAAGTAACAGCAAGATACTTTACACCCAGGATTCCCAGGAAATTATTATAGAGTTATATATGCAGCAGATTTGTAATGAGTGAATACAGACAGAACATAGAAGAGTAACTAAAGTGATTAACAACACAGACAGCTTTCATCAAAACCTCTCAGTTACCATGCCAAGTAGATTTTCATAGGTATTTGTGGTTCTTCTGTGTAAATCCAGAATCTGGTCATAAGTTCCAAATTTTCTTCTTAAAGGTAAAAGATAAACTATTGTAACCCAGCTATGAAGTCTTACTCAGCAGAACTTAAAAGCAAATGTTGGCATTTCTTACATAGTTTTATTCCAATTTTACTTGTGACAAAAATGATGCTGTACATATGCTTGTGCAGCTGTCATTGTACAGAGCAGCTTCTGGACACTGAGAGATTATCTCAGTTGTTTCAAGTGAATAATTGGTAGTAAGTAAAAGCTTATTTCATCATCCAACTCTGGCAAGTCTGACAGTATGCAAACACATGTAATACCGGTAAAGTAAATCAGTAACATGCACCCTAGAACTGTATAAGAAGGAAATTAATTGCTTACAGCTTTGTGCCAAACACCAATTTAGTATTCATATCAACTTGTTGCCTGTACAATTTGAACTCAGAATTCAGGTTACTTTATCATTAGGTAGCTGTAGAGGAAACCCTATCTATGGTTTTTGGTTAGAAGACTGATCATTGTGAAAAGATAAAACTGATCATTCATATTTACTGAGCTGCGTAGTCTTAAATGATATTTTACTGCTGCAGAGTGTAACTCTCAGGTTCCTAAGGATGTTTGCATACACAGGGTAATATGTAGCGGGTTTTGTAAAATTCAGGAACTGTATAACCAATGTTCTGACTGAAATAGCTGTGTTACCTATTCCTTAGAAAAATCTAAAAGCTTTTATGTACTTGTAGCTAGATAAGTCTGTGCTAGAAGCTCTGCCACCTGATCTCCGAGAGCAAGTAGAGCAAATATGCACCATTCAGCAAGGAGAGAGTTACGGAGAGAGCAAAAAAGAGCCAATAAATGGATGTAACACTGCCCTTCTGTCACAACCAGTTGGAACAGTGCTTCTACAAATACCAGAGCTGCAAGAACCAAATACCAATATGGGAATCAATGTAATAGCCTTGCCAGCTTTCTCACAGGTAGGATGTTTGCATGGTATCAATAAACAATTACTTTTCATCTAGAGGAAGTTAGAAGCTCTTCCTTGAAACAGCATTAACTGGAACCTGTGACTTCCCACAATCAATTGTTCATGGTCCTTTAATGTCTTTTAAAAGTCTGTTTTTAAATGTTACCTTATCTGTCAGAAACATAGTATGGTAATATTTATTGAAGATTATAGTCATCAGTCTGCCTATGTTTTTGCTGTTGATTAATGTAAAACCCCCTCATATGTGGTCTGCTTTGCAATCCAGTCTGTAAATAGCTTTTTTTCTGTATTGCAGCTGAGTTACACTGAAGCAAAGTCTCAAAGCAGTCCTAAAATCTGCTTAGCTAAGTCACAGGAGACTGTGTTTGAGTGTGTGTTCTGATGGGGTAAAGCCAGCCTCTGCTAGCTTCTTCTGTAGATGTGTTTGTTTGTATCCCATTCCTGAGAGGAGGGCAGTCATGGCTAAAGGTTGTGCGAATCTCCATAGTTTTTTAATGGACTCATACATAGCATGTCCAGGATGAGAAAAGAACAAAGACTTTTGTCAAAACCTGAAAGGGCAGCAGGGAACAGTAAGGATGCTTCTAATGTTATTCCACTCTTCTTATTCCAAGAAGGTGCTGAAAAAATGTAGTGTAAAAATTAAAAGGAAAAAAAATCTAAAAATCAAAGATTGGGTTACCCAGAGATACAGTATCCTGCATTGCATTATTTAAAATGGAGCAGTGTTTTTATTTTTCTGTTTCATTGCACCTTTACTGTTCTTAAATGAAGTAATACCACTTAATCACATTTTTAGAGGTCTGTTGCTGTTTCTAATGCATAATGTTGCTTAGATGACAAAAAATTCAGAGAAAGTAATGTAGAAATTCCACTAAATAGTTAATGCATAATTGTTATTTTAAAAAAATGTGTAGTCTATTCTTTTACTAAAATTTCCTCACCTTGATTCGAGTTCATTGGTTCAGAAACAGTTGTGTCAGTTTTTGTTCCTTAACTGCAAAGTTTGGTTTCCTCTATGGATTAGTGTGCAAATAATATCTGAGTTCTCTCTGCCCCAGCTGTTCTAAATTTTGTAGTTACATCTGTCCATAAGCAAGATATGTGTTAAATTAGGCTGTGCTCTGAAGTACACCCCTCCACACTTGGCTTGCCACTTAGTACTGTTTTTCAGAGTAAATGGTAACTGCATGTGGCTTTCTATAAAAATTCCTTTTAGTTTGTTTATACTTTATCTGTCTAATAATTAGGTAGTCAAGAATTGATTATTTTTTACAACAGCATTACTTTTGAAGTTTTCTTTAAAAGACCTAGTTTGCACTAGTTTTTTGCACTGTTTTTTTTTTATCTCTATCTACTAATGTATTTTGTGACCCAGTTACTTGATCCAAAAATGCAACTTAGTTCAGGAGCCTTTTTGTTTGAAGATGTAGTTCCAGAAGAATTGAGTACTTCCTATTTATTTGTCGGGGATATCCATACCTTATGCTCATACTCTAAATTTTTTCCTGAAAGCCATTCAGCTTTCTTTATTGGCAAAAAGAGGACTAATATTTACAATTTTAATTTTCCGAGTTAGGTCCAAGTTTAATACCTAGAATAGTATGGTTGAAAAGCTTCCTGTAGGCTTGGGGGAAAAGAAAAGAGCGAAACCCATTTCATTAATACAGGAGGATTTTTTTCTGTGTTAAAATCAAACATGAACTTAATTCAAAAATACCATCTTACTCTAAATATAGTTTGACACATTTTTTCTCTTAAAGTCTTTGTGGTAGTGTATATGCTATGACTGCACACAAGCATTTAAATCTACTTTGTGGCCCATGAAGCAGTGAAATGGGTAGTAATAGGTTTTGGGTATAGAAATACTGCCAACCACTCCAAAATTAGTACTTTATCTACATCAGATGTAAATTATGCCCTGCCATCTTTTTATAGCTTGATAAGGTTTGTTTTGCAGCTCTTAATTCCTTTTGCCTGAGCTGAGTTTTTGTGATCAGGTGCAAAGTTAATTGGCTGACAGTAATTTATTAATTAGAAAACGTGGAAAATTTCCTTTGTTGGGTAAATTTCTCCTGTGAAAGGAATCCAGATAGGTTGCATTCCTTTCTATCAGTTGCTGAAGTAATCTTATGATTTAGAATGGCTGTATATGTCTGTAACCTGGATCCTGCAGAAGCATAGAATGCAAAAAGTGAAGATTACAGATGCATAGAAGTGAATGACATTTGTAATAAGGGTGTTAATTAGTGGTGGCAAGTTTTCATTTAATCCTTACAGTGTCTTCACGTGGTACATAATGTGAAAGCTTTCAGATACCTGAATGACAGTGTCAGGACATTGTACAATCAGTTACCTGAAACTCCAGTTATATTGGAGAATTCATGTGAATTCATCTGATGGCTCCTCTAATTGAATTTTTCCATGTTACACTCTAAGAGAGCAGTGATGGGGGAATAACAAAAATGCATCAAGTTCACGTACTGCATTATTTCTGCATGAATTAAGTGGTGTACACAAAAAACAGTATCAATTCAGAGCATTCCAAATTCTTGGCTCTCAAATGCTTTACCAGAGAACACTAAAAATTTTTTTAAAAGTTTTATTAAGTAAAATTTGTATTTAAATAGATAACTTACACCTGTGATGTAATTGGTTGCATTCCACTACAGTGCTTTGTTCTGCACAATGTGTATGGTAATTGAGGTCAGAGCTGTTCCTGTTTCCTCCTTCAATTAGTGCATATTGTTTGTTGTGAAAAATTCGTGTTGACTCATGGAGTTCTGAAAAAGGAACAAACTTGTGCTAAACTGATGAATTCTAACCTGTAAGAGCACATTCATGTTTATGATCTGTATTATTTAGACATCGTGTGTGTGAATAGCACACTGTACCCCCCTGTCATAGCCTACATGTTTTGGTTTAAAAAAAAAAGAAATCTCTATTGAAAATAAGAGAGAAATTTTAATACATTTGCAGATTGACATGTAAGAAATACAGTACCTCAGATAATGATAGAAATTGCATTGTGCTCTTAAAATAGTAATTGTGGTTTTGACTAATTTTTTGTTGTTTGTGCTCATCTCTGAATTTTACCAGTGAAATGAAGGGCACTCCCACTGGCAGATTTAATCCACTAAATGATAGGTTTGCTTTGAATTAGATTTTGAACATTATGAGCTGAAAACACTGTCTTGTTATAATGGGAAACTCCTAATACGAGTCTGTCACTGATGTGCTACTTCAGACACGCAATGAGAAAAAATGACTGATAATACAACAAATTTTATTTTGTCCATATGAATGCATCTGGCAATTGGCATCAAATTATTTTCTGTCTAGAATCCAAGTCCCTGGGACAGTTGCAAGGGACTGTGCTTGTATCAGTCAAGCAAGTGGTGGACAACTGTTGGAGAAAGAGATTAAACCCTTTTGTGCTAGTTCAAAATATGACATAGCTGGACTTGGCTTTTCCTGTTCTTAAAGAACTGAGACCATTTCCAAGAATATTCTGAGTTACATAGCAGCTTGCAGAAAATAGAAGAATCAAAAGAAAAGGAGGAACAAAAGTCTGGTGGTCACAATGTTTGTGTTCTGAAATTTGAAGAGAGTGCTCTCTGGGTTAGGCTTAATCCTGCTCTTAATGCAGCTTTACTGGGTATCAGTAGGTGGGTAAAGATGGTTAATGCATTATGTGCTCATAATTGTGATTTTAATAGAGTAGTATTAAATGTACATTTTGTTGTTTTTGCAAACTAAAATATATAAAGAAAATGTACAATGTGTTTTACAGTGTTTCAGTTATATCTTCTTTATTTTTGCTTGGCATAAAATGTAAATACCCTTCTCATGTGAGTGACCTAGAAGGAAGCAAATGGTGCAGCTCACTGCTAAAATAATCAAATGAATCTTTTGTTCAGGTGGACCCCGAGGTTTTTTCTGCACTACCTGCTGAGTTGCAAGCAGAGCTGAAAGATGCATATGATCAAAGGCAGAAGCAATCAGAGCAGCAGCCTGCTAACACTTTAGGTGAGAAGATGTAGTTGTGCAGTCGTCTTCTGGTATAGGAGTTGTTTGCTATCCAAACAGCTATGCAGCCCTAAGTAACAAACTGGAAAATATAATCAAAGCTTCTCTGAAGATGCTGTGTTCAACTGAATTGATGTATTTATTTTTGACAGACTGTCAGTTAAAACCAGCTGTGGTTTCAGTTTGCAGACAGGTGCCCAGCTTTACTCAAATGGGTAATTAATTCAATTCATGGGGACTGTGGCACTAAGCTTTACCCACATCCATATGTTTGCCAGATGGAATCCACACTTGATGTGTCTTGTGATTTAAAGTATTGCACTTTCTTAAGTTAGTTAAACTCTTTTCAGGCAGCATTCTCATGGTTCCCTGAAACCCATAGCACTGGCAGGGTTTTGGGGCAGCTAGAGAAAGATGTACTGCATCTCACTGAATGTCTGATGGTCATCTGGGTTTACTCTAAGCTGATCATCCAGGTCTCCTTTTCATAATCAGTAGAAAGAAATAAGACTAATTCCCTGTGAACATGCTTAGTCATAAAAATAGGTTGTAAATGTTACTGGCTTGATTGCCAGTTAAACACTGTATTGTAATTATAATCACACTGTGATTTCATAGCCAGTGGACTAATGCAGATATGTTAGAATGATGGAATGAGAGAAAGATTTCCTTCATAAACTGTGATAAAAGCATTTTGGGGGCTTTACATTGCTGGCTTTGCTGATAACACTGGTGGGACAGTGCCCTGACTGAGGTGAGGCAATTTGTCCAGTAGATTCAGATTTCACCAGCTGCTTAATGTGAGCATTCAAGTACTGAAATGCTCACATTAAAAAGCTTATGAATAGCTGAGTGTCCTCTGCGTACACTGAAAGTCTAACAGTGCTTTTCAAATCTGAAATGGTGTGTGTGGTAAAGTTGCTTTATCTAGGCTATGTTTTCTCAGGTGATCATTAGATTTTTGTGGGAGATACAGAGTCCTCCTTTCAATGGAAAGGTATTACATTTTAAATGTCTTGACCACTGACTATTCCTGTGTTTTTCAGTGTCAAAAAATCCTTTCCTACAATTGAAGCATACAACTATGAAAAATAAGAAAAAAATACGGAAAAAAAATCCAGTCAGTCCTGTGAAAAAGATTCAGAGTCCTTTGAAAAACAAACTTATTGGTAGTCCTGCAAAAAACATGCCAGCTACATCTGGAAGCCCACAGAAGCTAATAGATGGCTTCTTGAAACAAGAAGGAACAGCTGCTCAGGTACTTTTAACACGAACAGCTTTTGCTAAAGCTGTGTCTGCTTCTTTAGACTGAGTTCAGGTTGCTGTTTTTCTTTACTGACACTTATCTCTAAATGTATATGGTGCATATATATGGTGCTTCCCATATTTGTCAGACTGAGCATTATCCACTTCCATGTTTGGAACAGGCAAAAGCAGTTCCATCAACTCCGGATTCCCCAGGCCCATCAGCTCTGCAGACGGAGCAGCAGCCGGGCTCCTTCAGGCCACAGGCCCCAAACCTCGCTGGAGCTGTGGAATTCAACGATGTGAAGACCTTGTTGAAAGAGTGGATCACAACTATCTCAGGTGAGGGATGTCACATGGGGGTGATCTTGCAGTGCATCACAAAGAAAACTGCTTTGAGTAGGCTTTTTGTACTTCCTTTCTCCTTCACTCTTCCTTTTGCTGCTTATTTTTTACAGTACTCTTGAAGTCTTACTGCCTTGGCAGTCTTGGAAGAACTTGATTCTTTCTGTCAGTTATTTGCAGTTATTCTGTGGCTTTGCCAGCTCCTCTTGCTTAACATCATGAAAAGTAACATCATCCTTCTTCAAGCCATTTGCCTGGCCTATGCCTTGATGTCACTTGTGTCTGAGGCTTACTGTATTTTTCCAACATATTGCAACCACTAAGATGAAAGCTCTTGAAAGGGAATTCATTTTCTTCTATGAAGATCTCTTATTAAAGCAAAGGAGTTTGGGGTTTTGTCAAAATAAATGCTGGGAAGAACTCTAGATAAAAAAAAAAAACTGTGCAACTGTGACATTCTTGCTAAATTGTGAGTTGAATTAGGTCAAACAAATAGCAACTCCTTAAAACCTTGGGAAATTTGACCCTCCTGCCCTGGACATTATTGTTCTCCTAAGAGTTTCAGAACAGCCATTGCATTCTAAATCCCAGTCTCTTTTCCTTTTGGTTACTGCTAGCTTTGCTGTCAGTTGTTCTTACTGAAAAAAAAAAAGATGTCTACAAGACAGATATTTAGGGACCCTGTAGTCCTGTTATGTACACAGCTTCTGATGTTGGGAAGATGTGTGAGAATACAGGAATTGTCAGGTTGGCCCCCAATATGCTGACAACTGCAGAATTTCTTTCTATTTTATTCCCATTATTCTGTCATTATATTCTAAGTATACTTAGAGAAAAGATCTCATTTTATTTTTTTTTAATTTTTATTACAGATCCTATGGAAGAAGACATTCTACAGGTTGTGAAATATTGTACTGATCTAATAGAAGAAAAAGACTTGGAAAAGTTAGATCTGGTTGTTAAGTACATGAAAAGGTAACTTAATTGCTAGTATTTGTGAACTTTAGACTATTTGTGTTAGATTATATACACTAGATGCTGCATTGTGAGCCCATTACCCCTTAGACATTCCACTGATGAGTGGTTTTAAGCTTAAAAACTGGGGTTGAGGGAAGGAGTTGGAGTGTTAAAATAGGTAGTTTGTGAAAAACTAAAAGTAGTATTTAGTAGTAATTCATAGAATCACAGAATGGTTTGGGTTGAAAGGGACCCTAAAGATCACCCAGGCCCAACTCCCCTGTCATGGGCAGGGACACCTTCCACTAGACCAGGTTGCTCAGAGTTCCATCCAGCCTGGCCTTGAACACTTCCAGGGATGGGGAATCCACTTCTTCTCTGGGCAACAATTTCTAGACAGAGATTGTCATATTCATCAGCATCATCCCTTTTCTTAATCCCGTTTTTGTTAGCTTTTTTCATGGCATCTCTAGATTTAATTTCATTCTCTTGCTGTATCCAGATTCTGCCTCACCTCCAGCCTTTAAATCCATTCCTGTTACTTTGTTATTGTGCTCCTGTTACTCTTCCCATGAGCTTATGAAGTTTTAATCCATTTATGACTTGCTTATTAACTAAAGCTTAACCGTGAGGCTCAGCTTTCTAGGTTTTAGATCTGCAAAATATGCTTCACAAAATGAATCAATGCCAAAAAGACTACAGAAGTGTAGTTCACTGGGTTTTTGTATTAGGGGATATCTTTAGGCCTTAGAAAATGCAAAATACACAATGCAATGAACTGATTTATGAAATCTGTATAGTAAATTCTTTATAAAACTCTTCAGAATTGTCAGAATGTCCCATTCCTGGTCCCTGTGTGTTGAATCTGCACTGATGACAATGTGTCTCCCCAAAGGGTTCACACCTACCCATGTGATACTGATGTTACACCCTCCAAAGCTCTGAGTGTAGGAACCCTCTGCTCTCCTGCAGTAGAGATCTAGAAGGGCAACTGAGAGTGCAGAGCTGCTTTTTGTTTCCTTGGGCAGTTCCTTCATTCGCTTCTTGTAGCTGCTGATCATAAGAGTAACTCACATCATAGGGGGAAGTTGTAGTTCTCTGTGGATTTTGTTTTTTAGCAATAAATATAAAAAATTTTAAATGAATGTATAAAAAATAATATAGTGCCCCAAACCCTGTTATTTAAATGTGTCGATTGCACTTGGCGTTTGTTGGAAATAGAGAAATAGCATCTCTGTCTTGGGATGAGGAAGTAAAGATCAGGATTCAGAAGCTTGCCATAGTATGCCGTTGGTGGAAGGTCACCCACCACTTCATTCACAGGCCAGCATTCACAAGCTGCTGTGACACTGCTCACACCAGGAATTCATGCCATTAAGGAAGGCTTGGTGTGTTTAAGTAGAGAGGGAGGGCTTTACCAGGGCTGAATCAAAATTCCATTCATGGGGAATTGTTGTGATCTTGTTTTCCATTGTGAAGACCAAAAGTGATTGTAAATAGGACTGGTTCTGTAATGGTAATTTTCAGCCTCTTCTTCCTTTTCCCCCTCAGGTTAATGCAGTCATCTGTGGAATCAGTTTGGAATATGGCATTTGACTTCATTCTTGACAATGTTCAGGTAGTTTTACAACAAACTTACGGAAGCACATTAAAAGTTATCTGAACTTGTAGTAAAGAGCTTGATGAGAGCCTGGAGCTCTCTGCTAGCTGTGCCATAAGTGCTTGTGAGGTATTTGCAAAGTGCATGATAGTAATGCCCTGAGTTTTTATAATTTCAGATTTCTTTTTAAACAACAAAGTGTTTTGTACATTTCTTTTCAGAAAGTGCCAAATTTGTCAGTATTGCATGTAAATAATTGTGTTAAAATTCTTTTATTGTAGTATAGAATCTATTTACAAAATGTTTGTTTATAAAGTTTTATGGATTTTTACAGTGAAGTGTTTACAGTTGTTTAATAAAGAACTGTATGTATATTTTTGTACTGATTCTATTTTGTGATGCTTCAGTTTGAATATAGTGATCCCCTTTTACTAAAGCTGCAGCTTTGATTCATTTCACAAAGTTTTACACAGTGGCACTGCCTCAACACATGGAGGAGGCTGCTGTACAGGCACCTGGCCACTTTTTGTTAATCCACTAATTTTATTACAAATTTTAAGCTGAGGGAAGAATATTAGTTCAGTTTCATTTTCATCCTTCAAAGATTCAAGCCAGGGTGGCCCAGCCACTCCTGAAGCACACACAGGATGTCAGCTGAAGCCTGGGTGCTGTCTGACCTTGGGTGTCCCGTCACCTCTCAGGTGCTTCTGGAGGAAGGCAAGTCACCCCAAAGTCGCACCGTAAAGGAGGGGGGAGTAGCCAACACGGAGCATTGGTCACGCCTGCATCCATCCTCTACATTGCTCCTACTCAATACAGAGCCACGGGTAAAACACCACTGTTCTCCCCAGCCTGTGGCACGCATTTCTTTCGTGCAGCTTAACGAAATAGGTTGTAGGGAGTAGCCAAGACTAAATAAAGCAGCCCATCCCTGTGTCCCTGCTTGGGGAGTGTGCTTGCATCATCGCAGTTCATGTTTTGGGCAAGTCTGCTTTTTGCAGGTGTGCACCAGCCTCACACAGTTGTACGTGGCCCAGTACGTTGAAAAGGCTGTTCAGGGACCTGGAGAGAATGAAGAACACTTGACAAAATCCAAGTTGGTAAGAAAAATCTCTGCTGAAGAAATGGGGTGAGGTGAGAAGTATCCCACATAATGCTGGGCATAGAATTGAGAGCAGGAATGCAAGCTGGAGCTAACCCTGGAGCAGTATTTGCACCACTAATGGAAGCATCTTGCCTAGCACAGGGCAGGAGCTGCTGCACGGAGAGCAGCTGCAGCTGCCAGTACAGCTGGGGCAGAGAAAGCTGTGTGGTACTGTGGTACATCCCTGTCTGCAGCTCAGCCTGCAGCAGTGGCAGCAGGCTTTCAGCTTTAGGTTGTGATCTGGGCTTCCTCTTACCACTCACTGGGAGAGGTACCAGCCTCTACAGCCAGATGACGGATGAGGGAAGGGCAGGAGATGTCACTTCCCTTGATTTCAGTGAGGCTTTTCATTAAATCTCCTGTACCATCCTCAGGGAGAAGCTGATGAAGTACAGGCTGGAGAGAGAGAAGCTTACTGAACACTGGGCAGGCAGGCCCGGGGTGTGGTGGTCAGTGGTACAAAGTCCTGTTAGGGGCCAGGCCCATATGGTACCCAGAGCCAGTACCAGGTCCAGTCCTATTCAGCACCTTTGTAAAGGAGCTGGGCGATGGGGCGGTGCAGCCTCAGCACCTTTCTGACGACACAGGGTGGACTAAGAGAGGGGGTGCTGCTTCCAGGGACCCAGCAGGTGCTGGGAAGCTCCTGAAGTTCAGCACAGTTGCCAGGTTCTGCCCCCAGAGAGGAGGGGCCAGCTCTGCAGTAAGGTCTGGGGGTTGCTCGGCACAGGCTGCAGGAAGATCCCCAGGACTCAAGGCAGGAGCTTGTTCCCTCTACTCAGCACTGGTGAGAGGCACCTGCAGTGCTGAGCCCAGTGCTGGGCCCCTCGATACAAGAGAGGCACAGAGCAACTCTCAAATGCAGGCCCCAAAGGTGCCAAAGGGAGTGGAGCTTCTCCCACAGCACAAGGAGGGACAGCAGGGACCTTGAGCAGGCTGGGGGACTCTTATCCATGTGAATAAACACCTGATGATGCTCATTTCCTTGCATCCAGGCATTGACATGTCTAGAGAGAGATGGGTATTGAACCAAGACCTCTTAAGTTTCCATTAGTTTCTAGGTTGAGTCTTTTGGAGCCCCTTCAGTTCCTGCTTTTGAAGCTGCCTTTTTCCTCTTCACCTTGGTTTAGAAAAACCACATAAACTGCTCACCATCAAGGCAGGTATTGCTGAAACTCAAGCAGGTGTTTTACCAGTCAGGTTTCAGGTAAGGCCCTGGTTTTGGAAATTGTGCTCAGACAGATGTAAAACTGGCATTTTAAAATAGCCTGACAGTTAATAAATGCTGAGTCCTTCTAAAGTTCCACAACAGGAGCCTGCCAAAGGAGCATATCTGTTTCCCAGAGTTTTTACCTGTGGGAAGAACACCCTTATGCATTTGAGGGAACAAAGAATACATTGACCACACTCTTGGACATCTGTGTTCTTAAGAACTTTTTATTAGTGTAGTTTTCATGATTGCATAGTTTGCAAAAGAAAATTTTAACAAATGCAGTATCCTCCCTCTGATCATCGTGTTCACCACTGATGGGACGTTGCACCACACACCAACCATAGTGAAAAGGTCCTTTTCAATGGCAAGTTTAGTCTAACAAAAAAAATCCAGAAAGTTAAATTCCATTTGCAAAGGAGGTGAGTTATTAAATGTTCCTTTGTAATGGAGTCCACATAGTCTCAATCATAACATTCAGAGTTTTCCAACAAAAAAAGTAATCCAAGTGACAGAAGAAATCTGATCAAACTGCGCATTGAATGTTAAACTCTTATAAGTATCTTAAATGCTAAAAATCTCAGCTGCATAAACAGTCCTCGATTCTGTTTCAGCTTGTGCTTTTGAAGAGTGTTTGTTTTGCTCCCATCAACATGAGCTGTGAGTTACCCACAGACAGCCTCAGCAAGAATGCATCAAGCTGTCATCCCAGGCAGGGAGGCAGAGGGGAAGGGGAGTAGGAAAATGCTGGGATTACAGACTGACTCCTGGTCATCACAAACATCCACGCTGGAGCTGGTTCCGTCCCACGCTGTCAGGTGCCGCCACAGCTGTGATGCAGCATCCAAAGTCACAGCTCCCGGGCCAGCGGCTGTTTGCAGGTGCTCAGCCCCCTGAGCAGCAGCTGGAGAAGAGATGCCAGCTCTGACCTCCTCCGGGAGTTGTGCCGTCCTAAACACCTGGCCTGCCCCTCCCGTGCCTCGGGAACGCTGACGTCACCATCCTGAGCACACAGGAAGTGCGTTCTGAGGAGGAAACGCCTTCGCTGGAACAGCCTCCACCCTTTTGCCAAGCAGAGGGAAGCAAGACGGCCCCTGCCTGGCCTTTGCACATTTGCCACAGCCCATGAAGTGAAATTTTGATTTACTGAAGCAAACTGTAAAACAAATGGGCTGCTATGTCCATCTCCTTTATTTGTGGCTCTGCATTATAATGATTACAGGTTGACTTCCATGAACTGTACAAGCAGTAAAAGGTGGGCAGCTATGCTTTACAACATTGTTTCACACAAAGCAAATACAGAGATACCCAATTGCCTAATTTTCTATTTAAAAAAAACTCTATAGGCACAAAGCAGAAGAATGTTGGAAAAGAAAGTCAAGGAAAGAGGTATGCATAAATAAAGAAGTATTTCTTACATCAAAAATGTCCCGAGAATCACAAAGTCTGCAGAAGCTTGGTTAATCAAATACTGCAGTACTGCTCTCATCAGTATAAAAGTGAAAGAGCTTTAGTTCTGTAATAAAAATTCAATTTATTTTATTTTGGAGAGAAGGAGGGGAAAAGGGTGGAAAGAGGTGTAAGAGAGGGAAGGGCAAACTTTAAAACAGCAGCCAGTATTAGGAAGGGTAGTAGGAGAGGTGAACAGGCACATTGGAACCATGGGAACATGTAAATTGACCACTGTCAAACCAGTGTAAATTTCTTGGTTTCTCATGGAAAACATTTTATCCACTTATTTTCCTCCCAAACATACATCCAACACTGTCTTCAATATAGGACTTTGTTGGTAACTTTTTAGTAACAGGAAGAGTGCGTTTATTCCTGCCTCCCCATTGCTGTAAAAGTTATCTAGATGATTTCAAACACTTTCTTCAGTTCTACTATAAGCTGCCAGTCAGACTTCTGCATCTCATCCCTGAACCAGTCCTTCAGAGCATCGATGGACTGACGGCTGATCTGTAACACACGAGACAAACCCGTCAGGAATTAACGGCAGCTTTCAGCACATTGGAAACAGTTATTCTGAAGAAAGGGCAGTCTGCACACCGGGTAAGCTCATTCTAAGCCCCTGTTTGCTACTGATCAACTCAATGACCCATCCTAGTTGTTTCCCTTCACTTCTCCTCACACCTTATCTGGTCTAGAGGGCCTGCAGCTGGACAGACCATCCCACACCTCATGCAGTAAGGCAAGAACTGGAGAGGTCTCCTGCTTCCACCAGGGTCTATAGGACCAGCAACCTCAGCCTGTCCCTATCCCAGGCCCTACTCACCCCCTCATTTGTGGGCACACGCCCCTGGCACATGTGTGGCAGGAGGTGTCCTATGACATGGTGACTAAAGCAGTTGGGAAGGTGGAGAGCTGTGGCTTTATTTCCAACAGCAGAAGATGGAGCAAAGGATCATCTCATTCAAGCCCAGTGGCCCACAGTCAGAGCAACTGGAGGATTGCTATTTATTGTTCAATTTCAAGCACAGGCTGTGGGGCCCTGGGGGGCTGCTGAGCTCTGTGTACAAACAGTTAGCAAACAGTGAGTGTGGCATTTTGCCCTCTCGGATGCTCTGAGCTGCAAGGTCTATGCAGCCACAGCACCTCCTTCCTTTGGGCCTCTGCAGGAGCACCACTAGAGACCTCAAACCACAGCTCCAGAGACCTGGGCTGCACAATGCCATACATGCACCCTCCCAAATGAATGTCAGCCTGTGACAGAAGGCTCCTCTCCTGTTTTTGAAGCTTCAGGCTACATTTCCACTTCAAGCAAGCTGCCAGTCTGGCCTAAGCCCTCTCCACAAATGAAGATTGCTCTTACCTTGCTGACGAGGATATCTGTTGCTTCAAAATGTCGTCCATACATTTTAGGTGATTCCCCAGGAATAGGTTCTATTTTAACACAAACTTCTTGGCCTTTTTTTGCAACATCCACTGGTTTGTGGTTTATTTCAATACTTGTAACTATTCCAATTTCAACAAACTGTAATAAAATGAAGCAGCTGTAATACATCCACCAAACCTCTGTGCACACATCCTTCTCTAAACTCCCGTTTGTAGGCACAGATTTGCTGCCGGAAGTGCGGCACTGGCAGAGCTGCTGCCTCAGCACAGGCAAGCAAAATATACAGCACAGCAAGTACTCCATCCTGAAAAGGGCAGGGACACCAACCTCCCACAGCTCATCTGGGATATCAACTGGTTAGCCCTTAAAATGTCAAGAATTGGTTCTCCCCCTTTTTTAGCTACCAGGTAGGACAATTTTGCCTGTTACTCAATACCTCGGCACAGAACTGGCAGGTGCCCTCCAGCCACACTTTCTGTGCCCTGCTCCAGGGCTCAACTCTTCTGGCAGAGAGCAGTGAGATATTTGAGCACCAGAAGAAAGACTTGATCTGCAAGTCTGACCCTCACCTCCCACCAGCAATCTGTGCACTGAGGAAAAGCATGCAAGCACTCCATGGTGCATCATCCCAGGAACTACCAGCTGGATCAAACATGCAGTGGAAGAGGCTCTTACTTACATTTTTGCTAGGTACACACATGGGAGTGCCCTGCTTCACCTGGCCGGCCTCCACCACGACACCCATCACTATTGGGTCACGAGAGTTGAAAATGAACTGAGGGAGTATTTTCAACTTGCATGGAAACACTGCTATATGCCTGGAAGATGACAAGAAAAGGCACTTTGAAAGATACACTGGAACAGTGGATGTAACATTAACAGTTCTGCCTTCTCCCACATTTCTTGGGCATTCATTCTAGGAGTGTTACTTGGGGAAAAAAAAAAAAATCAAGCAAGAAAAATCCTCTTTTCCAATCTTGCTAATTCTAGACCATACCTGTTCTTCAAGAACTACAGGGAGTAAAATCATGCATGCCTGGCATCAATTTTGACAGGCTTGAGCACTCACCTTAGACCAAGACCAAAGAAGTTGTAATTTTACAGTGTAATTACAGACTCACAAGAACACAGGAATAGAAATATTGCTGCCTGAACTCCAGAATTTCAAAGGGTTTTTTTTCCAAGTGAACAAATACATTTAAAAGCTGAGCTAAACAAACTCAAGTTGGGATCAATATGAAACAAAATACATTTTGATTTATTTTGACTGTCCTTATTCTACTGAAGACCACCCAATGCCACATAACTCCAAAAATTAATTTTGGGTCCCTATAAATTTTGAATGATTACATATTCATGTTATTGAAGTTGGAATCAAGCCCTCTACACTGGAATCACATGAATATGAAACAATAGAATCCAAATCCTTTTAGTTTTGTTTTTTTAACTCTGCAAGACTAACCCCCATCTGCCACAATCTAGGAAGAGAAGCCAAGTATAGAAAGCAAAATGTAATAAAAACACTCTGTATTACACAACAGTTCTAGCTGAATCTTGCATCTGCTGCACAGTTTCACAGCTCTCACCCTACTAGGCCTAATCCAGATTTAAACAATTAGACTGGAGCACTGAATTCTCGAAAACCATCCATTTACTGTCCTACCATCTTCCTCCCTTTCCATCAGAACTACATGCTAAGTAATAAGGAAACAAGTAGTTAAATACAGTTTCATTTATACTAAAATAAGAGAGACGCTTATTTGGGAAACATCCAGAATACAATTGCTCATACTTACTTGAATTCCTCTTGTTTCTGTTTTTTGTAATCTTGTCTGTATTTTGTGAAGGCATCAAATAAGTGATAAATTATTTCAGCACTAAAGATCCGAACTCCTAAGCTATCAGCCATCTCCTGAGCGTCCCGTTCGATCCTCACATCGAATGCCAGAATGACGGCGTACCTGCAGGGAACAGCGAGCCCGACAGTTCAGCGGGCACCCACAGAGCTACAGCCACAGCCTGCCTGCAGCACCACTGCACTTCTGTCAGCACAGTAAAGCAAAGGTACTTACTGTGGGTCATGCTCCAACATAACTGATGCCTTCATAACATCTTTTTTATGGACAGGACCTATATTAATTCCTGAATACTGTTGAAGAAAGCCACAAAAATCAAGTTACTAATCTCTGAGTCAAAAGGAAACATTTACTGATTAAACACAGAATCAATGGCATCAGACAAAACACAGTAGTACTTACTGGCACTTCTGATGTTTTAAGAAATTCAAGTAATGCCTCTAAAGAGCCTAAAGTAGAAGCCTGGACATAAACACCTTTCTCTTCTAATTTGATTGCATTCAGTGTTTGCTTCAGTTCATGTATTAGTTCATCCTTTAAAAAAAAAAAAAAAACCAACAGGAGAGAAAAAAGCAAGTTTTAGTTCTCTTGCTATTTATGCCTCAGGGTACAAAATCTTCTTGTTCACGAGCTGCTGAAAACATCCAACAGCCATGGTGATAGGTCCCAAGTGACAGAGCTGCAGTGTAAATCATACACAGCCTGTGAGACACTGACTGTTTCTGGCATTAGACAAGCCTCAGCTGAACTAGACCTGAGGATTTTGTAGGATGATCATATATAACTGAGCAGATGCCCACCTTCAGAGCTGGTAACATTTCTCTGCAGAGTACACATCACTTTCCCTAGCACTACAAGTTTCTTCTGGCAAGGCTGAGCAAACACATGGTCCACATTGTGTGGCAATGCCTTTGACTGCCTGAGGATCAATGACAAAAGCTGACACCTAAAACCACAAGCTGGAATGGATCCTGAACTCTTTAGGCCTGGGTACAAAACAGGATGCAAGAGCAGCAAAGCCAATTTGTTGCTTTTAGAGAAGTCAAAAAACCACATTATTTCAAAGCCTATGCCTTCTAACCCCAAACACTTAAATCTTTTCCTCTGGCAGATGAATGGGTTTTGCCACTGACTTTCAGCCATTGTGTTATCTACTACCAGTAGTACACTTGAAGTAAATACTCATACAGACCCAGCAACAAGGTCCGTGTTTGGACATCCCAAAAGTTCAACCTCCCTTCAAAGGCACAAATAAGTAGACAGAAGATTAAAGGAAGATTATGATTAAAAGTAAATTAGCAATGTGTGACTTCCTTTCTAAACTAACTTCCTGCCTTTGGAGAACATAGTAGTTTTGAGCTTAGGACAGCTATGTCCTTTCCTCTACCATTTTTAACATGTAAGGCACAAAATAAACTTACTGCAAAAGTCCTCAATTAGCTTTGCAATTGGGAGAGTTTGCAGATCTCCACTAGTAGATATGTGCCTAACATAATTTGATTAGAATATATCCATAAATTACTACAAATACCAAATCAGTAATTAACGGAGTCATTAAACTATGCCATGATACTTATTTTCAAACCTTATTCTAGCAGCAGAGACACCCCAGCAAAATACCAGGGAAAAAACTAATGGTCAAGATACTAAAAACATCACACCACCAAAGCTCCACATGGGCAAAAGGCTAAAACATGTTACTGGAACAGTTTTTAAAACAACCAGACAACCCAGTTATTTGCAAACTGAGTTTTCAACATTTGAGTTTCACAACCAGAGAGCTCAAGTTACCCTCAGTTGTCATACTTCAACATCAGCCACCTCACCTTGAGGACTGGGACTTCATCCTCTTTATGAGCTACAAGCAATGGCAAACCAGCCAAGGTTTTTTCCAAATCTTTCCCAAGAATCTTCACACCTTGAGCAGCAACAACCTCTTTGTGCTTTTCATACTGGTTCTGAAAAAGAGAATAATACACACTAGCAAAGAGTTCTGTGCTGAGCAGCTGAAGAACACAGCGGGTAGCAGTCAAGTGCAGCAGCTCCCAACTTTCATCATGATTGTCTTTGCTTTGCACTTGCACATTTCAGTCCTCCTGCTCCTCTCCCTTCAGATATCCCCTGCACCCCTGTCGAGGTGGGCAGGGCATGGGAAAATCTTATAAAAGCAGAGAAAGGGGCCAAAAAGGAATATGTACTAGAAAAAAGCAAGCAACAATAGGCAGCTACTCACTAATGAAACCCCACAAATTCAGCCCCATAGGCAAGTGATGGGAAGATACCAACAGCTTAAAAACACTAAAGCTTAGCTGACACACAGCCCAAGCCTCTCTGCAGGAAGGGCTGTCTTGCTCTCCCACTGGAGGCCATCCAGCCTTCTCGTGTGCATAATTACATGTTCAATTTCCCAGGTTCTCTCCCCATCCAGAGGAACCTCAAAGATCTCACACTCAGGGCATGGCTCTATGACATAACAAAATAAGTTATTTCTGAAGATCTTTAAATTGATGTTGGAAGGATTTTCTGGTTTGTTTCTTGATATCTTTTATTTAGATGTCCCATCCTTTTCTTAAAACTGCAAGGCAGCTTCCTTCTTCAATAAGCACAATAAGCACTTTGTTCCTGCAAACCTCTATACTCCACCCCAAAAATATGGGTCTTAGTTCAAGGATGACAATTCCACATGAACAAGCTGAATCAAAACGCATCCTCATTGCCTGCCTCAAAAAAGCCCAACAGCTACCCTAGGTTTACTTCCCCAGCTCAAGGTTCCCAAACCTGAAAGGCCTATACCATTATATTCACCTAGGTTATCTATATGGTTTTCTTTGCCTTAAAACAAGTCTGTGCAGACATTTATTCCTTCCCTTTTAAACAGGAAACATCAAAGCAGCTCTTTTCATCATCTTTGAACTGCATGCATTAATTTTAATATACATATTAATTTATTTACAGCCTTTTGATTCTGTGTCTCCTCATTTCATGGAAAGCCATGCAGGAAGGATCTCAAATTCAGGGCCTCTCCTCAGGCTAAGACTAGGGCAGCAGAACCTACAACTCTTGAAAACGCCAAGAGGCTCCAGATTCTGCAGAAGTCCTGGTCATTGCCATCACCAACCAGCCCTAGAAACTCATGTGTTCACTTTTCTCAAATGTAAGTGTATATAATTTTTGTTACTAAAAAAACACTTCTACTAACATTATAACTTTAACTCAGAAGTCACTGTACTGGTACACTCCAGTTTCCATTTAAGATGGGTATCTCCCTCTCACATGTAGCCACATACTTGAATCCCTTATTAAAGCATACACACCCTAATCCCCACTGCAAGGTAATTCCTTGATCGTTCTCTTTGCCACTGCTGTGACAACATACAGCCCAACAGGAACATACAAATACATTTTCACAAAAGATACCAGATGTCCCCTGCATTCCCTTGAATCCCCCTTTACATACCATTAATATAACCACAATCTACTACATTCTCTAAAGCTTGATTTATTTTTTTCCTGGTTCTAAATGTCAGTACAGTAACCGGCTGCCATACCTTAACTCGTAGCTCCTTCATAGGAGGAGGCAGCAGCAGACCTCTAATCTGAGTTACGATAGGACCTTCTACCCCAGGAACAATAATGGTGTCTCCTTCTCTCAGACGTCCATTAATCAGAATAACATCTATGGTAGTGCCCATGCCTGGCAGTGCTTTAACCTGAATGAAAGGGGGGAAAAAAGTCACTTCCTATTTAAGCACTTCAAACACACATTTTTACCAGAAGGAAGCGTGCAGGGGAGGGAGAAATTTCTGCATGAATTTCAAGAAAGAATTGCTGTATTACCTCCATGACTTGAGCTCTCAGCTCCTGACACTCAGCCAGTCTCTTGGTCAGCATGGTTTGTGTGAGCTCAACGAGAAGAGCTATCAGACTTCCCATGCCATCCCCTGTGTGAGCAGAGGTAGGTACAAGAGAAACAAAAGTGCGGGGATCCTTATTCTCATAAAACAAGGCAGCATTCAAGCCCTGGAATCAGGATTAACAGTTACACAGGGAAAAGCACATATAAACATCAGTATTGACAGTAACATTCAACCCCCAGTCAAATACCACTGCATTTTTAAAATCCCAATTTAAAAAGCCAACACTGTTACTGACGGCATGCTATGGAACACAAAGCTTCAATCCACACTTGGAAGCAGTGTGGGATAATTCTACAAAGCTAATTACCCCATCTAGCTTCTAGACAGCATTCTATGTCACCAACAGAGGATGTTCCCAAAACTGATGTGATTCATACCCTGCCAGCATCCAAGAGAAAGAGACAGATGGGATTCTCTCAGGCTACTCCCAAAGAGAAAGAGAACAGTGACAGAAAACTTCATCTGCTATTCATGACTCCATTGGCCATGCAATTAGCAAAAAAACAGCAATTAGCTGTTTTTCTCGAAACCAGCAGTAAGTATGAAGCAGTTAAAATTATGCAAAATGTAAAACCAATGAAGTTTAGTTTATGAGAGGTTAACACCAATGTGTCAGAAGAGATGCAACAGTTTTCTTGATAGTCCAAGTTGTTTTGAGGAAAGGGGAAAAAACAAAACAAAACAAAAACCACCCATTAACCCAAAACAAACCATACCAACTCACCCACCTCCCTTTACTATCACTTTTAGGCAAAGAACCTTTGCTTAAGATATTGCTTAAGGAATATTCCAACCCACCTGTTTAGCAAATTCCACTATGATAGCTTTTGCACGTTCTTCGAATTCATCTTTCGTATTTTTTTTCTGCTTCTTTAAGGTGACAGCTACATCTGTATCTGGACTTTTTTTCCAGTCATATAACCTATCAATCTTAAAAATACAGCAGTATGTCATCTTATGCAGCTTACTAAAGGGTGTCTTTATGCTTATGTCACATCATCAGTGAGAAATACTTTATCAACCAACTTAGCCAGCCATCTATCTGCTCCAGTAATCAAAGTGTTCTTATTTGCTTTAGCTGCTATATTTAGCTCTGTTTGTGTCAGGCAATATTACAGGATAGCAATATTACTTCAGATTTTAAGAATTCAAGCTACAGTAATCTTTTTCATATGGAAAAAGTTTATATGCATAAATTACACCAAGGTTAAAATAAAACATTTTGGGAAAACCTGTTTATAGATTCACATACACACAAAAAAAAACCCCAAAACCACAGAGGTGTTTGTGGTTTTTCCTGAAAAGGGACTACACTAGTTTTACAAAGAACTTCTAACATTTACTGGTAAATATGGACCCTTTCCCATGTTGCTACAGAGAACAGACCAGAGTGGGGTTGTTGAAAAGACACAACTGTATTTCAGAAACACTTCCCCACGAGAGCTGCCAAAGCAGGACAGACTTAGCCCAAAAATCTATTTGCTGTACAAATCAAAACTACATCTTAAGAAAATGGATTATACCTGGTCAAATAATACAACTATAACTTAGGTTATAGAGCTAAGAGCTCTTAGCTATTTAATTTCATGCTCACTATAGGCCTTTGATGGCAACAAATAACAGCCAGGTCTTCAGGTCTGACTGAGACAGAACTCTCTACTACTCTGCTGTAAGGCCTGGACACCTCTCCATCCAAGAGGTTGCTTGCATTCTTTCAAAAAGTAGCTGGTTTTGGCAATGAAATAATGGCCTCCTTAGTTCCAATCACCTTTAATCTTAATGTTCCTTTAATTTTTGAAGTATGTTGCAATTTTTACACTGCACATGAATAGCCTTCTGACAGCTCTCCCTCAGCATGTCAGATGGCTTCCAAAGTCATTGGACATGAGTAATTTCCATATATATATAAAATAATTCATTGAATCATCACAAACAGGCAGCATAATTTCTCATGCACAGGATTTCTAAAAACAGGGCTGAAAATAACTAGATTGTAATTTTTGATAATTAGATTTTCCATCTGATATTGCAAAGCCAAAAACACTTCCCACCAGTGATCAACATTACTGCTCCATGGCCTAAAGTCAGCTTTGTCTTCAAGTTAAACTGACCAGTATCAGTGGCTAAAATAAAGTATGACTCGTGTTGGAATTTTATCAGAAAATGCACACAAATCTCTATAAGTAGGCACAAGGAAAAAAAAAACATAATTAAAGTACAAGTTCCAGAAGTGTGAATCATATACAGAAGTTACATAAGGCAACAAAATTTACCAGTCAGGACTCCAAGAACTGATTGTTCTGCAAAGCTCCTGTAGAGCCATTATGGTATCAAGGACACAGAAAAATGCAACACACAGGACCCAAGAACCACCCCTTCAGATTTTACAAAAAACAATTCCAGTTCAAGGAAGAAAACAGACAATTATCAAATGTCAAATGCACTATTAAGAGTTGAGAAATACACTATTAGGATAAAAAGCTATCCTACCTTGTTGAGAGCTACTATAAAGGGGCATTTCTTTGATTTCAAAAGATTTATTGATTCAATTGTTTGTGGTTCCAAACCATGCATGATGTCAACTACAAGTATAGCAATATCACAAAGTGAGCTTCCTCTATTTCTTAGATTGCTGTGACATTAAAAGACAGAAAAAAAAACCAGTCATTTAGCAACAAAACCTTTATAAAAACACCAAGTACAGTGTCAAATTTACACCGGCAAACAAAAAGCTAAAGCTCATCAGTTATTTCCCCTCAAAAATGTAAACCATTCAAATGACACTATGTAATTTTCATTTAACAAAATACATTAAAGAATGTGTAAGCAAAACTAAGAAATTATTATTATCCTGAAACTTTTCATATTATTACATAAGATATGTTCTGATCATTTTCTGAGCAACAATTGAGACAGTTAAAGTGAAATGCAGGAGTGTAAAACCTGAACAAGACTTTTTTTTTATGTACTGCATAAACACTAAGACTATCACGATTTTATACAATAAAAGGTAAAGAGACTATCACATCTTTGTTGTCAAACAAAACCTGGCTAGAAGATGGAGAGCTGTAAGAGGTACCATGCCAAGGTACTGAGCTGAACATTACCAAGTGCCCCACCACAAAGCATTTCAATGCTAACAAACGTTTTTACTGAAAAATGTCACATCAAAGTCTTAATCCTGTTTCGAGATTTCACCCAAGATCTCACCTCAGTGAGTTCAGTTATGCATGCCATGTTTTACCCTTAAAAGGTGATTTAGTGGCTTGCCTGTATGCCACTGGTGTTCCTAGAATGCATTTGATCTCTGCTAAGATTTAGATGACTTGCATAATTAGTAACTTCCAGTCTTATAAACTCAGTTACCTTAACTGGGACACTATGAATGAGAGACTAGGAAAAAAGTTTTAATTTTTCATAGCAGAGTACTTAGGTCACCTGAAATCCTCACCTTTTTTCCTCCAGCTAGCTTCCTGCTTCCATCTTTCCTCTTACACTAACTATTTATTTACATGCTTTTTCAGATATTCATGGCTCAATTGGCACGAAGACAGAAAATTAATCAGCTATAAAAGGCCAGCAATTAACCAGATATAAAAAGCACCTGCAAATGAAGCAAATCCACTTAATTCCTCTACTTTAAGTTGGTTTTGTCGGACTTTTTTTCAAGTGAGAACTAAAACAATGAATTAAGCAAAGACCACACTTTGCTAAAAATATCTCCAGATGCTTTTGCCATCAGTTCTGAGAAGTACAACATTGTAAGAAAACATTACCTGAAAGACTCATGTCCTGGAGTGTCGATTATCAGCATGCCTGGAATTTTTATGTTCTCTCTGTCAAACTAACATTTCAAAATATTAGCCATCTTGTACAGATTACACAAGAAATAAAAAGAACAAAATAAGAGCTGGCAACATTACTGACAGTCTGCATTTCAAAAATCCAGATACGTATTTTAAGGCCAGCGCCCTCTATAAACCAAATCAGTCAACAGTCATTTCAACGTTAAAAAAAAAAATTATGCAGCACATTTCTCCAGGTGTCAGCTGGCCACAAGGTAAGCTAAAATCTGTAAGACAAGGCAGCCTACAGAAGAAAAATCATCTCAGGGTAGTGACATGTATCATTCTTGTCTTGATGATTTTTTCCTCTCCCCTAAGTTTTCAGGTTTACTAAGTTGAGCAAAATCTTGGAAAAAGCCATTACACCAAGGCTTTTCAGCCAGCTGCTTCTGCAGGCAAAATAGGATATTGTATCCAAAACAAATGATACAGAACAGTTACTATTTCTGTAACATGATAAAATTCATCACCCAGAAATTGGCCAAATTTTAGCACACACAGCAAAGGGTATGTTTTTAACACAAAATATACTCAAGAGGTTTCAAGAGTCTTAATTTACAATCAAAATACTGACATGTAAGCAGTCTGTGTACATATATGCACTGTCCTGAACAGAATGAACAGTATTTGCATATTTTTCTGAAGAAACAGCAATGCATTAACTAAAATCAAATGTATAAAAAATGAGACAACCTCCCCTTCGCTGGGGGATGATAGGAATTAAAAAATAATTGACCACAAAATTGGAGAGGAGGAGGAGGGGGGGAAGTACATCTGTCCATGTCAGGAAATCTCATAATGCCTTTATTAGTCTACATTCCATATTTTTAAAGATGTATTTATTGAAGTGCTGTAACTTACATTTTTCACCATCTTGGTTTGTTCATTAATAGCTTCAAGAGGAACATTAGTTGCACCAATCTGCTGAGTGATACCACCAGCTTCACTGTCCTGCACATGAGTGTGGCGGAGCTAAAGACAAAAAAGCCCAGAAATACTTACAAAGAAGAGACTAAAGTAATGTCTGAGCACTCTCTAACTCTTTCTGTCTTCAACCAAAAAAATAAATACATAAACAAGAGGCACAGGCAGTGCTTTCACACTCCACACCTTACCTTATCTAAAATTTTGGTCTTGCCTGTGTCTACATGCCCCAGGACACAGATAACTGGTGCTCTGAGCTTTTCAGTGTTCATATTTTTGCTGTTTTCAGCTCGTCGCTTCTATGTAAAAGACACAAAAAAATTGGTGAGTATAAACCAAAAACCACAGCTCACCTCTTGACCTGATTACATACATGCAAAGACATAATTAGCTGTGGGACTTACATTTTCAAGGCAATTTAAGGTCTGTCAGCCCTCTTTTCATAAATCAAAACTTTTTGACTAACAGTTACATTTTTGTTTGGTTGGTTCTTGATACTGTCTAGTAGGCTAAGTTGTTATATCCACTAACAGTAGCTTTGCCAAAGGTGCATTCTGAACAAGCACCATGGTTGAGGACACATTAGCAGCCATGAAAGCACTGAACAGTTTAGACACATCTTTCAGAACTTGAAAACATCTATCTTAAAGTATAAAAGCCTCTTTTTCCAGGAGGGATACAGAGGTGGAGGGGAACAACACTGAAGTTACCATCTTTGTGGTCAAGTTACCTAAAAACAAATACTTTATCTTCACACAAAACCAAGGGGCTTTTTTCTTAATTAATAAAATTTATGAACCTGCTTAAATATTAGCCCTGACACACCCACCGTTTCGAAAAATTTGACAGAATTAACTGAAAATTAATCTGTTTGTTATACAACACAAGAATCCAAGTGTAACTTAATACCTCAATTCTCCGTTTAGCTTTGTCATAAGCACGCTCCTCCTTAGTGCGGTCATCATCAGAGTCATACTCAGAATCAGAGCTAATTTCCTTGCTAGGCTTTTTTTCCATAGATTGTTTTCCAATAGCTTGGGAGTCTGGCTCTCTCTCATCTGAAGTCTTTTCATCCTCATCTTCACTGCCTTCACTGTCTTCAGATTCTTCACTCTCTTCTTCCTCTTCCTCCTCTTCATCTTCCTCCTCCTCTTCATCATCCACTTCATTTTGTTCTTTGACTTCAATATGGACAGGTTTGCTCTCTGTTAAAAAAAAAAAAAGAAGTAAAGTAAAAATTCTCTATTAAGCTTACACTTCTGGGGGGAGATGGCACCAAAAAGCAAATAGACTACTAGAGAAGAGTGAGGACTGAGAGTAGGTTCTGCAATAAATGCTAAAAGTGCTTTATGTTCAGAGTTGCTGGCTTGTGTTTCAAATCCAGAAGCAAAGCAAGTTTAGGGTGGAGTGAAGAACGATATAATCAGCACACTTATGTTTAACATTATTTGCAAACATCCAGACATTTTTTTAAGTCATATGCACTTCATAAAGGAATAATGCACCAACACCTTTTTAATGAAGCCAAAATACTCCAAATCATTACTGTATGGATTCGGTACACTACTGATCAGGAAGGCACATTTAAGCAGACATAATAATCAGAACAAACGGTCTCCTTTATGGCCATTTAAAAAAAAAATCCCATCTTCATGTTTTCTTAGATGGTTCAGAGAAGATTAGTATTTTTCATGGGAATTCTTCAATAAACAAACAAAAAGAATTATCAATAAGTAATTTTCTTTCTTTGAAAGCTTCCCATTTATAATCACCTTTAAAATCGTAAAAGGCAAGCTGATGATCACTTTAAAACCATGGATTCTCCTCCTTACAACACTGCTGGCAGGCTCACTGCTCTTGGAGATTAGTTACGTTTCCTTGCTACACTCAGTCCATCAACTTAGTAATATACTAAATCTAATTCCCAGGAAGGCTCTTTTTCTGGATCCCATGGGCAGAGCCTTCAAATCCAAGCAGTAAGAAGTGCTATGTCCTCTCCAGGACAGTGGTGCCAGACTAAAACATTCAAGAAGGCGAGCAGCCCTTGGAACTCAAAAGCACCAGAAGAACACATCTGTGCTGAAATGAAATCCATTCTGGTGTATGTATCTGTATGTCAAGTATTACACTCGAAAGCACAGGTGTCAGAAGTATAGGCAAGTAAAAAGTACTTGATGAATAAATAGTCTTTAAGCGTAAGAAACAATGAAGACATTGTGGAAACACCAAGTCCAGTAATCAATTCCTGTTCAGGACAGCTCACAGAAATACACTTTTCTCCACCACTGTAAGAAAATATCTGAGAAGTTATCCCTGCACTGTAGCACAGCCCTAAGTTTTCCATAAACATTGCTGTTGAGTACAAACAGAACACGGCCTTTGGCATACATGCACAGGAATATATATGTTCTGGAAATTCTTTCCTTTCTTCTAAACCTGCCTCTCAAAGAAGCGCATCATAGAATCTACAGAATGGTTTGGACTGAATGGGACTTCAAAGGCCATCTAGTTACAGCCTCCCTGCCCCAACCTTCCACTAGAGCAGGCTGCTCAAAGCCTCATCCAACCTGGCCTTGAGTACTTTCAGGGATGGGGCATCCACAGCTTCTCTGGGCAACCTGTTCCAGTGTCTCACCACCCTCACAGTAAAGAAGCTCTTTCTAATATCTCAACTAAACCTACTCTCAGGAATCCATTTCCCCTTGTCCTGTCACTACATGCTCTTGTAAATAGTTTCTCTTCATCTTTCCTGTAGGCTCCCTTTAGGTACTGGAAGGCTGCAGGAGCCTTCTCTATTCCAGGCTGAATAACTCCAATTCTTTCAGCCTCTCCTTGCAGAAAATAACTTACTATAACAAATGCATACTTAACCTTCAGACCATTTTATTCCCCCACTTCTTTGAAAACTTCTCGCAGGGGTACTCTCCTAGATGCTGCCAGATTCATGTAATAAAAACACTACAGCTTTGAAATGATTACTAGAGAAATACAATACCAGGTAAAAGGTTTCCCTAAGCTCCCAGAGATGGTTTAAGCACATATTAGAGAAGAGGATTTTTACTCCTATAGAAAAAGGACAAAAAAATTTCAACCCATTTATTTTAGATGGTAACTGCACATAAGAGTATTTCCAAATGGTTGTCTGAAGAAGTATTTGCATGGCTTCTGAAAGCTCTGCTTTTGAGAAGAGGTTCTTGTATGTATTTATCATCATACTTACCTCACAATTTATCTTATCTAACAGAGCAGAGGAAAAATTGTAGTAAAATACTGTTTTCTACAGAAACTGAAAACTTAGCCCAAAGCCTCTTAACCAGAAAAAAACATACATTTGGTATTTACATGCCCACCTTTCTCTCCATCTTCATCACTAACCATAGCTTCCCAGTCATCCAGACCTGCATCTTCTGTTTCATCTTCTTCCTCCTTTTCTTCTGAAACTAAGAAACCCAACACTGAAGTTAAAAAAAGTCAGTCCAGCAACATATAACACTTTTAGATGCCCCTTCTTTTGACATACTGACAGCTGCAACTTGCAAGTTTGCAGTTACCATAGTTCTATTGAAATATCTCCATGTTCCATAAAAAGAAGATGCTGCATACTTAAAAAATAATCTCCAATTCTCTCCACAAAAATAATGTACTGCTAGCATCTTTGCCTAGACAAACTTTTGTGGAAGACACAGAAAATCTACTCATCTAGTTCCTGTCTGCATGTCATGCCAATGCCTGCATAATGTCTGCCACACAAACTTGTACCACAATCACAATCCTTGCAAGGAGTTGCCCAATTAAAAGTCACCATGTGTAACAAAGTGGCAGAGAAACAAGAATAAAGTTACAGTAGAATTTTAACTAGTGAGAATATACAAACTGTGTATAAAAAGGACACCAGGTGCCTTAACATAAATATACTATGGATTTCAGAAGCATTAAACATATTCATTCAGCAGGAATTCAGTTAGATTTATGAAAAGACTGCAGCTCTTAGTAAGAGACGAATGGAAAAATACAAACATACAACCCTCTCCATAAGAGGCATTGTACAATATACCGACAATATGTGACACACTGCAGCACATGTGTCATAAATTTCAGCTCTCTGAAATGAAGACTAAGTTCCGCACTGCTAGAATATTAGCTAGGAACTAATGCCTTCTCCTAAGGCAATGGAATGTCAATCATGAGATAAGTCAAGCTAGAATCACAGGACACATTCAACTTTGTTTTCAAAAGCTGCACATTTTGTCAGTATTTGTCTGACTTAAGGGTAAAAATTGAAACAGTCTCCTTGCACAGAAAGAAGTCCAGTACAATGTGATTTTGACCAAGCAAGTATTGTGTGTAGACAAAGATGAGGGCAACAACCTGATCAGCAAACTTGCTGATAACTCAGTTTCACAAGCTAACACATATCCCTCTTCACTGAGCACTTGTGAAAGCAGAACATCTGACATAATGTGAATATTGCACTACCAATTCCAGAAGCAGCATATTTCCACCCTACCTCCACCTAACTGTTGACAAAACAGACTTGTAAAAGCAAGTGAAAAGTCAAGGGAGCAAATAAGGCACTGAATGTGCTCATTTGAGCTAACTGACCAAGCCAATTGACCACTGGAGTTCACCCAGAATAAGGAACCTTTACACACTCAGTTTGAAGCTTCATACCTTTTCACTCCATAAAATTTCATCAGTTCCTCCCTTAAGAAAGAGGGGAAAAAAAAAAGGCAACTACCTTGAGAAAGGATGGTCATTCAGTCCCATCCAGCGAGGTATGATAACTATCATTATGCAGCGCTGACACACAAGCTTAAATGTTTGAAATTTATTAGCATTACCACCAACCTGGATCGACAGGAAGAGGCGCCTCTTCTTTCACTGGTGTTTCCAGTTCTACTGCATCTTCAGCTGGGGAAGTTACCTCCACACTTTCTGAAATTGAAAGACAGGAAGTTGGTTGCTACATACTTTCAAAGTGCAAATTGACTGACACATACAGCTACACGCTGGCTTATCTGGAAGACATTTGGCTTTCTAAGCAGTTGAACAGGTTTATAAGAGAGGTCAGCTATTGATATTAAAAACTCCTCACTTTCTTTAAAGGACAAAAGAAAATGAAGTAATACTAATGAACTACCCACACCTCCCCTACTGTTCCATTAAAAATGAAAACAAAAACAAACAAAAAAAAATATTACTGATACAATTCAGATAAGCACCATTTTCAATTCTTTACACACACTCCATAACTGATAAGCAGGCATGTAACTAAAATGTCAAAAAAAAAGAAAAAAAAAAAGAAGAAGAAAAAACAGCTAAGTAAGAAATACATCTTGAGAAGAGCCACAGTAATCCCTCTGGAGGTAAGTAACGAACCACAAAAGTAAAAAACTGACACATTCAACCTACATCTAACCAGTGCAATGAATTCAAAGGTTTCAAAAATGTAAGCTCTCTGAACTGCTCTGAACAACTTGCACCAAGGAGCTGAAAACTGGTTTTATATACCAGAAAGCAAATGAACAAACTGTCTCCAGTACTAAAGTACTAAGACTAGGATCAATATACTTTCATCCTGGGACAAACTCAGACTTAATTATAAGTCATTATTATTTAAACTAGTTTGTACTTGACGTACATATGCACACAAAGCATTCAACATCACATATGTAAAAGATCTTTACACTTTACACCCTGTACATCTCCAACCTTTAGAAATACTTCCAGAAATGCTACTGATCAATAGGCATCCCTATATGCAAACTACACCTTCTTTATTTTCTGGCTGCTGCTGCTTCTTTCTCTTTTTGTCTTCATATATTGGCCTCTTCTTTGGCACAGAGTCTTTCGATGGCACTTCAACACCTGCAAAACAAACAAAAAAAAAGTTAAAAAGAAAATCGAGGTAATTAATAAACATAAACTTTGGTTTAAATGAGAACATGCTTTCCAAAACTGGAAGATGGAGGAAGAAAGAGTAGAAAGTAGGTTCAATGCACATTTTATCTTTTTTGAAAGTCTGAATTCAAAAGCTAGAAAACTTGAGAGAAGTATAGTTCTTCAGATACTCCTGACTACTCTCAAAAAGAAGTCAGATAACTGGAGGAAGGGGATGGCAATGAAATAAAAAATAAACAAAACAACTGGATTCTACGACTGCAGGTTTGAAGTTATCACAAACCTGCATATGAACACATATGTTATGATTAATTATTAAGGTCTGCTATGCAAAAATTCATTTAAAACCTATCTGCCAATGGTCCTCGTTTTAGACATTTTGGAGCAGTTCACAGGCAGAACTCTTCTTAAATGCTTAAGGCTGTTCAGCAGATAACATTTTCCCGTTTTTCTGTGTCGGAAAATTTGTGGGTTTTGATTTGTTTTGCTTGTTCAGGTTTTTGGGTTTTGATTTGTTGTTATTTTATTTTTTTTTAATTTTACAATACTGATGGTTTCAGGTATTAAAATAATGCCAGGTTCAGTTCACCAGCTTCATCTTTGCCTCACCAGGAAGTGGATGCTGCAATATATGAAGGGTCCATCAAAAACAGAAGTTTGGTGCAAAGACAAATTAAAAACTGAATTACTGCTGCACATTTTTTTCAGGTACTGAGTGATTTATATTGCAGATTTGACAAAAATCCAGTTGTAGGGGCACATAAATAGAAAGATTCTAATAGCTACAGCAACAACCAAGGAGAAATAGCCTTCACGTACATTTAAGAGCTCCAAATATTTTACTAGCTACAAAATTTCCTACATTTATACATCCACCTACCAGTAAAGTGTCAGACAGTGTACTGTACAAATACACTCAGCACCCACAAATTACTTTTTTTAGTCACAAACCAGTTACAAAGAACAATTTAGAATTTTACTTACAACATATTGGACAATTTTACTTCATTCCAATGGAGACAGATTATATTTCACAGAAAAGCAGGAAAGCTCTTACATACTCCTGGCAAATCCCAGAGAAAAACATATCTTCTCCATGGACTTCCCCCATTGTTTTTGAAGCAAAACAGTGCACTTGCCTAACTAAGCATGTGAATTAAATCAACAAGATCCAGACCACTGGTCTTACAAGACCTTCAGCACAGCCCATGTGCTTTTCCTGGCCTTTAGATTACACCACTTTTTAAGTGCTTTTTCCTAAGTTCCACAAGTAACATCTTTAAACTGCAAGTAGACTGTATTAAAAAGTGTAAGATAAAAATACAGGCACTTAAGAAATAAACGGGAAGGGAGGGCACACACTGCCTTCCTTGACAACAGAGCAGCTTTACATGGAATCACTCAGTACTTGCCCTCCTAGCTCCAGACAGGAAAAAAAAATAAACACAGAGCCATAACAGATATAAAGTTTGGTTGGGTTTTTTGGTTTGGTTTTAATTATTATTAAACTCTACTGCTTACCCTGAGCTTGGAGTAGTTTAAGAGTAGCCTCTGCTCTGGCTCTGGCTTCTCGCTGAGCTTTTGTTAAAAGTTTTCCCTCTTTCTTCAAACGCTCCTTCCTCTCTTTTTCCTTCTGTTTCTTTCTTTCTTTCCTCTCTTGCTCTAATCGTTCCTAGAACAAGATAAATAAACATGCAGAAACTCTAAAGCATGCTTTACACAAAAGCTACCAAATATCTTCTATTTACAAGAAACATTTTAAGCACTAGCAAGCAGACAAATAAAAGTTACTCTCCTCCTTATTTAAACCTTGGAGTGGGATATACGGTACCTCCTCTTTGCGTTTTGCTTCAAGTTCCTCCAGTCGCCTTATGCGTTCTTCCTCCTCTCTTTTTGCCCTTTCCTCCTCCTCCTTCATTTTAGCCAAGGCCTCTTGCATAGCTTTAACTGTGGCTTTACTGGGGCCCTTCTTCTTCTCTTTCTCTTTTTCTTCTTTCTCACCTTTCTTTTTTTTCTTGTCTTTTTTCTTTTTGTCCCCCTCATTGTCATCAGCTACAGAAAGAAGAGGCATATTTTCAAAGACCCCAGAAATTTCAAAGATACTCTAAGTACAATTCATGTTTCAAATATGATAAATAATATCAAATAAGGAATACTTTCACTGGCTACTACATAAACATTTCATAATGAAAACAATAAAGCTCTCGAGTCATGGCCTGAAGTTTTAAAGTATCATCATAACAGGGAAGTGAAAAAGTACTCTTGCAATACAGACTTGCAACCATACTGTAATGAGAGTTGACCATTTGGCTTGTTTTCTCATATACCTGAACAAACTGCAGGCCAGAAAACACAGCTGCCTGTGAGCCAACACAGAGGCAGACAAGGCTACGAAATTTCTAGTATTTACAATTCAAAATAAACCAACACACTAGCCTCACTGCCTGGCACCTCTCTGGACTTATAAAAACTACAGTATTTAAATTTAAGTTTAAGAAACCATGTTACAAACCTTCTGTTCCTGCAGCAATCTCTCCTTTCTCCCCAGGGCCAGGGATTGCTGTAACTTCAGGAGAAGCCTTCTCTTCAGCTTTTTTTAAAGATTCCTTTGGCTTTGCTGGTTCTTTACCACCTTCTAATTCTTCTTTCTCTTTCTGCTTCCTCAATTTGGCTTTTTCTTCTTCACGTTTTTTTCTTTCACGTTCTTTTTTTTCTGCCTTCTTCTGAGCCACTGTTTTTACTTTGAATGAAGGTTCTTCTTCATCATCCCCACTCTCTGCAGCAGGAGCAGACTTTGGCTTTTGGTTTTTCTTTTGTCCTTTTCTAGACTGGGAAGCCTCATCTGATTCATCACCACTCTCGCCTGTAGACACTCCTCCCCCACGCTCTTTGCTTTTCTTAATGTTAGTTTCATCTTCTTCTGACAAGTCATGTTTTTTATTTGACTTCTGAGTTTTCCCTTTGCTTTTCTTAAGCTGTATCTCATGATCATCATCATCACTGCCAGAAAGCATGTCTTGTTTTGCTTTCTGAGTTTTTTTAGATTTTTTATCTTTATCTTCCACTTCCTCACTGTCATAGTCATTTTCCAGATTGGCTTTTTTATTCTTTCCTTTTCTTTTTTTATCTTGTTTTGATATGCCTTCTTCATTGTCATTCTCAACCTGGTAATGAATCAATGTTATAATCAGCCGTGAAAAATTATTTGCCATCATGAGCCATCATGTCATTGAGATACATCAAGAAAAACATCTCTTATTGAACACAAAGTTTGAAGGCAATAACTATTCCTGCTGAGTGTACCATACTTCAGCCCACAATTAAGATTTATTCTGATTGGCTTTGAATAATTATCAGCATGAAGATGTGGGTTTTTTTGTGATTGACTTTTTACTATGAAAATATGATCCAATACAATTAAAAGAACATGCTAGCTGCACATTTCACATAGGATCTCTGACTACACTACAACACTAGAAGTTCTCTGGGACAGAAGTGTCTCATATTTTAACTATTTCCTATTAAAAAGCCCACCTCCCTCTCAGCGTTCACCTTTCCTGTTGAAGGTTGTTCCCTGTCAACCTTCCCTCCTTGCGCCTCTATTGACAGTTCCTCCAGCTCCTTCAGGATATCATCTTCACTAAAATAAGAAAGAAGTTAGGGCACTTAAGTAACTGAGTTTTTGGATAATGGAATAAGATCAGGCAGGTGGAAAAAAACCCTAACTTACTCAAAATCTTGTTTCTTCTTCTCTTTTTTCTTTTTGCCTTTGGATTTCTGAGGTTCTTGATCTTTTGCAGCTCCTGCACCTTCTATTTCAGCAGCAAGGGCATCAATATCAATATCATCTTTTGCACTAAAACGAAGAAGGAAAGCAGGGTTATCACTAGTTCAAACGTTAAGTTTACGTAAGTATAAGCCATTTGAATAAAAAAAATAAAAGTTTCAAAATGCAAAATCAATCTCAAAATACACGCAATGCAGGAAAAAATCCTCCACGTTTGACAAACAATTATGCACTGTTACCTTATTCCATTCAGTAGGAGGGGAAGGAAAAAACATCCACACGTGGTCTGCTTGAAGGGAGGTAGAACAATAAAACACATTCACTTCTCACATCCCCAACTTTAAAAGCTTAGCTGTGCAATTCAATGTCACTTCTTAAAAGAACATTTGACTTTGGTGAAACTTTTTAGACTGTTTGACTTTGGTTCTCCAAAAGATAAGTTGTTTGGCCCTTCAAATCACAGGTGTCATTGATAGAACAGCAGCCACCACAATCAAAGTGTAAAAATGAAGCACAAATTCACAACCAGGGGATCCTGCTTAGAGATATTTATCTGCTCCTTCAAACACCCTTTAGCAAACAAAAAAAAACTGCTGTATTTTTATTTAGCAAATAAGTGAAAAATTCTTTACAGCTTCCAACTCACATTAACAGTTGCCTATGCTTTGCCATCAGACTAAAAATTCTATTATCTTTCAAGAAAAGAAGTCACACAGGTGAACAGAGTTCAGCCCCAAGCCAGACCTTAAAGCATATCATAAAAAATACCAATGTAGTTGGTAAGCAATCATTTGTACCACTTGCCTTAGTATTACCTCTATGAGGCCTAAAGAAAGCCAAAAGAATTTTTTATCCTGACATTTTACCACCTAATCACACTCACAGTACAACTGTAAGAAAGGAGATTTATTCCATGCTTTGCACTTAGAGCTTTGGTATTCAGATCAAAACTGGTCTGATGCTACTTTTATCACAACTTGCAGTTTCAAAACCCATTTAATCTACAAGCTGTTAATATTTCATCTAACTGCCTCTTAGATAACTGGACAGAAAACTGCTGTTTTACAATTCCACTGTCTCATTTATTAGCACCTACTCAGGATAAAGCAGCCAAAGGCTGACTCACCAAATAACCAAAACTATATCCAGAAAATAAGGGAAATAAATTTCTTCTAGATTCAGGACTTTCAAGATATCAGCAAATTCTAAACTACCAGAGCTTCAATTGCGCCAATTTATAAATCCAGAAGTTGAATC
>WBNO01023418.1:0-45814 GCA_013400575.1 Peucedramus taeniatus | reverse complement strand
GCTGAGCCCAAAAATAAATTTAACTGTTAAATTGCTTTGTTTTGACATATATGTTGTATCTTGGTGCATGTTGTTTTCCAAATATCAGGTAATTTGTGCCAAACAAACAGTAGCTACTGGAAAATATCTGACTGAGAAAGTCTGATTTCATCTCCCATCAGAACCTCATAAACTGTTATCACAAGATCCATGAGAAAATTAACTGGGAGTTCTACAAAACACATAAAGATACAAACAAGAATATATGTCATGGTCTGAAAAACAGACGACCAAGAGTTTGGTTTTTAGTTGTTGGTGATTTTTTTTTTTTTTTTTATATCAGGAGTTTTAAACTATAGCAAATAAAAGTATAATAAAAGGTACATCTGTTGCCTTGATTTTTTTGGGTTTTTACAGCCTTCTGATGTTTACATTCTTGTATAGAACTTTATTGCACACTTTATGTAAATAACTTATTGTTTTTATTTTTTTATGGGGGACAAACAACTTGATGGACTGTTGGGTTGCCCAGTGGCATTGAGGAGGTGGTACTGTCACCCTCCAATGACACTGGCACTTCAAGAAAATATAAAATTAGAGTCAGATTTTAATAAACAGTTCTTTTTATCTTGAAAAGAGTGGCTACCATGTCATTTGTCTGTGTCCTACAGTGACATCACATCTGAGTAGTATTAGGAGAGTGATTTCCCCTGATCTCAAAGACGTTGCTCGTACCTTAGTCCCATTCCAGACAAAAGTGAGAGCAGATGATTATGATATGATATATGATATGATATGATATGATATGATGATATGATATGATGTGATGATACGATATGATTGATATGATTATCTGCAGAAGCAACCTAGTGAAGAAGAAAGTGGTGCTAGCTTTCTTCCTAACAACCCACCAGTGTAATTCCACACAGGCACAAAGGAACCATTTCTAGGCATCTACAGGTAGTCTTTGTGCTCAGTCGGCCTATGATGTTTCTGCAGAGAGTGTCAGAATAAGTACATTTCCAAGAGCCTCTGACCTTTGAATAGAATTTTTGAAACAACAAGTAATTTCTCAGAGTTGTAGAGTAAGTTGGAAGAGGGATAGAACACCCTTAGGGAGTCAGAGCTGAGAAAAATGCACCAGAGTAGTACTTTGGCAAATGCTCCATAAAACTGCAGCCAAATTAACACACTGTTTTCTGTGCTTTCTTTCAATACAGTGGTGCTGGACATAATTCCAGACTGTTTCTTCTGCTACTTTTATACATGTCGAGTCATTTCTTGAAGGACTGATGCACAGAGACACATAGTCTTGTTCTACTTTTTATAATCTTGAAGAAATGCTTTAAGTCTCTGTAACATATCTTACTTGCAAATCAGTTTCCAGATTTTATTTTCCTTTCACCTTTCTTGTATGCTTCCCCAGATGAGTTCACCCTTCATTCTCTGCCAAAGCCTCTTTGCCCAGAGACTGTGCTCCCATGATCACACTGCTAACACTGTGACCAAAAGCTAACCATCAGCAAAAGCTGTCATTCAGCTCTGAACCTTAGTCCTTTCCACTAGAGTGTTCTTTGGCTATCCAAAAATAAAATCCCTATTTCCTTAAAGTGAAATTGCAGCAGAGGAAACTGTGCATTCCATCAGTCTGAGCACAAGTGACTGAAAAAAAAGCAATGGGCACCTTGAATGTTGTGTCCCACCCTATAATAAGACAAATAGAAGATGAAACATTAATCGGCAGAGGTGAAATTACATTTACCATGGAAATTAGGATATATATTATAAAACGTACATATACCTGTGGCTTTTTCTTCTTGATCATTTTGGGAAAAGCTATGTCATACCATATTTGTCATGAGGAACTAGTTTTATCCACCCTTTCATTCACTCTCTCTGCCCTCTCTTCCTTTAATTTTCAGACTGACTGTTGAAGTGTCAGGGTTAATAAATCTTCTCTTAAGTTCACACAGTTGTCCTGTTGTCCAGTATCCAGGAAGTAGCACAAAGCATGATTTTGCCAAGTCACGATATCCTCACATCGTGTGAGTGGAAGAGTTTCCCGGGAAGAAGGATAAGCAAAGTTGCATTACTAGATCTCCCAAACTTTAAGCTTAGCAACAGCTTTGTCCCAGAGAAAATTATTCAGCTTGAGCTTCTCTAATGAATAATGCAGGGGGACTTGGAGTACCAGAACAATCTTCTTGCCATTTATGGATGCTAAGTTACCCAAGACAAAAAGCAAGACGCTAGTTTTGTAAACAGCTATTCTTTGGTAAACATTTTGGAATGCTTCCTTTTTCCACCCAGAAGTGAAGAAATCTTCATTGTGCCTGTAAAACTAAAAGAGCCTTAGCACAGAAAATCTGTGTTAACCTCCTTCACAGAAAGAGCCAGAACAACTTTGAGATGTGCTTTGAATTGGGAAATAAAAGAAAAAAAAAAGAGATTCTTGGATTTTATCTCCAGGGCAATATTTTGTCAGCATTCAAAGTCATTGCATACCCAACTACAGTTTTCCTGATCGAATGGTGATAATGCAAGGAGAGAGCACCAAATCATTACATTAAATTTGCTGAATTTAATCGGACTCTGGATATACGGTCTTGCTTTAAATAGGCTGAGATTTTTTTTCTGGGATCTGTCACATGAGGAGCTGTGTCCTGAAACCATAATCTTTACTTGCTGCTTTTGCTTTCAGTCTGCGTTGAAACACAGAGTAGCCCAGTCTCCTTGGCAATAGGAGCACAGAGACAGGTAGAGTGTGTCACTGAGAAATGACATATTCACCCTTGCCTGGGAGAATCAAGATCATCTCAGAAGGAGATGAAATCATGTAGGCCGTGTTTTTTCACCCAGACTTCAATTTAACTGGAGTGTATTTCTGAGTGTGGAGTAGGGCACACTGCAGGGCGTTCCATGGTTTAGCATTCACTGTTCCTAATCCTGAATAAAAAGCTTACTTTGAACAGCCCTCATACTAAAATTTCATGCACCACTTCCAGAGTGTTGGCAAAGCTACACTAGTTTTTAGGGAACTGATGCCAGCATTCCTGTCTAGAAACATCCTGAGCCATAAGTTAACTAACAAGTTCATATTGTTGCCTGTACAATTTCTTTTCTCTACCGATTTTGGCTGTGCCACCAAATTACTGGAATGTGCTGACAGGACGTCCAGTACACAGCAAGTGTAACATTCAACACAGTGCAAGAAGGACTAGTCTCAAGAGATGTCAGAGTAGCTGTTACACTCCAGCACTGTTTCAGTTTATAAGAAAACATATATCTGGCAGGGCATTCTGAACACATTCAGGACACGTGCTGAAAACTAGAAAACTGAAAACTAGAAAACTAGAAAACTGCTAGGCTTCGGCAATGTGGCACACATGCTTCATTGCTTGTGACTCAGTGGATACAGCTTGATTCTGTACCCATGTTTTTTCATTTGTATATTTTATTTTTACAAGCTGGTCATTCAAGTCAGAGGAGAAAAAGGCACTTTATTTTCCTTGATAAGTATTTTTGAAAGAGACTGTCCCTTTGCTGGTAGATTTTCTAGGTATGAAAATATTTTTCAACTTTGCCACCTACAGTAAGGTTCACCTCAGGATTTTGTAGGTTCTCAGGCTTCTCTGAGATGGCTGAATTCTTCAAGTCAGCTTGTAGGCAGTTCTGTATAACTATTATAGCTAGAAAAACCTGGTTTAAACTCATTTGCATCACAGTTAATCCAAAAGAATTTTAAAGAACTGGGAATGGGAGCTCTTTTTCAACTTAAAGAAAAGATGGAAAGTTCTGGGAATGGATTTTTCTTAATTTTTCTCTTCCTTTTTGGCAAACGTAAGACTTACCTAAAGCAATCCATCAAGAATTTCAAACTCCAATACTGTTTCTCTGGACATACTGCAAAGGAAACTTGTTCCTCAAATAGCATTGCACATCTTTTCCTATGAATAAAGACTCCTTTCAAGAATCTCAAACTACTACTCCAAAAATCACAAAAACGAAAATCCGAAAACAGCTAAATGGCATAGAAAAATTCAGAATACCTGGAAATTCTGATTTTATACTTTTTGTTGCTTTTTGTTGGGTTTTTAATTGCATATTGATAGTGTGAGTTCAGAAACTCTAGATGTGTGGATCTTTGAGTATTGGGACCAATACTTAAGTCCTTACCCCAATAAATATTTCGGGTCTATGATATGCAGTCTAGCATCAGATTAATGTGGGAGAACGACTGTCAGCGATCCTGAATAAAGAACTTATAAGGGATCAAAAACTTACTGTCTCTGTCTGGGCCCAAGATCAATAAAAGCTATCCAGGAAACTCAGCTTTAAAGACAAATTTTGCAGCATCACTTCCTTTTAAACCTGAAAAAAAAAATACAGCATACAGGGTGTCTGTACCTGGCAGTACAAACACAAGAAAAATAATTATTTAATATTCAAAAGGAAAAAAATATTTCCAATTACTATACTTTCTGGGCAAGGAGATATTTCAAGGAACGTGTCCTTATTGCTTTTGTTACAAATTGTTCATTTTGTACACCAACAATTGTTCAACTCTTCCCACAGCAAGCACCAGAAGACTCCTCCTGTTCTGAAGCAATTCCTTCAACCAGTTTCATCCAGCTGAGCTGACCAAAAAGAAGGGTATAGTCATGTCCCAAACAGTGAACTAACAAGAATTAAAGAATAAGTCCATCAAGATAAATTAATGAAAATCATACTTTGATACAGAGAGTAACTCATCTTCCACAGCAGAGATGCTGGGTGATGTTGATTAATCCTTGTGGGCAGCTCAGCCCCACACAGCCACTCGCTTTCCAGGAAAGAAGGGCATTTTCCCGGGTAATGGATACCTGGGAAGGCAAACTCCAAACATCACCTCCTCCATCTTTCCCCAGCTTTATATGCTGAACATGACACCATATGCTGTGGGATGTCCCTGTGGTCAGTTGGGCTCAGTTTTCCCAGCTGTGATCCACCCCAACTCCTTGTGCACCCTCAGCCTCCTGGCTGGTGGGGCAGGTGGAGAGGCAGAACAGACAGCTCTCTGCCAGCACTGTTCAGAGACAGATAATACATCCCACTATTACCTACACTGTATCCAGCACAAATCAAAAAAACACAGCCCTGTACCAGTTCCTATAAAGAAAATAACTCTGTTTCAGCCAAAATCAGTACGGGTGAGCAATGAACATTCCTAGCTATTGAACTACTGCATCACTAAAAGCTATGTTGAAAGTGATGTGAAGGGAAAAATCACACCCTCTAAAAGTATTCTGTAGAATCAAAATATTTGATGACCATTTATTTGCTTATACATGGGGACTTGGAAAATATGCTTATACATGTAGCGGATTAGACTTCAATCGAATATAGCCACTTCAGCTTTTGGAGGACTACCAGTTCAACTTTGAAGAGCCAAATGTAAGAAATCATACGATGAAGGTTTCTGTAGGAGGTTTTTGTTGGAGTCTTGGGCTGTCAAATTCTTCAGGAGTGTTCTGATCTTGTTCTTTGGTTTGCAACAATGTATATAGAAGAGATAATCAAAAGAGTTGGATCAGATGCAAAATTCAACATCATTCCTTTCCTTCATTTGCAAAGTTGACATCTATTCAAAATGGTCAGGTTACCTGGTTATAATATTTACTTTCCTGTATTCATATACTAGTGTCTGTATTAGTTATACTTGAAATTCATGTTTGCAGTTTAGACTTGTAATTTATAAATTTTCTAGAAAAATTCAGTAGATTTACACCACAGAAAAGGGATATGTGAGAAGGGAACTTTCTATGTAATATATGCAATAAATGTAGTGCTGCTCCTTCAAAGTGAGCTGAAGGTGCTACGCAAGCTAAACAACTCAGTCAGAACATGTTTATCCTGCATCATCCCACTAACCTCAGTGAACAAAGACAATACTGCATAGCTCATAAAAGAGGGGATTATAATAAAATCCCATCAAGTCCTATTCATGAATTCAGGTCTATAAGAAAAAGTGATTATTTGAGTCCTGAAGGAGTACATAACTTTCCATATCCAAGATTTTTACTCTTTTGTAAAACTGACAACAGCCTGTGTCAATTATTAAGATCAAATATTTTCTAGTTTCTAATATGTCATGCAGTATCATACAGAAGTGTCTCATTTGACACACAAAAGAAGACTTACATATGCTTCTATCAAACCTGTTACCTCGACAAATACCTCTGACTAATGGTATATAAAAGGGATCTCAGATATTTATGAAAAAATCAAATTACTGTTCTCACCCACAAAAAAAAATCTAAAAAAATGTTTTTCTGAAGCCTGATCAAGGTTGAGTAAAATGCCATCAGTAAAGGATCAAAATACTCACATAAGCAGAGATTTAGATGACTAGAAAAGCAAAAAGCTAAGTAGGTCTTCTGGTCACAATTCAATTTTTTAGGATATTGGTTTCAGTTAAACAGATTATGGTGTGTAATATAGTTGATTTGCAGGCTTCATCACTTGGATGTCTCTAGTGTTCAAATTTTGCCTGTTTGGCCACTTTCCTACTGAAAGAACTTCTACAAGAAATGTGTAGTGTTCAGCATTCTCGGTGTTCTTTTTCCCATTGTCTCTGTTAAATGAATAAGGACTAGGTATTTCATTTAATTTCTGAGAATATCAGCCCACAAGTCAGAGGAATTTTTTAAGTCCTGCAAAATGAGCATCTCATGGCTCCTGTAGCAAGTTATCACAACAATAAGCTTGACTTTCTATCTTTCTGACTTACTGTGATATTATCCAAGGCTAGTTAATGAGTTTCCAGTGAATGAGTTCTGAAGTTGGGCCAACTTTTCTAAAGCCTCAAGCTCTTTTTTCTACTCTCAGAAGAGAAGGTAGACCTATGGACATCTGGTCTTTCCAGTTTCTAGAAATCACCTTTAGTTTTAGATAATTTTTATTTTTTGGCATTAGCTCTTGTGAATGAAACTGGTTCCCAGGAACATAAAGTCCAGACAGCTCAATTCAGACTGGCTGATACTGTCCAAAAAAATAAACAAATCTACATGAAAAGCCTTCTGGGGATACAGCTCAATTTTAGCACATCTGTTCAGCTTCTCAGAACAGGCACATCCCCTGGTATCCCTTATGTTTTATTAGATTCTGCAGACACTGAATACCCCATCTGTGCTCCTCACTGGAAGCCAGAAAAGTTAAATAGCGTCCGAGGTAAACGACACCATCCCAGCACGTGGGAAGCACCATGGATGAGCCCCAGCAGCATTTGCAGGAGTTGCTGCATGGCAGCCTGATCTCCTGTGCCTGGTAATGGTGAGACAAGAACCAAGGTGATGGGGAATAGGCAAAGGCAATTCACCTCACACCTGGCTGCAGCTGGTGCACCATGCTGGGCTGCTGCTGTGCCATGGCTGGGCTGAGCAAGGCTTTCCTGCTGGGGACTTGTTGGAGCTTGATTCACAATTTTCCTTGGCTGTGCAACACATTTCTGTTGCAGAGTCTCCAGGGAATTCCCACACCCAAAACAAACACCAGCAGGCTTCCTTCCCAGACTAGATTGTGACTTTTCCCTACATGTTTTGTTAGTTTGCATGTTGTCTCTTCTTGCTTAACAACTGTGCCTGTGAAAACTGCTCTCATTTCATCTGAGGTCACCTACACTGCCTGAATGGATATGATTCAGTAGAACAGGCTTCCAAGAGACAGTTATTCTGCCATTAAAATCCAAAGGACAGTGATTTAAGGAAAGATACAGTTTACACTTGACCCCTATGTTCACTGAAAAACCAAAAGACACAACTATATGCTCGGATGAAAAAACATCCCAGGACCATGATGAATATGATATTGAGAAACAACACATCTTTTCCTTCATTTGCTTGTAGTATTTGAACATGAACAAAACCCTAATTTTAATAAGAGATCTATCAATGACTCATATAAAAGACTTAAAGATATATCAATTTTGTGTGTGGGAGTAGATAGCATGATACAGCCAGTTGAAATTTAAGGGGTTACTGGAATTGCATCCTGCTAGAGGTTTTATCAGTTTGATACAGTTCCCACTTTGTTCAAGGTCTGCAGGTGAGACGAGAATGCACAGACCCTTCCACAGAAAGAAGTGGGATGTATTTAAGAGGAGGGTATGGTCACCCAGTGTTCACCAAGAGGCAGCATAGATGTGTGTGCAAAATACTGCCTTCTAGCACATTGTCAGCAGGTTACATGCTCTCCTCAGACCCTCAGTGTCCTCACCCCGACATCAGCCCCCTGACACAATCATCTCACAGTGGGACCAACACTTTTGTTGCTCACAAATCTGTTGGACTTCATCTGAGCTCAGAGCCCATCCTTCCACAGCAGGCATCCTCATGGCAATCTGCTACCATTTCTTTCCCAGTTTTCAGATGGAGCATTGCCTTGGTTCCCTACATCTGCCTCTCATTTCTCACTCCAGAATCCTTGATGAACCAGTGGTAAGCATTGGGCTTGCCTCAGGCTGCTATAAATTTTTTTCCAAACAACATTTTTCAGAGGCTAAATTATTGGGGAAGAGACAGAGTTTGTTCAAGCTCTTGACATCTTCATTTTGTAACTCTTTAACTCCTCCATGGTTTGAAACTGTAACTTGTAAGTCCTAGTCAGCAGCATGGTCCTGATCGGGAAGACATAATTCACGTCTTTACAAAAATCTGCCTAACCATGTTCAAGTCTCTCATGGATTCTCCTACTGACCACACTTAAGAAAAAAAAGGCATCAACCCAGGAAAACTAAAAACTGGGCATGCTGTTGTTCATGAAGGGTTGTTTGCTCCCTTGGTGAAGGGTGAAAATAGAATGCCAGACTCTCTTGACCTCTCAGTGATTTTCTGCTGGCATCCAGCTTAAATCTAGGAGAGAACTGGCTGATTTGAAAAATAAGAGTTGCTTGTAATGACATTCATTATGAAGATGAGGGAAATTAGTTGACAAGCACACATAGCGACAGCGGGACCAGATAAAACAAGAACGAGAAGATATAGTGGAGGGCAGGAGTGGGAGTGGGGTAAAGGAATCCACCAACCCAGAGTTTGAATGAATACCATAGAAGAATAGTTTGGGAACAGAAAATTAAGACATCAGGAGAGGACAAAGGAAAACTGGTTTGATTTACATGACAAGGTTTTGGTAGTCAGGGGGCTGCAGGGGTGGTTTCTGAGAAGAAACATCAGAAGTTGCTCCAATGCCAAACAGAGCCAGGTCTAGACAGCTCAAAGACAGACCAAAGCAAAGACCATCAGCTGTGTTGGTAACACGTCTGGGACAGAACATTTAAGAAACACTAACAAAAAGCTGTGCAGCACCACATAGGACAGAAAAGTGAGAACATGTGAGTAACAGCTCTGCAGACACCAACATCAGCAAAGAAGGAGTGGGTGGACATGCTCTGGGTACGAGAGCAGAGATTTCCCTGTAGCCCATGGTGAAGACCATGGTGAGGAAACTGTGCCCCTGCAGCACATGGACACCAGCAGTGGAGCAGAGATCCACCTTGTGGCCCTTGAAGGATCACCCACCAGAGCAGANCTAATTTACATAGTACATTTTTCAATCAAGTTAGACAAAAAGGGAAATTCATTTACATAATAGGCATCATGCCGCCAGAGTGCCTTTTTGATACTACTCTGCCTCATATACCNAAGGAAGCTGCAGCCTGTGGAGAACCCATGCTGGACCAGCTTTTCCCCACACTGAAGCAGAGGAAGTATGAGGAAGGTGCAGCAAACATAAAGTGTCATGAGTTAACACAAGACCCATTCCCCATCCTTTCTCTGCACCACTTGCGAGAGATAGTTGAAAAATTGGGAGCACAGATGAGCCTGGGAAGAAGAGAAGAATGAAGGGAAGGTATTTTTAGGTTTGTTCCTATTTGCCATTACTCTGCTTTATTTATAAATAAGATTAATTTCCCCAAGTCAATTTTGTTTTGCCCATGATGGCAATTACTGGAATGGTCTCCCTATCCTTATGTTGACCCACAAGCGTTTAGTAATATTTTCTTTCCCCTGTCCAGCTGAGGCAAGGAGTGACACAGAGGCTTGGTGGGCACCTGGCAACCAGCCAAGTTCAACCCATCATAAATATTAGCCTTGTATTTGAAATCTGGGAGCATTTTCAAATAAAGATGAGCATAAGAGAGGAATCTACATGAAAATCTGACAAGTATGTTGTTAATCAGATTTTTTAAGAACTATAAATGCATTAACTAATTAGAATAGAATGAATGCATGAGTAGTCAGAGTAAATAAACAAGTATAAGCACTGAGTGAGCCAAAGCTGTTCTGAATAATTAGTGTCATCATACATCTTGGGTCTTAATTAAAACCACACAAAACATGTTGTTAATTCATAGAATCATTAAGGTTTGAAAAGACCTCTAAAATCATTGAGTCCAACCTTTGACTGGACACCATCGTGCCAACTAAACCATGACACTAAGCGCCGCATCCTTGTCAGATTCTTGAATATCCAAGATGTTTCTTGAACACTAGCAGAATTGGTGTCTCCCTCACTACCCTGGGCAGCCCATTCCAATTCTTAATCACCCTTTCAGTGAAGCAATTCTTCCTGATGTCCAGCTGGAACCTTAACTCTTCAGAAATCAACTTTACAAAAGGTATTTTGTATTTATATTATTACTTAAGAGTTAACTTGAATAAATTTGTTCATAAACATGGATGTAGCAGCTACATAGAAGAGCTGGGAGAAAGAATAAATAACAAAATGGGTCATAAAGTAATATTGGCTCAACTGTCTTAATTGCATCCCAAATGGACATCAGCTATAGGCTATCAGCTTTTACTGTCTCTACAACAAGGCAACATTACTTATGATTCATGATTAGGTTAATCTTAATGCCCATTGGAAATATTATACTGACACAGTCAGTCCTTGAAACAAAACCAAAACCTGTATAGAAGTTTAATGCCCTCACAGAATCACAGTGGGTCAGATTGGGTGGGTCAGACTGGAAGGAACCGCAGTGGATCATCTGGTTCAACCTCCTTTCTCAAGTAGGATCAACCTAGAGAACACAGGGTTGTATCCGGGCAGACAGTTCTTGAGTATCTCTGGTGAAGGAGATCCCACAACCTCTCCAGGCAACCTGTTCCAGTGTGCAGTCACCCACACAGCAAAGAAGTTCTTAACTTATATTAAAATGGAACTTCCTGTGAATCCCTTTCTGTGCCCCTGTTCTCTCCCTATCCTAACATGTTGTGGTTCTAGTATGGAATCTCATATTTGATTGCATCATTAGAAATTAGCTTTTTAAACAGCTACAGAAAGCAATGTCCTTCCCTAATTTACATAGTACATTTTTCAATCAAGTTAGACAAAAAGGGAAATTCATTTACATAATAGGCATCATGCCGCCAGAGTGCCTTTTTGATACTACTCTGCCTCATATACCAAATCTTCTCTTCTCTTCTCTTCTCTTCTCTTCTCTTCTCTTCTCTTCTCTTCTCTTCTCTTCTCTTCTCTTCTCTTCTCTTCTCTTCTCTTCTCTTCTCTTCTCTTCTCTTCTCTTCTCTTCTCTTCTCNCTCTTCTCTCTTCTCTTCTCTTCTCTTCTCTTCTCTTCTCTTCTCTTCTCTTCTCTTCTCTTCTCTTCTCTTCTCTTCTCTTCTCTTCTCTTCTCTTCTCTTCTCTTTTCTCTCTTCTCTTCTCTCTTCTTTCTCCCTTTTTTGTTCCTTTCCTTGCTGAAGATGTAAACTAGTGTTTCTGTGATACTAACAGTTTCTACACTGCACTACACTACACGACCTTAGCCAAAAGGCTGAGAAGCAGCCTATAGATTCCTATAGATTTCTGTTTGATGTTTCATTGCCCATAGACATTTAAAATTTCAATTCGGTTATATAACAGCTTCTGTTTCTTCTACTCTATCTGATGACTTGAGCTTACATTTAAGTTTTTCCTTCAGATAATGGTCTCAGAGCAAATCTCCTTTCTTGGCCATCCTAGTGCCAAGAAACTTTTGTGATTTGCTCCTTAGATGTATTTGTTTGAATTTATTATGGACAAATAGGGAGTTTGACCTAGACAAGTTCAGAGAATATGAAAATGTGAAAGCAAGTTGGAAAAAAATTCCATCTGCCTGCACTCTAGACCCCTACATTGGCTTATCTGTGATATTAACTTTAGATGACTATCTATTCTTACTAGAATAGATAAGCATACTCCAGGAATGCTTTAAAATCATGCTTAGAAAGCTGACAGTGAATAAGAAGAGGTTGCTGGAAGAGAAGTAAGATGGCAATGGTGATGGAAAAAAGCAAGAAACTAGGGCATGCCAGAAAGGAGAAGCATAGTAAAGTGAAGCACCAGGAGCATGGCAGGGATCTTGGAGGGCAGTTGCAGCCTGCAAACTGAGAAGGTTGCAGCCTTCTCATTAAAGCTGCTGTGTTCCCTGAAGGCCCCTCTGTTTCCAGAAGCCCTTTCTGAGCTCAGGGTGCAAATCACAATGCCACAACTGAGCACAAAGTTGTGGTCAGCAGCACTCACAACAGAGTACTTCTGCAGAACCTGTAGGGTTCATTATTTAACCCCCAGAAATCTGACAAGAGTTCAAATGGATCTAGAAATGGATCACCTGAGCCTTGCATGATGCTGGCACTTTCCATTAGCAATCTGCACAAAGGGACTCATTCTGCCAGTGACTAAAACATGCTCTGATACAGCTGTGTAATGGGTGGCAAAGATGATGTGTGTTTAATCTCCTCTCCTGGACAGACTTTACCAAAGGGTGAAACTAGCCACATCAGTTCCACTATTTCAGAGAAACCATATGACAACATCTCTCCCACAGGCTGCTCTGCCTTGTCCCAAGGAATGGACACTGTGCTTTAAGCAACTGATTATTCAGCAGCTAGATAGCATGCTGCTGACAAGCTTGTGAATTAGTTATTAACAATTATTCCACTCATTTTTATTTAACACATGCCGCATGACACTACTTTTACTAATCCTTATGGCTGTCCCCTAGAAATTCAAAACAAGTTGAAACCATGAGAATTTTCTATCTTAAGAGCTATGATACTCAATTATTGCAGACATAACATGCTTTTTATTTGGTTTTGAAATTACTCAGAAGAGGTCTCACCCAACAGAAAGTTTCACATGTCTGAGGAAATAGTTCAGGTGGCATAGCAGTTTGAAGCTGCTATTGTGGTTCCTTTAGTGATTTCTTTTTCTTAAAATGTAATAGTACATTCATTGTACTAATGGCAAGCCTCAGTTATGAGGCCCAACTTGTGTTTCTAGTTTGAGGCAGATTTATCTAGGATCTTTAGATCCAAGCATCCAGCAGTTTCAACCTAGAGTGTCTCAACCAAGTGGTGCAAAGATTTACAAAACAGCAGTTCTGGGTCTGCACTGTAACTCAATGTAACAAGCATTGGGTCAATATCAGACTCCTTGGTGGCCTTGCACCACACGTATCACTGTTCCTCAGTTTCCCCACAGAGAAGAAATAAAATGGACTTCCCAACTGCCTTTGTTGGGAAGGCGTGGTGACACCGTAGATGTTGTATGAGCACCACAAGTTGAAGTCCAGATCACTTCTACAGAGTAGAAGTTTGCACATGAGGTAATTGTTTGGGCTCTCTTTGTAGTCAATGAAGAGAAACAGGAAACTGCAGGGGATGATTTATGTCACCCTAAAATAGTAACTCTAACTAGGGCAAATGAATCCCATCTTGGAAGTGACTGGCTGCAATGACTATAAAAGGAGTCAAGGAAATTATCTCTCAAGTAAATGTCAACACTACAAACAAGTGAAGTTCATTAAAATTATTCCATCTGAAGTTCTCTGCTGGTCACAGCAGGGACCTCAGGATCCTGTTATTAGCCTCTGACCTTTGCCTACTCAAAGAGCCTTTAGACTTAGAGGACCCTCTAACTCCTTCAAAAGGGCAACCAAGACAGTGAAAGAAACTTGTAAAATGCTGTTGGTCTGCTCTCTACAGAGATGGTAAGAGAAAATCTCTATCATACCAGTACTATGGATCTCTAAAGCTCCAGACTCTGCCTGTCTTGCCAAAAAATATGTGCTCTGTCATGATGAAGACAAATACATGCCAAACTTACTGAAAAAGTCCCTAGGGAAACATGTTTTGGTCATAGCTCCACTGTAATAAGGGCTGTGCTTTTAAACTAGAGACAGTCTGCACCACAAACACCCTCACAAACTGCCTCACAGGCAAGACAATCAAAGTATTGTGGTCCATCCCTTAAAGATGGGAAACTGAGAGAGGGAATAAACAGTGACTTGCCCAAATTATATAGGAAGTCTGTGGCAGGACCTTGTTTCTCCCAAAACATTGTATATAGCCACATGCTTGCAATATTGCTAGTCTGGGGACAGAGAGACTTTTCTATCAGGGCTGTGCTTACTGATGCTATGTGATTTGCTTTTCTGTAATTTGGCTTAATTTCTTGTAAGTGAAATGTTTTGCAATAGAGTGCATGACCGTACAGTATCAAACCGCATCATCGAGTCAATACCCAGCTCTTCGGTGAAGAGGGGATGGAAGAAATCCCTTGAGTGCCTTTCAAGAAGTCTCAAAAGGCTCCTTGCCTTAGCCAAACAATGTGGAGACAATAAGGCTGTAATAATGATAGCTTGAAAGCTAGCAGGTTGCTGGTTATATTCTCAGCATGAAGCTAAATGTTTAAGTTTATATGTATGTAGGACCAAGCATCAGCTGCTGCTAAAAAAAGTGTTCGGTTTCCAAGCACTGAAAACTTACTCAACGTCTATTTGCAACTTCATAAAGTTTTCAAAATGGTGGATTTGCATTTACAAATAAAATTCAGCCTTACAAACAAGAATTTTTGGTTTCTGATGGAAACCAGATAAGAAACACCTCTCAAGAGAGATGGAATATTTTCCCCTCTATAACGTAAAAGAGGGAAACATCAGAGTTGTCAAATACAAATGAGAAAAAGTTCAAGAGTAAATTGTGAGGTTTTGCGAAGTGCTTAGTCATGGCATGATTCAATATTATTATGCCATTATGACCAGGTAGAGTCACTGAAAAAAACAAAGTCTCTGCTTCCATTATAAAGGATTAATCTTACTCTTTGGATAGAAACTACATTAGCCAGATCCGTGGCTTTCATGCTTTTTAATTATAGTTTAAGATCAGCAATGAAATCAGCTGTTACAGCCTCATGAGTAAGTGATTTCTAATGGCTGTAAGAATGCCCATGATTACCTGTTATTCCTTCTGCAGATTGCAGTTTCCAGTTCTGAATGCTCTTTACACACAGAAGTCTTGTATTTGTCATAAGAACTTACAGTAAAAGCACTGTTTCAGGACAGATTTATACTGTGACCATACCATAGTTTTCTTCCTTTCTCTTTCCATAAGAGGTATTTTTAAACACGGTTTAAAAAAAATGTAAAAGAAATGTCTTCTTTCTCACACAAATGATAGATCCACATCCACATATCAGGATTTAATGTTATGCATAGCAACCATTTTATTTGAAACCTTGAAGATAATATAAAGCAATGAATGGCAAAGTCAACATATTTTAAATTTCTCCTACCAGAAAACAAGAGGAAGGAACATAGACACTGATTTAAGGCTGATAGAAGGCAGCACAGCAGTTGCATGCAATCTCTTTTATTCACTAAGCTAATCTGTCTTATTCAGTATCATGAGGTTTATCTGAGGCAAAGAACTTAGCAAAATTCAGATGAGAAAGTGACTTTTATTTGGAAAATGAGATCTGCAGTTAGATAACACTACAATAATTTAAAATTGAAACTAAAGGTAGTGATTCCACTTAGAGGCTTGTATTTCATTTCCTCCTTGATAATAATAAACCTTCAGCAGTTTATTCCCTAATTGCTTTTGGGAATTTGATTAAGGCTGCATCAGACACCAGCCTGCTCTTCTGATCCAGTGCTGGAGTAAGATCTAGATGGGAAGGCTTACATGAGGCAGTACCTTATCCAAAATTGATGGCATATTCAGCCAGACTGATTTATTTAGAAGAGCTTCTGTTGAAAAACAGCTGTTGAATCCCTGGATGGGTCTGGGGAACCCCTACCTGGATGCCAGAGCCTGACAATGGCTTTTCTGTGTTCAGTGGCAGGCGAGCAGCCTGCATCTGGTTGGCCTCAAGTAAAAAGTGTCAAAAGTAGATATATTGGAAAATTTTAAAATAAAATATCGGCATCTCCAAAGCAAAACAACTTTTGCAAAACCTAAAGTTCCAGTGGAATTTGGAATTATATGATCTGAATTGCTCTTTGTTTGTTTTGTTTGATGCTTTTTTATTTCCTGTGACTTTTATCAGTACTGTAAAACATTTGACTGAATGGCAGAATAAAAAAAGTGCCAGGAGCAGAGAAGATTTTATGCCCTTCGATTGCACCCTGTTGAGTCTCAGTTTACTGGGCTCATGAATTCTTGACCACTTCTCAATCTCCATTTATCTCTGTCCATCAGGTAAATCCCTCAATTAATAAAGAGTCAATGGAGGTGTCATGTGGATTTTGCTACAGAAACATTTAACAGTCTCTCCTGTAATTAATAAATAGAATTAAATCACTTTAAGGGAACTTCCTGCAGCTTCCATATATGAATTTAAGAAATTATCCTTTTCTGCTGTCAGTGCCAGCAGCAGTAATTGGTCTGAACTCCTCTGGTGATCAGACACAGGTGCCTTGGGTCTTCTGAGCTCTGGGAGCAAAAATCCAGGTTTTCCCTATGCCTGCTTTATTCTCCTTCTCACAGCAAATCTCTCTGAGGATGGCTTCATGCCCTGCCCCATGGCATGCTCTTTGAAGATACGATGCTCCACACCCTTTTTCTCAATCATTCCCTCTCCTTCACTAGAGACCTCCACTTCACAAAAGTTGTTTCCCTTGTACTTGCAGATTTACTGTCCTGGAAAGACAAGGATATAAGCTCTCTAATTACCAAAACTTTGCCCCTGGGAAGTCAGCCTACATCATTCATGTACAGGTATTTTAGACAGGCATTTTCATGACCTTATCCTGTCCTCCCTCTCCCTATATTAAAAAGAAGCATCCACAGAGTTACCTTGTTGGGTTTTTTTCCGAAACTAAAAGGCTAAATCCTTTGCAATTGAAGGCAGTGAAGTATTTCACATTTCACACAGGGTCAGAGAGCTCTATACTACATGATCCCAAAGATCAGAAACCACACACACACACACANAAAAAAAAAAAAAAAAAAACTGGAAGTGCCAAAATCCAGCCCCTCTCAAAGGAACAGACCAGGGAAAGGAGGGGGAAATGCAGTATCTGAGGTCCATTTCACAAGCAAGGGGTTGGTTAGATGAAAATAGAAAAGAGGAAGGCAATTTCCCCATAAAAATCCAAATACCAATCCATTAGTGGTTTTATAGAAAAAGAGTACATATCTTGAAATATAATGACTGGGTTTAGTCTTGAGGACATGATTAAAGCACATGAGCCAAAATGATCTTAAGTACCTCAAGGACTTCTCACTGGCCACTGACATATGAAAAGAAAGTAAAATTCATCTGTCTCAGAAGCAATAATTTGCATTGAAGGGTGGAAAAGAGGACATTCTTCCTTGCTCCTGCACCTACCTGGCAGAGACTTTGAAGCACAGAACTAATTAAGTTCAATTGATTGGAGTGCAAATAGACAGGACCGTCAAACATAAATCAAATTTTCACCCATCCTCTCTTGCAGATATCAGCAAGTTGAAGAGCCAAGCTGTAGATCTTAAATCCAGGATCCCCCCTATCTTGCTGTAAATGCCTCATGCTCTATCTTAAACCAATTGCATTTCTTTCCTCTCACTTCACACATTGGAAGGACATTTCTGTGCTTCCAAGAGATACAGATCTAGCTAACTGCATTCAGGAAGAAATTGTGCATTCTGCTTAGAACTAATCTTATATTTCAATAGCTCTTCACTTTCCCTGATATTTACCTATCTCCAAAATGTATCTTTGAATACTACATTCAGCCTTGACTTTGATAGACAAAATAAGAGCAGCTCTTTTCACTTTCGTCTCTCTCACAAAACAGGTTTCCCTATATCTGTTTTGACATTGCAAAAAACCTGATTACCAGTTACCTTGTATTCTCTGTCTGATTCTATCTGTATGCTATCTGATTTCCCATTCACATTGTAAACTCCTCAGGACACAAAATACTTTTCTGTTTGCCTCTATGAGCCTCACAGTGTGCTCTGAACTGTGACTGAGGTTCCTAGGTAGCATATCACATCAATCCAAATTTTCATAACCAAATGCAGCAAATGTATCTGAAATCCCACTAGAAAATGAATAATGGAATTGTGAACCTAATTTTCTTGATATTCCAAATGTGTCCATTCATATTCCACTTGAGGAATTACTTTTTTTTTTCTTTTTTTCCTTTTTTTTTAATCCAAGAGAATGCCTGGAAAAGAGATCAAACAAATTCACCAGGTTCTTACTTTCTCTACTATATCCTGAATGCCCTGACATGCTTGCTTTTTTAAAGGAAAGAAGATGAGTAATACAGATGAAAGAACACAAGATAGGGAGGTGGTTGAGAACAGTAGAGAAAGCATCAGCTAAAGTATAATACTTTTTTTTTATTACAGTGAGCGAGTAATTTGGGAGAGGCACTGGATATGGAAATGGAACAGGCAATAATCTGAAATAATATGTGTACACTTCATGCCTCTTCCCAGGGAATTAGTGATATTCATCATTCTCAGCACAGGGAACATATTGTGTCATTCTAAGGTCTACTTCCCCTTTCAGACTTCTGACACTCATGTATTGGATTGATTCCTGGCTGGCATAGCTATGCTGACAGAAATTCCTAATCTTCAGACAGTTATACCATCAGACTGTCCTTTTTTAGGGAAGGGTGTGTTTCTATGGCAGAACAATGCCAGGCTATGCTTTACCTATCCATCAGCTTACCATAAAGCGATCCAAGAATAAACTTGGCCCTAACTACAACACCCTTGGGGTGAGGTGTGTATTATCAAAATGAATATACTATTAAGGTAGTGATAAGTACTGAAATTTTTGTCTACATGCCTTATCTGAAGCTCATTAACCCTGATTGGTTTGTATCAACCTGGTTGTGCACAGAGCTCTTTAAGGGAATCCGAGTTATATCAACCACTACATTTACATTCTCTTTTAAGCATTTTCCCTGCACCAAGTGGTGGAAAAACCCTGAAATTTTAATGAGAAATATTCCCTGTTTTTACTCTGTTGCAAGAGACGATAATTGCAGAATGTGGAGGCATTTGCACAAACAAAAAAAAAAAATCTTGCACCTTATCATGTACTGTTCCTTTGTCTTGTCCAGAAACAAGTGAAGCAATTGCTTTAAGTGCTTTTTCATGTAACCTGAAAAGAAATATACTTTTCAAGTGCACTTAAACTCTGCCTTAGAACCTCTAAATACTTTAATGAAGAAAATTCCAAACAATAAAGATACATAATAAAGTAAAAATAAATATTTCATTTCTTTCAGTTTTATAAAACATCTATCCCTGTGCCAACTCTCTGTAGTTATGTGACAACTCAGTAATGACATGTTCCATGACTTATGGGGTGAAAATTATATCCAAATCCTTCAAACAGTTCAAAGAGTGATTACCATCCAACTCATAATTCTTAGATCATAAGAATTCTATTTCAAAGCTGAAGAATCCCATTAATTATCCCATTGTTCTTGGTCAGCAGATTAACTAGATTTGCATCATTGTAGGATCTCTGATGCTTCAAAGGAAACTGGTTAAAAACTATGCTATGAGACTATTATTTGTTTCCCAAGATGGCAGAACAACCCTCTATCTCAGTTCCTTTGTGATTACACACAGGACTTGCTGCTTTGGGATAGATTCATGCCCAAATAGAAGCAGAAAGATGAAAAACCTCTAAATTCTTACATAATTATAGTGTGTATCATAGTACACATATTAGTCTTACCATAAAAGAGGGAAAAGACAAGAATGCGTTTGTGCTACATATGAAGTGGTATTTCCCTCAAGCACTGAGATGCTATGATTATCTTCATGAATCTTTATTTGTGTTACTGGCATTTGCAAAGTCTCGTGCTCTTTACTCCCACAGCGGTATCTGGCACAGGGGTGTAGTGTCCCCTGCAGAGTTCAAGAAAAAGGAATGATTAAAAAATATAAGAAAGTACGATTTTGGTGAATAAACAGACGTGAAACATTTGTTAAGTATAAATGAAGCAGTTACAAATGTTAAAATGTCAGTCCTACATGATAGAACTGTGTCGGCAAAAAACTTGTTAAACTATGGTTAACATTGCAGCAAGAAATCTTTCTGCTGGTATAGATAATTATCTTTGAGGATGGCAACAAAAGGACCCCTTCAGGCCAAGAGAATGCCCCTCTAAGGGCATTATTTGCATAATTATTGTACTGCAGCTTTCCCAAACAACTCTTCTCAAGTACAAAGAAATCCTCAAACAGCTTCTCGTAGCCAAGCTATCAGAATGTCAGGGGATAGCAGGAAACAAACTTCCTAAGCATAATGGCTAACATAGATTAAATATGGATAGAAAAATGTCTGTCTCTGGGTGTATACATATATGTTCAGCCTCTCTACCATAACTTGCCTGACAGCTGAAATACCTGTGAAACAGCTTCTGAACCATCACAGCTACAGCAAAACCAGTGCTACATTTGAATTCACTTTATATGGCAGAGTATAAACTAGTGGAAGACTAAATATTATAACCAAGGAACAGGCACTATTTCTGTTATTTTCATGAGCCAGTCTTTTGAGGAGATAGAACTCTTGAAGTAAGATCTCATTAAAACATACTCATCCAGAATTAGAATCTCTTGCTGGTGAAACCAACCATCCCAAACTCGTTTAGTGAAAAAAATTGCCATGGGAATAGCTCATGCAATATCAGAGGAAATCTGATTCAAGTGGAAATGAGCTGATTTTTGAGTCATTCACCCATATTTTGCTATATTTTTTTCTACCTCTAACAGTAATGTTAGACAATTTTTAAATAAGGGTAGGTGTCTTGTTTTCAGTAGACTGAATAGTTTCCAAAAACTAGACCTCAACCTGAGCAGAATAATTTTTAATTTTCATTGATGTTTAGCTTTGTACAAATTGTTTTATGCTTTCTGGAGCAAAATGCAAATAGCACAATACTCAAAATTTAAAAGCAACAAAAAGAATGTAACTCTCCTGGTACTGGGTAACTTTTTCAAAATCACCTTGATTACATTTTGAAGTTGTTTGTCTGCTTTTGGAAATGTTGCCCAATGATACTAAAAATGCCTTCATGTTTCCATCTTCAGAGAGTTTCCCTCACTTTTTGATTACTTTTGGAGTACATTCTCTTTACTTCCCTTTACACTCCTGCAGAATTATCTAGGCCTGGCCAGGGCTAGTTTTGGCAAGAAGTGCCCAAACTTCTTGTAGAAGATAAGATGGAGAAATGAACTACTGTTCCTGTGCTGATGATGTAGGCCAAACTAAAGCGGAAATAGACTGGAAAGCTTGTTTTTCAGTCCAGTTCTGAAAACTCAAATAATTTAGGTATTTTGGTGCTCATCTGGCTCTAAAGCACTTCCCCAACCCAATGTTTTGATATAGGCCATGAAGAAGTAGTTAAATGGAAAACTATTCAAAATATACTATATATTCAGAGTTCATTTCATAATAGTAATGTTCGGAAAGTAGAACTCTGTCAGTGCAGAAACATGAAATAGTTGTCAAGATTTTTGTTTTCAACCTTGAATTCACTATAGTGTGTGCAGGATTAACATGTCTTGGTAAACTGGTTCACGGGTTTATAGTATCTTTAGGTATGAGTTTCAAATAGAAAGTCCTGTTGGAAACAGGGAAGGTCTTTGCTCTGCCCCAGAGAGAACCAGAAAGCTGCTGGCCCTAAGAAAGATCCTGAGATAAAATGGCTCTGCAAAATCCTGATCTCCAGTATCATGTTCTCTGCAGCTAGAAATCACTTTAGCAGTTTTAGAGGTCAATAGGCAGTAAACCTTAAATGGACCCAAATTCCTCTTTATGCATATCATAAATCTGATCTGATAGCAGAGATCAGGAAGTAATGGGCCTCAGGAGAAGTCCACACTGCAGCATCAATACCTCCTGCTTAATTACACAATGAGATTACCAGCCTGGAAGGATTCATTATCTACTCAAGCATTAAAACAAAACAAAACAAAACAAAACAAAACAAAACAAACAAACAAAAAAAAAACCACAAAAAACAAAACAAAACAAAACAAAACAAAAAAAAACCTAACTGCTAAACAGCATTTACATTCTGCATGAACTCTGTAAATGTTCTCAAAATTTGGTTTTAATTCCATCTTCTCTTTGCCTGCAGTGTTGGGGCAACAGGCTACAGTGCTTGGAAGACTCATAGTAAAAACATTTTCAAAAACATTAAAGAGTTAGCAGTAGCAGCTGAATTAAAAATTTTCTTATACTTTTCTTTTACCTGGTTTTCAGAGTAAGGAAAGAGAAATATTTAGATCAGCTAGGATTATATTTGTAGTTGTTGTAACTGTAAATTCCAGGCATCATACAAATTATGCTGAATAGGCTTTCTATGTGGACTTGCTGCTTTAATCTCCTTGTGGATCTCCTCCTGCTAAACTTGTGACTTTAATATGATTTTTCTGTATTTGGATTGGAAATTACTTAAGTTAAATTGAATGACGGATACCTTAATTACCAGATCAAGTGTCCACACAGTCACGTAATATGGTTTGAATTCACGTATCTAACTTGTTTATGTTAGTTTTTCCAAATGTCCCTTAATGGAGGATCTGTATCATAATTTGTACTTATCAAGAATTTTAGTAGAAGTTTAAACAATAAGAGGTATGCCATAAGCAATGATAAAAACCCTGTGAAAATTGGAATGGTCAATAAAGCTTACTGCAACACAGCAGAGGACTCAAGCAGACCATCTGTATCTTTAATCAAACTTTTCTGCTTTGAAAAAATGTCACAACTATGTTACTGCTCTGTATGTAATTACATACTGATTTGGGCCACATCAAGATTAAAACATTATGCTACCAAAAGCCCAAAGAACAAAGCTATATAGTTATTTTCACATAAAACCACAAAAGCAAAGGCTTACACTCAAGGAGGTGGGAGAGGGTCATGTTTTGGGTCACTTTAAGCCATTCCTTATTGCATTCAGTTTTTCCTGCTCATCTCAAGCCTGGTAAGAGTTTCATCAGTAAACATTTAAATCCATTTCCCTGTTCACAGCTCAGACCCAGATTTCTATTTTGGCCAAATTAACTTCTGACACAATTCTGCTAGCCAGGAAGAATTAGACCTTAAGTTTGTTTTCTCTTAATGTTTTTCAGAACACTATGTTTAGATTACATTTTTCATAAATACCATCTCTAGCTTAAAAATTAAATAGATTATGTTGTGACACTTCTTATTTCGGAACATTCAAGAATGTTCCATCACCAAAGAGTTGTTCAAAACTTTTCACACAATATGAACACTCAATAGAGAGCAATTAACCAAAAAAATATAAAAAAATAAATAGTTGATCTAAACTCAGAAGTAAAAAAATATACAATTTGTGTGTCAGTGCTGCAGATAATTTGCTACCTTGGTTTTCATCAAGAAAAGCAAACATATGGGCCACATTACAAAATTGTTCAGGGGCATATGGTATTGCATTGAAAACGTAGAATAAGTGACACAGGGAAATCCATGTTCCAATGTATCAAAAGGTTTTATAAATCCTGGTGCTCTGCAGTCAACTTTTCTTTTTAAGCATGGCAGAATGTTTTGAGTTACATAAATGACTGGATTTATTGGCAGCAGTTTTATAGTGGCTTGATCAAGCCCCCGAGACATGCATTATCCTGACTGTATAGATCTTCTCTGTGCCACCATGAAGGCAAAGAGAAATATATATCAAAAGATTTTGTCCTGAAATTTTTATAACCACAGTTTATTTGCTTCAAAAGAGAGTTAGAGGGATCAGGGAAATCTATTTCTCGATAGGGAGATTCCACATTTAATAAAACTTTATAAGTTTGATCCTATTTATAACCAGAATGTACAAATACAATGGAATTGTAATCATCCATCCATGGCAATGTTATCATCCATCTGCCACTGTTTCTGTTTGCATGTAAATAACCTGAAAGAACAAAACAAGTCCTTATTTGTCTAGGTTTATACTTTGAAGATGCTACAAGCTATGCAAGCTTTCTTTTCTTCCCACCAGGTGGGGAAGCTAATACTCCTATCTAAGAATAAAAGGTCTTTCTAAAGTAGTTTGGTACAACCTTCCTAATTTAGAAACTTTCTCTTTTACAGATGGATGGTAAAGGTACACATTGATATAATTTTTTTTCAGTCCCTGGAGAACAATTTCATCAAATATTACATACGGAATATCAGAAACATTCTTATAAGGTAGAGGATCAAAACAAAAGCCCTGAATATTCCGTAGAGCAGAAATAATGTTTGCATTTAAGTCCTCAGATCTACTGCTTCAGTCATCGCTTTTTATTTCTAGAGATAGTCATTGCAGTGCACTCCAAGATATTGTTCTCATACAGATATTCAGATAATAACACAATCACAGAAACACAGATGTTTGGGTTGGGAGGAATCTTAAAGATTATCTAGTTCCATCCCCATACCATGAGCAGGGACACCTTCCACTAGAGCAGGTTCACAAAGTCCCATCCAACCTGGCCTTGAACACTGCCAGGGATGGGACATCCACAACTTGTCTGGGCAGCCTTTTCCAGTGCCTCACCACTCTCACAGGAAAGAACATCTTCATTATATCTAATCTAAACCTACTCTCAGTTTGGAGCCATTAAATAGACCCCTTGCCCCATCACTACATGCCCTTGTAAAAAGTTCCTCTCCAATTCCCTTTCCTTTACACACTGGCAGGCTACTACAAGATCTACCAGGAGTCTTCTCCATGTTGAACAACCCCAAAACTCCAACTGATCCACATCCTCCTTACACTTGGTGCCCCAGAGCTGGATGCAGCACTGCTGGGAGTCTCACAAGAGTGGAGTAGAGGGGGAGAATCACCTCCCTCCATCTGCTGGCCACATTTTGAGGAGATACTCCATGGTTTTGCCAGGCACCGAGTTGAGACTGAACAGCCTGTAGTTTTCTGGATTCCCCTTATTTCCCTTTTTAAAAATGGAGGTTGTTTTCCCTTTTCGGTGGAACTTCACTGCCATGAGTTTTCAAAAACGATAGAGAGTGGCTTAACCACTTCATTTGCCTGATCCTTTAGAATCCACAGATGCATCTCATCAGGTCCCATGGACTTGTGCATGTTCAGGTTCCTTATATGTTCTTGAACCTGATTTTCTCCTACTCTTTACAGTTCTTCATTCTCCCAGTCCCTGTCCTTGTTGCTGTGACTCGAGCAGTGTGACTAGAGCATGTGCTGGGGAAAACTGAAACAAAAATATGATTGAGCACGTCAGAATTCTTCAAATCCTGGGTAATCAGGTTTCCTGTTTCCTTTCAGAGAGGGTTCATATTTTGCAAAGTGTGAGCTGAAAATGCCTTTTAAATTAGATTCATCCTGGTTAAGGCCTGCAACAATACAGACTGTTCTTATCATTGATGGACACACCTTTAGAAATCAATTTCCTTCACCTAAAATTAACCTTTAAAAATGTCTCTCATGCTTCACTATATAGAGGGAACAAGAATTGAACTGAAGGTCCAAGAAAAAGTGCCTATTAGGAATAGTGAATATCAACTCTTTGGGTGTGTAGTCTGGCACAGTGCTCAACTGTGTACTTATGTATGAATCATTTTAAAGTGTGCCATTATTCTACTAATATAACACACTATAGTGTTATAATGATAATGCATTCTCTAAAACAGATTATTTCAATCACACATGTTGCGTCACAAGCACAAGGAGAAAGATAAAAAGATATATTAACCTGAAGCAGAAGAGAGTTCTGTGCCCTGCCTCTGTATGCACACAGTTTGCCAACTGGCTTGGCACGATTAAGAAAAAAGCACTGCTGGAACCTTAATCCAAAAGCAGATCCAGTTCAGCAGCAGATACTAGCTTAGCTTAAAGCCACTGGATTAGAATTTGGATGGAAACTGAAACATATACCTTGGTCTGAAATAAGAGGTGATTTAGTAGCTTAGTGGAAACAGACACTGGCTGCTTTTAAGTTCTTTTTGTCTACACTTTTCTTAAAGTCTCTCATGTCTCAGATATGCTGTTATTATAACAACTATATTGCCAGATGAAGTAGCAACCTTTTGCATAAATGGTTACTTTTATGAATGCTTAGTTTTATGCAGTAGATTATCACAACACAAAGACTACAGGGCATTTCAGTGATGTACAATGACTTTCATGTGAAGGCATTGTCTATGCAATGTATCAAAAGTTTCAATACTTCTTTCAATTTTTTAAGCATGTAAAGGTTTCTTACAAGTAGCAGCTTTTATTTAAAAAATTAACCCCCCTCCGTGATTTTTTTCCTAAGAAGCAATTCCAAAAAAAAAAAAGTAGAGAAAAAAAGACATCTTTGTTAACTGCCTGAAAAAGAAATGGTGTTTTCAAACTAAGTCCTTTCATGTATTAGAAAGTTCTGATGAAAAAATAATCAGAGCCAACAAAGAATTCAACTTTCCCCTGTTCAGCATCTCAGTTAGCTGGATTGGAAAAAGAAAGCATGACAAAAGATCACTGAAGCAATGGAGAAATTATTGGTTGTTGCTGAACAGAAGCATTATGGCTTCTGTTATATGAAAGGGTGACGGGTTGTTAGCGGGGGTTTCTTTCCCTCATCTCCTCAGAACAGAAAGAAACTACATGTCTAACAAGTTCAGAGAAGTCAGGCTTCTCCAAACATTAGGTCGGTTCTTTCTTTATGTGTTACAAGAAAACATTGTGAATCACCATATTTGAGCCAGCCTGGCATTAGACACTAACATTGAATTTAGGCCTGGTATGAATCTGCTCAATACCACTGGTCCATTTCATAGTTTGGTCACCTCCAGAATATTTTAGACATCTATTGTCAAATTGCTTTAATTCCCTGAAGCAAGAACTGCTCTTTTCTTATTTGCAGCTAGAATGACAAGATGCACAAGGCCCAGAACTGTAATTCTTGATGGTCTAAATGTGTATTTAGCTCTCTGTGGTTTGCAAAGCTCTGTATAAGCATAAATGAAGAGCAGTGATATAATTCCCTTTTGTGTGTGCTTTATAATGACCCAATGGGAAAAGGCAGCTCAAGGTTAATTATACCAAACAAGGAGAATGAAAACATAAGACGCGCCCTGTTCTCTGGCCAGGCTTGGGGAGAGTATCACACTCATTGTGTTCACAGCTCCTGCAGCTATTTCTGCAGACATTGCATGTGAAGCGTTGGCTATGTACAGTGTACCTTGAGATGGGAATGTTGCCATGCCCAGATAAAAATTATTTGGAGGGATTCCTCTTACCCAGCTTCTGCTACCAGAAAGTTACAGTCATCATCTAAGCTGGTCATCTAGACTCCTCAACAGTCAACAGGAAGAGATGGCTGCCTACAGAAAATGACTCACTGCAGACACAGGCCAGGACAAGCCACTCTCTGGACACAGCCATACCCCTCCAGTGACTGTTAACCAGTTCAACTTGCTGCCTAAATATTAAATAGCTAAAATTAGGTGAGATGAATCCCACACAATGATGCTGTCAGGACTAGATTAAATTTCCTTAAGACAGGTCTGAACAACTAAACGCTTTTGTTTTGCCAAAATTTGGCAACTCTATTATGGAGCAAAACCAATCAAAACTAAACTCCCAGAGATTATAGCAATGAAGACATCCTAGGCTAGATGTGAACACTGGCTGCAGATGATGTGTGGTGCCCTTGGTGCCCAGAGGGCTTATGCTCTAGTTCGTGCTGCAATCACGTCTTTGTTTTGCTGTGCAAACAAAAAGTCAGGTAAGTCTAGGTATACAATACCAGTGCAAGTTAGCTTTTCTGCACTGAACCAATCAAAACCTGTGGAGCATAAAAATAGAATTAAGGTGCCAAAATTTCAATGCTTAGCCCTGTGTTTACTTGTGCTCCCATGCAAGTCAGGGAGCATCTTATTTTAGGATTTTTGTTGTTTTCTAATGCTATGCTATGTAATGCTATGCTCACCTCTTCTTCAGTCACCTTTCACATAGGAACTACTGAACCTCAATGAATTTTAGCCTGGAAAAGGGAACTCCATGTTGTTTTGTTCTGACAAATTGCACCATATCCTGTCTTTCTGGGAAGCTGAGATCATGGGATGACAGAATAGAGAGAATAGTAGCAGGAAAAACTCAATGCCAAATTAAGCCAGTTTCTGCTTCTGGATCAGAATTCTTAATGGAGAAGGGAAAAAAAAGGCTTCCTGTGGAGTCATGCCCATGTGTAATTGCAATACATTTTTTGGAATACAGTTTCGTAGCAATTCACAGAGTTTGGAAAGGTTAGCTTACACTGAGAGCTGCTTTCATTCAGCCACCAGAAATCCATCAGATGTGTTTTAGGAAGGATTTCCTGCTTCTACTGTTCAACATGTACAGGACCCTGATGTGAATGTTTGTGTCACACTAGCAAGTACTGTTGCTATTCCGGCAGGTCTGGTACTTTGCTGATTTCTCCTTTTTATGAGTCAAAACAAACAAAAAACCCCAGAAGTTTGCTTCAAGCTAAAAAATTAATTATTCAAGGAATTTCTGAAAAGTAAATGCCATTTAACTGACTAGGTAGATAGCACCCTCTTTCTGCAGCAGATGAGGGAGGATTTGTGAGAGAAGTATAGTATTTGCAAGTCTGGAGAATTTTATACACTGTAGCAATTTAAGATGATAAAGCCCCTAGCTGTTTGCTCTGCCACCCTACCAGAATTTATCATCCTACTGTCAAATAAGGAGTAGGAAAAACATGAAATGGCATCAATCTGTTCAGCCAAAAAAGATGCATCATTTAATAGTTTTTGGCATAAGCAGGAGGTGGACAGCTGGAGTCAGAAATGCTATAGAAACCTTCCAGAGTAAGGTTACCCAAGCTGATCTGTTAGCTTCCCAAGTGAAGGGTTTTCAGAACATATTTTTTCTAAGTGTTTTAAGCATAGCAATGGAAACAGGCTTAATTTGAGGTGCCTACCATTAAGTTTTGTGATGACAAATTGGATCTTTGAGTTAATCCTTAATAAAAGAAAATAAGAAACCTGAGTAAAGCAGAGATTGCACAAAAAAAAACCTTCAGCCCTTCTATAGGCTATGAATGCTGTACTCAGAAATATTTGCCTATTAAAGCAGTTTCATTATTTACAGCAAGAAGTAATCATTTACAGTGAGGGATCACCTCAATATTGCATGGAGTCTTACTGGTAACATTACTGTGGCAACAATCAATATCACCAAATAAGATGCCAGATTTCATCTATTTTATGCTGAAGACATGGTAGAGAATAATTGCATTTTATGACATTTACCATAGGGCATAAAATTGCCAAACCATAGACAGATCTTTTTGGTGACTCTTCAAATAGAAGCTGGAGCTACTTATTCTTGAACAAGCAGATAGAGCCTTTGGCTCTGAAGTCAAACAGTGGCTACAGAGCAAAATTAAAGAACTAAAAGAAACCCAGAATTTCTAGAATGCGTGCCAAGTCCACAAAGTTGACTGGGGCCAGGACTCTTAAAAGAACTTTCTTTTTAAATTTTAATGACTATTTAATAAAGCTTTCTTGGCAGTCATGTCACTTCACTACAGTTCCTAAAGATTTTTGAGAAAATATTCCATTTAGCCTTTCTTTTCTTATTTCTTTTTTTTAAGCCAGTTGTGTGTGGGTCATGTGGCAACCAGCCTGAGTTAGAAAAGTAAGACTTGATGTCCATGGACAAGCTCAAACTCTCCTTAATTGCAGTCCAGATGCTATTGATGTTTCCAGGCTGCTCAAACCCACTTGCCACTCAGGTCTGCTTGTTCCAGCATATTCTTCAGCTGAAAAGTCAACTGAAAGGTAAGGTAGTAAAAGAGGAAAAACTGGAAGAATGCATCAGATCTGGCTACAAACAATGCATTAAACTCTGGAAATGAAAATAAAAATATCAAGACAATCTACACTGAATGCAAGACTAAGATGATGAATGGAAATATATAAATGTGTAGACTGATATCAGCTGAGAATCTGGCCTTCTGCAATGTTTGTATACATAAAAGGTTATGAGTAAGCTGTCAAATTGTCATATAATTTTCTGCTAGTTATGTACCTGCTGTGCCTGGGCAAACCAGCTGCTGCCATTCACCTCACACATTTTCACAAGAGCCATTGAGAAAAACATCTTCTTTGCTTTCTTGGGACATGACTCACCCAGACTTTCACGTGCCAGGGAAGCTGGACCACCAAGTCACAAAAGAAACTCTTGTACCAGTCTTCCTACCCAGGGAGAAATGCCCTCAGGAGCTGTGCTCTGAGAAATTTTGCAGATGCTCCTCTTTAGGTGATGTAATTCTGCCCTGCCCCTCATTTGGGGATATGTTGTTAAAGCAATAACTTATCCTTAATTGTCTTGGGTGAATTTGTCAACACCAGACGTTTTTTGCTTTTTGTGTGCTTAGCAGATGCTCCTCTCCATCTGTAACAGCATGAAAATAGCATCAGGAGGAACATGCACAGACATATGCTCAGAAGTTATCTCAATAGTTCCTTATATTTTCCACTCATCTCAGACTTTTGAACCTTTATTTGTACAGTCAGTTTTGCTGAATTCCTAGAAAAAAATTCATATATATTACAAAGAGCTCTCTAATGCCAAGACATACTTTTTCTCAGCCAATTATTTTTGTCACAAAAGGCAGCATGAGTAGCTTTTGGTATAATCACAGTGTTTTTAATTACTGAATCATCTATACCCTTCCAACTGCATTCCAAATTGTCATCCTTCTTTTCAGAGACAAGAATAATTTCCTGAATATAAGAGCACAGTTATTTATTGTTGCCAATTTTTTTTTTCACAACACTATATTTCCTCTCTCCAAACTGTTTGAAAAATACTTAAGCCAGGGAGTAAGAATATATTTTTTAGATTAACTACTTCCTAAGGAAAAAAAACTGATCTAAGTTGGTGCAGCAGGTTTAATTTCAGCAGAAGAAGAGTGGTTTTAATGAGATTTCCCCAAATAATTCTAACCAAGATCTTAAAGAGGTCTTAATTTTTATGAGCCTCAATTAATTGGCCAGTGTTGTGGCCAGGCTACAAAATAAAAATTAAAGGCAGAAATTCCTCTAAGCACTCCCATAAGCCTTATGGTCACAGGCAATAAGGTCTCAGAAACAGCCTCTGATACTTGTAATGTTTCAAGCATTCACTACAGACAGCTGTTAATTGGCATTTAAGAGTATTTTAATTATGTACCAATGCATGGGCTAAACAAGCCAAAGGGGATGGGAGAATTACCAGCTAAAAACCAATTAGTGTCCAGAATTAATTTTTCACTTTTTAGTATTGCCAATATGTTGGATCCCGAGGAATACAAGATACTTTCTAAAATCAGATATTTTAAATATCTAAAATTTCTTACTGTGTTTATCTTTCTGTTGAAGTCTAAACATTTTCTAATACCTATAGGAAATAATGAAGTGAGAGGGTTTTTCGGTTTGATTTGGTTTGGTTTTGTCTTTATAACTATTGTCTTACTGTGTTAGCAAATTAGAATATTCTTTCACTGGCTTTGGTATGGTTTGCTCTCTCAGAGCATTGCTGAAAGGGAAACATGAAAACCTCTCACTTCTTTGCCACCAGCACTGTCTTAACACCCACCAGAGCAGCCAATAAAATGAGTTAGGCACAAACTTAGCAAGATCATTTTTTTCTGTCTGGGATGTGTCCATGACACTGCTTCATTAGTCAGAGATAAAGCTATAGTGATTTACAGGACAAGACAATTGCATTTCTTTCATATGCCCATAAAGCACAGAGCTTGGTATTGAGCTATCCATAGCCAGAGACATGGAAATAGAGATGTAAAAAAAATGGCATCTTATCAAATATGTCAGTTAAAGCTTACCTAAATCTTAAGGGCATGGATATATGTTTGGATATGTCTTCCTTTCATCCCTGTTCTTGATTTTTTGTTTCAATTTTTACTTTTCATCTTCTATTAAAACACAACATTGGAAATTAAATTAAGTGAGGGGAAATTATATTACATGAAAGGAAATTAAATTAAGCAAGATTGTTACAAGGCTGTGAAAGGTTTGACTGAAACCAGCCTTCTGAAATTAATGTCTTCAGACATCTCCTGGCACAGGGATAGCTCTCAAGCAGCCACCATGATGTTCAGGAAAGGCTGTTCTTTCTCTGGTAACTAGAGGCAGTCTTGGATACTGATCTGCATTTCTGTCATGGCTCTCTGCTTCAAACTCAATGCAAGGAAAATACTGGATGTCACCATGACTTGACTCTTCTTGCTCTTCATGGATTTGGTCATTCTGACCATGGTGTCACAGTCAGGTGAGTGTTTCATTGTACCTGACATCAACTTACTTCCCACCATCATGAGACTCAAGTCAAGAAAGAAGTACAACAATGAGGATAATACAAAAGCAAGGAGAAATTGTGATGAACATCCTGATTTAAGAGTGGTTGGTGAGGTGAAAGCCTGCTTTACACTTAGCTAATTTTTCAGAATCTTTCCCTAACAATCTACTGCTGGCCCTTCATTCCATCAAGTATTCCCAGGAAAAGGAGGGATACTAGAAACCCTCTCCATCCTTGAGGGTGGGAAAAGAAGGACACATATGTAGGAATCCAAATGAATGATGGCATGACAGTGCCTCTGAAGATGTTGCCAGCTGAAGGGCTTAGAGGAAAGAGGATGCAATGAACAGAATTCAGGGCTGATGGTCACTGAAGGTCACTCTCCTCCACTCACTTCTCCCTAAGTTTCCACAGCATACTTTCCCAACCACTAATGAAATCTAATTTTAAATTTCATGCAGATGGAAAAGACTAGTTATTTATTCACTGTTTATAATCAAAACTTTTAAAAGAAAGGGAAGAAAAAAAAAAAAGAAAGAAAGAAAAAAAAGAAGCCCAGCAGGGTTGGGAAACCCAATAAGATACCATCTGTCAGAAATCTTAGGACTGAAAAACATTAATGACATGAAATCTACTTCCTGCCTAACAGAACTGGTACAAATTCATAGAATGCCATCCACAAAATTAGCTCATTCTCACAATTGGGTTGGAACATTTTTATTTTTTTCCTGAAATACATCCAGTTTAATTTAAACACTCATGTGCACAAGAATAGCCTTGTTGCTTCTGTGGTATGTAGACATGGTCACAAAAAAATTGAGGCATTTTGGAGAGGTACAAAGTACTGCTCTACCCCAATCTGTAGAAAAGAGAGAACTGATGTGATAGGAATATTACATTTACATCTCACTTAACTTGTTATAATGACTGAATGGAAGAAAGGAGGGAGGAAAAGGAAGGAAAAGAAAAAAAAGGGAAGGAAAATTAGTCAAACAGGGAAAAAAACTGTCCAATGAAAATAGAGGGGTTTTTTTCAGCATCTTCTGAGTACAAAAATCAGTGTGTGACAAGGGTTTACAAGGTTCAAAAAAGACACAGTGAATGTGCAAATTCCATACAGATATGGTATTGTTTTTCTTTTCATCCTTTAAGTCATGCAGGGCCATAACTTGTGCAGCTGAGTATAATGAAATTTGTAAACCTACGACTTACAATAAACAATTTATGATTAGCATATTTTACTCTCCATAACACTAAGCTAAAGAGTTTGATAATACTTCAGTGAAAAACACAATCATTCTTTCATAAACTATCTTGAAAATAGATATGTCTGGATTTTCAAAAATCAGATGCTCAGAAACTTCACATTGTAAATGAATGTTAAAACATGAAACATTGCAGTGCATCTTCTGGTCTGACATCTACCTGCTCTATTTATCTGCGAGCTGGGTTGTGGGGAGTCTTGTTTCATTTTAGTAGTTGATAAAATTACTGTGATCAGATAGTCTAATACATAAAAAATCATGTAATGGTATCATTAGTTTCACATGCCGTGATAAATATGGTACCAATCAGAAAGATTTTCTGAACCTTACCTTTGTGATTTCAATTAAAGGAAGGAAAAAACACAAAACAAAACAAAAATAGAAATCTGTTGAATAATACAAATTTTCTTAAAATGATTTTTCCATATTTGCTGCCAAAATAAACACGTGTTATATGTTAGTTTGTTGGGTCCGCATTAGTTAGTCGGCTGTAGGAACTGCCATGATCCATTTGCCAAAACCTGCTGCACTAAATCCCACTGTTTTTAAACTGTAACTCCAAACATCCTTTTAGGCTTGCAAAGGATTTTAAGTGCAACTTACATATATAGCATTTCTAAAACTATTCTCTGCACATCTTGAAAACCTTGGCAAGGAGCAATATAACCAGCCTCGTCACAACTGATTTTCAGTTCCTTTTCTAATTGCACAAGTTTTAAAATAGTGTCACTGTCATCTGTGACACAGAAGGCAAGGATGTGCTAAAGTGGTTTGATTCACTTCTTCCGAGCTGTGCAAGTAGTCCAGAGACCAGCTGTGACTTGACACAGTAAAGGATGTGGGATCCTGAGATTTCACTGCTTTCTATGGAAAAAGAAACCTCATCATGGTCTCTTAAAATGCAAGTGGACTTTTTGACATTCTTTAAATGTACTTAATATTTTTTAGGGATCCTTGATGGTGTCATCCAACTCATAGTTTCTTTACTAGGTTATGTTATGATGGGAATCCTCAGTATGTCACTCTAAAGCAATCCACAGGAAATTAAAGAGGAACTCACAGGCTGTCGACTGATGCAAAAAATTTAACCTTTGTGTATGTGTATTGCGACAACAATAATTCCTGGGTTAAAAAATTGTTCCTTTTTTACCATTGAATTAAAAGAGTCCTCAATGTCTTCCCACATATCTAACAAATCTTTATGAGATATAGTAAACAAAAAAGTCTTAGAGTGATCATTACTAGGCTTTTCTCTGTGGCACATAAAGACTGCACAGTCCTTACTGGGTAGCTGCTTGGGCCAGGATGAACAAAATGACCAGCTGGAGAAGAGCAGAATAAAGACGTGAGAGAGGGAAACCAAGAAAAAAGCAGCAGATACTGAGATGTGGAGGTTTAGTGGTGTGAGAGGAGAAGAAGAAAGGGAGGAAGCCATAATCACACTTCTATGGTTCCTGCAATTCCCTGTCTCCCAGTTAGAAGCAGCTGCCTGCACACTGGCACCAATATTGCACTCTGGCACCCCTCTTCATAAACACTGATACCACGACCCACCCCTGTTTTTCCTCAGCAGCCATTTCTAGGGACACTGGGGGGGAAAAAAGAAGAAAAAAAAAAAAAGAGAGAAAAAAAGAGTGAGAATCCCTGAAAAGATTAGTGGCCAGTCTGGAGGGGTTTTGGTAGGAAAAGGGAAGCTGATACATATAACCTAATTGCAGCAGAACAAGTCATTTCCCTCACTAAATTAGTGCCTATAATTTAAAATTCTCAAGTGTACCACAATTTTTCCAAACAAGGATTTCTCTCTTTTTAGCTAAAGCAAAAGATGATCTGATTTAATGCATTTCTGAGGGATGTGGCTTGATCTATAGTCTAAATGTAACTTTCTTCAGGGTGCTTTAAACAATCATTAATGCTTCAAATTCCAGGATCCAAAAATAGCAACAGGAGAGGAAGTACTTGAGGGACCTCATTGACACCATAAGCTTACATCTTTGCAGCTAGTGGGATCAATAAGAAGAAAATAAGGAACATGAGGATTATTCTCATTCAGGATATTCAGCCAACACATTTCAGCATTTTCTCTCACCTTCACTCTGAAAATTAATTTCCAGTTAGGACCCTTTTAAATATAAAGAGCACTGAGACACATTTCATTACTTCTTTTCAAATATTGTTTTACCTCTGCATAATATTGACAAACATTTTTAAACCATTTCTGCTTAATTAACTTACTCAGATCCTTGGTGAATTACAGGTTGTAGTAAGTCACTATATTTTCACCTGGAAGTCTTTGGTCTCACATTATTAAAAACATAAGTAAGAAAACCTTGATGGCTGAGAAGAAACTGAAAATACTGAAACTATTGGGTGGTCTATTACCTGTCACAATTTTTCTATAGTCTTTTGATGTAGAGGTGACCTAAATAATTTCACACACCTCCTAACTCAGGATGGAAGCCTGCAATAGACTACACTTTTCCTTGATTTGTTTGCCATTATGACTGAAATTTGTGCAAGAGAAAGGCATTGAACATCTCTTGTGCCCAAGACTCTCTACCTGATGAATAAGGAGTCCCTTCTAGACTTTTGTTTCTATTCATGTTGGGTAGTCTTCTCAGAGTGAGTGATTTTCAGATGAACCACAACCAAAAAATGAAAATATCCTTCAACAGCATATTTCTCCTCAATTTCCTAAATTTTTTTATCCTGCTTGTAATTCTCATATTAATTTACAAAATCCTTTCCAGAAACTGACAGAAGAGACTATGAAAACACAAATACATATACAGATGATACAGATACAGACACAAAGTGATTCAATTTTAGGAAATATTAAAAGCCAGAGAAAAATGCAGATGGGAAATATGTGCTTAGGATGGAGCAGGACAAAGTCTTTATGTGGAAGTCTGGGCAATAAACCGGAGAGAGTCTTACAGAGTATCTCCAATTTTGGATGGCACACAGACATAGAGGGTAAGATCCTGGCTAGATCTCAGCCAGTAGCACGACTCCCATTTGCGTCAGTGCGGTCATGATTCGATCCACAATGCGTGAAAGAGACTGCCAGCTCTTCTGTGCTCCTGGGAAGAAGAGAGGGGCTGCTCCACCTTATACCTACCCTAAGTGGTGCTCAGCTCTCACATACAAGATCATTCCAACCTTTAAGACTCTTCTCAGGACAACTCCATTTGGTTTTGATTCATGTGGAAATCCGCGCTGTCATACAGTTTCCAAAGCCTGTAAGTGTTGCCGGCTAACCACAGAAGAAGTGGATTCCAGCATTTCCTGTGACATTTAGGAGGAAAGGCCAGGTCTGCATGGTTTTCAAAATCCCAGTCTTCACATAAAAGTTGTTTTGGGGGCAGGAGAGGAACATTTGAGTGCCGCAAGCACAACCAGTTTCTCAAGAAGTTGCTCTGCTCCCTGCAGTTGGCCAAGACAGAAAACTTCTAAATTACTATCTTCCCCACAGGCACACATAAACTTTACTGATTCAGAGGAAATAGCAAACCATGCCTGTGTTTCAGAGATTAAGCCAAACTTTTTGTTCTGTCTCTAAACAGAACATGACTTTATTTCATAGCCCCTTTTTTACACTTTAAGGTTTTCTCCTGGAACTTGAGCTCCCCTGTGAATTGAGCAGTTGGCTCCCATGTAACGCCAAGTGTACTTTACGACTCACAGTCTGTCTTCAGTGTTGACAAAACTTACCCTATTTCATCTTCATCTTTGAGATGATAAAATTTGATTCAAGGACCAGAGGTTTTTCTGAGATCATAAGGGATCAGTAATGTTCAGGGAAATCTCAGGGAAAGGAGGCCGTCTAGCCTTGGGGACAAAGGAATGAGATCTTGCATTGGGCAGCTCCGGGGTGCCCCAGAGATGTTTGCAGAATACAGGGCAGAAAGGACCCCCTGGCAACACAGAAGGGGCTTAGGGATATAATCCACTGAGCGACACAGGGACATAGGATTTGGTGGTATTGTGCACAGGTGAGACTGTTTCAAATGCAGTGGTTCATCTTCATAGTTTGGGTGAATGAACTTGCATAAACACATTTTAACAACCCTGACACATAATTCTTTCACAGATCTACAGATTTTTCTCCTGTTTAGATGTTTCTGATTCAAAATGTCTAAAAATCGTACAGCAAACCTGTATATCTGCAATTCAGGTACAACCCAACATGGGATCCCTTGCTCAGCTCCAGCAAGGTCGGTCACTGCAAGGTCTTTCAGCTGATGCTGAATGTTTCCTACTTACCAGAATCTGCAATACCCGTGTAACATTCTGCTTGCAAGTGGGCACCTGCTTATTCATGTAGTATTTGGAATATGCTATGGCTCAATTTTGTGCTATTTCATAAGGCTTAAAAGGGTCATAGGAAAACTGTACCTGTATGCCACAAATTCTGCATATGGTTACGGCAAAGAAACTGAGAAAAGTAGCTTTGAGAAATATGTTGTGTGCTTTGGTAGAACATTAAACCATGATTAATCAAGTACATTTTCTTCTAGCTGGTACTGGATGAAAAAAAACCACTTTCTTTAAGAGGGCTGATCCAGTACTGTCCTGTGAGCTACTATTTAGCTGACCTGAGGCTAAATAGCAGCTGTTAGTCACAACTTCTAATTCAAGATTTCTTACAGTTGTTTTTTTTTTTTGCCTTCCACAGGTGAGGACCAAAGGCTGCCTACTCCTGCACTTTCAAAGAGGAGAAGGAACAAATGTAGGATATGTAGCTGGAAATACAGTCTGAAAGACAGACACTGCTGCCATTTCTGCCATACATAGTGGGAAGGATAGAGGTACCAACTACTGGTTTGAGAGGTTTGTTCTGTGTTTGTCTGTTGTGTAAGAGAAATAGAAATCTCCACAGCTGGTATCCCACTGGAGTCCCACTGTTGTTCTCTACCCCTCCAAGGGCTGGCATCAGCATGGAGCCACAGCTCAACACACATTCAGAGCTGGGAACAGCTGCCCCTTACAGTTCTGCCCTAACCACAGCTGTTACCCATCCCCAGCTGGGCAGTGGTTTGTGAGGAAAGAAGCACAAGGAGAACAATGTGAAAGTTAAAGGCCCAGGCAGGGGTCAAGGGGCACACAAGGGAAAATAAAGCACCACACCCTGAACTGCATCCATTTCTACCAGAAGAGAACTGGAGACGAGAGAAGGGACACATGACTGCTGGGATCCCTGTCAGTGGTAAGTCCAATTCTAGCCATCATTTTCTTCAGGTTTCTCACTTGGAAACACAGAAGTAGCCCAAGAAATGCCTCAGGACACAAGAAAAAGGGCATGGATGCTTTGAGAAGGAAAAAAGAAACCCTGATAGAGCAAATATTCTTTAAAAACAACAAAAAAAAAAGTAACACATCAAGATCCTCGTTTTGATCAAAAAATGAACAGGTGCATTCAATAGTTAGTTATTATAAACAAAAAGATATTAGATTTACTTTGTCTAGGTTTAATATCTGTAATCCTTCAAACCCAGCTGTTTAGCATAGCCCAATTGGCTTGTAACTGACTGAGAAGCTTTTCAAGGACAGGATCAAGGAATAAATGCACAAAATCATATGGTGAGTTGAAGGATTTGCCACTATTTTCAGTGTGCCCTTCTCAAAGGAAAATTGTCTTGCTCAAAATATATGGGGGGGGGGGGGGGGGTTACTGATTGAACCATAGGAACAGGTACTGGTTTGGGGTAACACACATCTGGTAACAGGACAATTCTATCCATTTCTATAAACTAAATCTGGCTGGAGCAGTGTACTACTATGAGGTGATAGTGCATATATTGATATAATAAGTGTAGATATTACAAACATTTTCACAGGTGTATGCTGTTAGATACATGTCCGAGGAAGATTAAAATGGGCAAGATCAGACTGAGCAAGATATTTGACCAAACTAAATTACCTAGAGCCAGACTAGTTACATTTGGAATTATTATTGACATAAATTCAGTACATTATCCTGAGGAGAAAACATCTTTCACTGTTCAAGCACATCAAGTATGTAAATCAGACTGGAGCTTTGTTCCCTGTCATGTAAAAAAATCATTGCCTTACCATGAACTGTTACTTTTCTTCCAGATAGATTCAGTTCCATTACTGTCTATGTAATGATTACAATTTTTTATTAACAGTTAAAATAAGCATATAGATATTAATCTGTTACCCACAACTTTGATGAATCAATCATCTACTTTGTAGTTGTTTTATAAATGTCTTATCCTTCTATATTGGTCTGACTTGTAAATACTGAGGTGACTGACCTCCATTCAAAATGTGCACTGTTAAATTCATGATCATACATCATGTACTTCTGTTTCCCATTTTTTATCAGCAAAAGGGCTGTGGATAAACTGGAACCAACTATTAAAATTTGCATTAATCAGTAATGAATATTTTCAAAGTTGTCAAATGTTCTATCAAACATGGTTGTTACAAACTGACAGTGATGTAGGAGAATGATTAAATGAGCATATTTAAATATTTTTTCTTTCATTCCCTGTTTTAAGAATTAAATATGTTTTTTGTAAAAGATGCTTTCAAAGACAGCACTTTTTCTTAACAAGGAATTGAGTTGAAACCATCAGCTCATTTCATATACTAAACCACAAAGAAATGACCCTTCATTTTGCTCACAGCTCTATAAATTCCTATTTTTTTTTTTTTTATAAAGAGCAATGATAAAGCTATTGAAATTAGTCAGAATGAACACAAATAAATCAGACTTCATTTCGCACACCAAATGTTTGTGGTAGGAAAATTTAGGGAGAAGAAAAACAAAACCAGGAAGCAGATAAAATTTCCTGTTTGGTGCAGAGAAGCAATTGGTCTTCAGCTGCATATTTCTGAGATAAATATTTAGTAAAATAAAGTCTCTTTGAAAAAATTTGGGAGCTTATTCATAGCTGCTGAAATCAGCTATGAATTTTTGTCTTGCTTCTTGACAGAGGCCGAACTGTGTTCTTTTCTGCAAGAGAGGAATTTTACTGCCTTGAACTGCCAAAACTTTTCATCCAGAATAATAGATAAATTCCTCGTTATTTCTTCAAAAACACATATTTGGCTACCAGGCAAAGTAATCTCACCATGCAATAGCACTTTGTTACAAGAAGGGTATAAAAAATTGCAGACCAAATTCAGCGAACGTATGTTTTACATGCATAGCTTAAATATATGTTGTATGAGGATATATAGGAAGGAAATGTTTCATTTTTTTCAAAGAAGGTATTAATTTACTATCTGTGTATTTTAAACTAGGCATGCTGTCTCTTTTAGTGGATTACTATATTCTGAGTGCCTGATACAAAATGGGACACAGGAATCTAAAATTTAAATGAGGCAAGAAAGTAGTGCCTTAGTCTGTTTAGGTAAACAACAACCCCTTCTTGCCCAGGGAGGTCTGCAGAGGCATGAGAAGTTCTTGGGGATGGTGCTGTGCAGGGCCAGGAGCTGGACTCACTGATCCTTGTGGGTGCCTTCCAAATCATCTCATTCTGTGATTTTGTACAATGCTGTGATTAGACTCGACTCGTCTCCTATTCCAAGGCTGCTGTGCTTTCATGAAAAGCATTTAGCCTGAATTTCTGATGTCTTGGCTAATGCCTTGACCATTGGAGTACCATCATAAAAGCAGTAACAACATCAAGCCTCCCCTCTTTATCTAAGTGCAGTTTCCATCTCCAAAGAGATGAGTCAACAAGAACAACTGCTCCAGTGGCTTGTTGGAGGCACCATCACTGAAGGTTTTTGAGATGAAACTGGACAAGGCGCTACATAACCTTATCTAGGCTTCTTTCCTACAAAAAGTGGGACCAGGGGATCTTTTGAGGTCCCTCACAAGCTGGGCTGTTCTATGATTCTGTGAACCCTCTCATTTCCACTCAGGTGCCCAACTCAGGATTACAAGTCAATACTTAGGCATGCCCAGGAACACATCCCTATTAATTAGCTAAAGCTGTTTGCTGCTTGTAATGAGTCTCATTTTTAAGAAATATTCAGAGTGTGCAGTGCAGTTCTATGTGAGCTGCACTCCTACCTCAAGAAGATCTTTAATCTCCAACATGTCCCTCCTGGTGAGGAACAACCTGCTGTGTCCATGTGCAGTGATAAATGAGATCATAAGACCTACACTTTATTTTTAATAAATTAAGCCTCATATCATTACTTGCCATTCTTTGACTCATTTTTTTCTGTCATCTATGTCCTCAGAATCTTATTTACAGGGCTCTCTCCTTCAACATTCAGGTACCTACCTCTCACTGCCTTCAAATGTATTGTCTAAATTAGGCTAGACAACTCCGTGGAAAGACCTACACCTATAGGCTATAGAAAAAAACCTAAAATTTCATCAGAAATTACATCACATGTTTTTAAAATATCAGATTTGCAGGGGAGGGGAGTGATGGACAGGGTTTGGGGGAATTGCTGCTGTTTAATGTTATTCTTACTATCCTCTCAGCTTTTACTGGAAGGTTCCTAAAACATCTTATTGAGGCAAGGATGTTAACCAGTCTATAGCTGCGCAGAAGACAGAAAGTGCTCTTTTTGTCATGTCATGTTAGCACAAAAGACTTAGCTGTGGCAGTGAAGATAAAGCCACCTTAAAGGCAGGCATTTTGCTTGACCACTTAGCTAAGCTGAGGCCTGTCTTTTGTAAGGCTTTTTCATCTGCTCAAAAGATCAGTCACATTGCAAATGAACGAGTGTTTATCTCTCAAATGCCCAAGACTGGACCTGATTTAAATGAATTCTGACCTGAAATGAAAACCAGAGTTCTGATTTCAGCTGATAAAACTGGGCTTTGACTTTTAATTGCCATCTTAGATACTGAGGTGCAGATGTGGATTCAGGATGACTCTTACAACTGCTCTTAAATATCCTTTTAGAAAAGCCAGCTTCCCAAAAGGAAAGTCCCAGCATACCAAGGAGGAATTGCTCAAGACTTCCAGTATAAAACTGTGGAAACATTAAACATGTGCAAATTCATTCCATATCCTGAACTCCTGGAGTCTCAGAGCAGACTAAAATTAGCATAACATTTCTGAGGTGAGACCTCTGTTAAACACTTCCCAGACATTTCTCCACTGGAAAACTTCTCCAGTGAGCAGAAGCAAACGGAGAAAAGCAAACAGGATTTTAGCATCCAAGTCCTTTAGGCATCTTTGGATATCCTAACTGTGATGAAAACATTTTTCACAACAAACAGGTTCTAGAAAATAAATGCAATGTATACTTGTATGTGCAAAATGTAATGAAGGTAATGAAGACCAGTGCTAATTGCATTACTTTCCTTTTCCTGATTGGAATTTATTCTGGTTAAAGTAAACACAGATTAGGTGTACCATGTATCATTAGCCTTCAACTAAATAAAATACACCAAAGTGAAATATAATAGTTTGTTTGCATGAGTATCAACTAAATAAAAATATAATAGCTTGTTTACATGACTGTGATGGTCTCCTAAACAAAATTTTTAACAGATAGTTATGAGATAATTTTAGAAAAAGATACACCAATAAATATTTGATAAAGAGCAAGTGTCAACTTCCAATATTGCCCTTAGAAAAATTTTTAAAGGAAGGGTCCTGCAGTACAGGCAGCAGTTACAGAACTTAAACTTTTTGTGTATGACTGTAGCAATTATCTCTCATATCATCAGGTTATATAAAATGTCTTGCAATATCTAGGAATGGTAACTCAGATCTTCCAATCTTTCTACTCTTTACTTTGTTTGATTACACACAAAACATGAAGATTTTGAACTTTAAGGCAATAAGTGAAACCAGACAATTATTTATTAACAACATCCAGCTGGGAAGCACTTTGATGGGAGAAAGCAAACCTTTTTCAGTATACACATGGCCAGATTCTTTTCACATTAACTGAGATTGACTGCTCTTTAAGGCTCCCCCAGAGCATGCAGTAAAACACACTTTTCATTTAGGAGTTCAGCATGCCAACATGTCTTGAAGTACACTTCCAGAAATTCACAAGACACTGGGCAGCTCTCATCTAAGTCACACAACTCCCACTCAACCTTAAAATAACAACTTTTTGTTGTTGGGGTGTGTGAAGAGTGAAACCGGAGCGGGTATCTATTCCTCCATGGATCTATATTGCTGGGGATGCCCAGAAACTCCAAATGCTGTCTGCTGCTGGGTTTTGTGAGGTGTCAGACAATTGTTCATCCTCCAAAGGACTGTGGGCATGCTGAGCACATATTTGCAACTTGTGATAAGATTCCATATTTTACTGATAAATGTACTGTGGGAATACTTACTAAACTGTGAAACATGATGAAATACATGCAAACAGTTCCTGGGTGGTATATCAGGATGAATTCTACCACCAGCATGCTGACATCATTCCACTCAGAATGACAACCAGTTTGTTCTCAATGGAAAGGTAATTTTTTTTTTTTTTTTTCTTTTTGGAGGATATTGCTATGTTGACACTAGTGAATCAAATGTTCCTTGGACCTTTCTTTGGCATCTGGGCCAACCAGCACAGCAGACCCCTCATCCATATGAACAAACCTTCCTATGCAAAAAGCAGAGCTACTTTCAATAAACAGAAATACTCCTTAGTACTGTGCAACTTACTAGCACAAATGTATTTTATGGGAGGTGGATTGACCCTCTCCATTGAATGTGCATTGTAAGAAACTTCAGTGACACCCATGATATCAGTCAGAATAGAACTTAGCCAAACAGAACTTATTCAGTTTCAGCTATGAACAGAGCTGGCTTCCTATGAGAGGTTTGAAGGATTTGATTGCAACTGCTTTTCAGATCTGCAGACTGCTAATTGAATACTCAGGGCAATTGCAAACATAAAAAACACTTTCATTCAGCTTGCACAGAGCTACCAAGTTCAGACAGAGAGAGAAATATGCCTTTGGATTCACTAACTGCTCTCTGACTCCATTATTGCTGACTGCCCACACTTGGAGCTCAAAACACATTTACGTGGTGCTGAGCTTGGAGAAATGTCTTTGCTGCATCTGTACAACACCAAGGCATCCCATTGCACAGATGGTCTACAGTCACTGCATTTTTCAACATAAGTGTGCATATATCAGCCCACAGTCCCAGTTCCTCAGCCTTCCAGCCCTACAGACCTTTGTGTCCTTGCCAAGGCATTGGACATCCCTAGGAGAACACAGATCCCATTCAACTAAATAAAAAACAACCTCAACATATAGAAATCAGCTACGAATGTTCAGGATAGAAAAAACAAAGCCAAAACGTGCTTTTCTAATTTATTTTCTATATTTAAAAAAAATGCACTGAACATTTGTTGTTCATTTGGGATATTATGATTTCCTTTACTGTATAGTTTTAATTTGTTTGTCTTATACTTTACCATTGTTGGCTGTTGTAGTCTCCTGCTTTTATCCAGATTCAGAGCAGACCTTGAAGTCTGCTTCACCATTTTAGGAGAGAATTTATTATGATAGCTGCCATGGATATTCTCTGCTAAATGTTGACCTGTTTTAAGAAGAGATCAAGATTGGGCAAAATGAAGGAGATAATGCATCTCTTTGTTTAAATAGATCTAACTATCAAAGCACATTCCTATTACAAGTACACACATTTACACATTTTTGTGCCCAGCCTCAGTGTAATTGTGTGGAGGAGTGCAGCCTTTTGGTCAGATAATGAATGTAACACATGATAGAGCACTATAGTACAATGTTTTTTCTGGCATGAGCTCAGGATGACTGCAGTCATTAAGGGTGAAACCATATTATTAAAGGACACACTCCCAGATTAAGCAGAAGAAATCAAAATAAGCAATCTCGTTCATAAGTGTAGCCATACTGAAATTAATTTAAACATTTGCAATCATATATATATATATATATATAAAACAAATATTCTTTGCATATTAAAAGAACACCTAGGATATATATGTGATGATATATATGCATAAATCTCTCTCTATATATATATG
>WBNO01023417.1:0-38659 GCA_013400575.1 Peucedramus taeniatus | reverse complement strand
GATAGCTGTCTTTCAAACCAGGACAAAACCCCATCATGCTGGGTGTTCAGCATTTCCATACAGAGCTCAGAGCCTCACCCATGCTCCAGCCTCTGCCTGCTGCAGGAGAGGTGGGAGTTAACCCGGGCTGGGGCTGAGTACGGTGCCTGCAGCCACATGCCAGGAAGGAAGGGGTGTGGTGTGAAGCTACATTTTTCTCCATGGGAGAGAAATTTCTTCTGAGTCAGGCATGTGAGCTGCAAAAAGTGGAAAGGCTCTTCTCTCCCGTTTTCTTATCAGGCAGGTTTGGTGCTCAGTAGGTAAGCTGTTTTCGAAAATAACTGTGAAGCTCTTCACTTTCCTCCTGCAGTCAAGCAAGGAGGCAATTATTTAGTTCTGCTTCTAGGACAAGGAGTTTTGGATCCTTCTCTGTATACCTAAATTAGATAAAGGTAGAAATTTTGACTGTTTCAAAATATTTTCTTCTTTCTCACAGCCAGTAAGAAAGATTTTTTTCTCTTCTCCAGTGTGTTTGTGGCCACTTAAATCCCAGGTTACTTCTTCCAAACACACAAGAGGAAGAAAAATCACCCTCTTAAAGAAATTTCCCACTTTCCACCAGACAGACAATATTTTAACATTAAGCTATGCAACATCTTCTTAAGTTTAATTCGTCAAATGATTCACAAAAGCAAAAAGTGTGTGGTCTTTCCCTCTTTTTAATAAAAAAAGCATTGATTTAATTGCAAAATCAAAGCAAAGAATAAAAAATGACAAAAAAATAGTGTTCTAATGCAGACTAGCATTCACATTTAAATATATGCAATATTCAATTAGCTTTTTTTATTTGACAAAAAAAAGATGGTATCCATCTGTTATTTAGGTTTTTTTTTAATGTAATAGAAGTAAAAGCTACCTTCAAAGACGTGAGGTAATGTCCATCAATAATTCACTTTCAATGGCTTTAGTATTTAAAGATAATCACCCACTGGGCCATTTATTAGCCCTGACAGAGTGTCAGATATCACTGAAAGGCCTGGAGGATTAAGGCACCAACCCTGCAAACTCTGACATGCTTGCCAGTCAAACTAGTCTCCAGGACATAGTTAAAGCAGGTCATAACCTTTTGCTTGAAGTAAATGCATTTAAGTCTGTTCATGCTTTGGATCATTGCCTCTCTGCCTGCAGGGAAAGTATAAGGGTTAGCTCAGCACTGGAAGAAGAATTTTCTATAAATGTAATATACCTTTTTTTTTTTGATACATCATATAATGGATAAAGTCTGTACCATTTGTCTATAAAACTAATTATATACTCTGTAAAATACTGTAAAAACTAGAAGTAAAAAAAAATATCAGACTGGTTGAATCTTTCAATGAGGTTAGAAATTCGATAAGGAGACAACTCTCAGCAAATACTTTAAATCCTTTAGTTAGGTACAAGAAAGAAAAAAAACTTTGCCATCAGATTCTTGAATCATATTTGCTTATATAAAAACATTCCACTTGTTTTCTGGTTTAGAGAGTGCCATAAAATCAGATCATGCTGCTATAGCATCAGGAGGCATTTTATTCTTGTAATAGCTATGAGGTCCCTGATTTTCTGTGCATCCAAGGAAATAAAAAAACCCAACTCACTAATATTGTTTTTTCCCTAACTTAACACCTTGTCATATTGGGCTAACTGGTAATATATTATGATTAGAAGCAATGATGCTAAAGAAGGAGAAAAATGAAAGACTGAATATTAAATCTGATCCACATGTCCAGGTCAATGTTGCTGCTTCATGTAGCAAATATTCTTTATTGGCAGTACCCACCCCTTTCCCTGATCTGCCATATCGAACCACGCACTGGTTGACAAGTGCACATTAGTCTCATTTAGCTTTCCTTCTCCTGGAACAGCAAACAGGACAATAATTGGGTTGGCCTGTGTTTGGACAGGAGCCCCATTACTGCCCATGCTTGGCCAATGACTCCTTCAAGCTGACCATGCTCCTGAGGGGAGCAAACAGCTGGCAGCAGCAGCATCATTCCTGACCAGTGCCCAAGCTGTCCATGCCCAACACCCCAGCCAGGAGGAGGAGGAGGAGGAGGAGGAGGAGACTGCCACTCATCTTTTTCCCAGCTGGTGCTGCCCTGCTGTGCCCTGTGGAGCCATGTCCCAGCCACCTCTGCCACAGCATGGCTTTATCTTCCCTTTGCAGCCACCAGCTCCCTGCTTCCTGGAGGGCAAGAAGTTCCTGTCAGAAGCACAAAAACCATTTTATTGCCACATCAGTGTCATGAACTGCTGGAACAGAGCCATGGAAATTTTTTCTAAATGGAAAAATTAAACTTTTTTTTTTTGAGCAAAATGGGGAAAACTGTTTATGCACTTTGTTGCAGCAGTGTGTATGGAGCTAATTGTGTGACCCACAGTGATGCACTGTGTGAGTAAAACAAGCCTGAATGCTTCTAGCCCAGTCTCAGAGAGGCTCAGCTTTTCTTGCTTAGGTCATACGTAGCTTAATTATTAAAATGTTCTCACTTTGACCCAGAAAATCCCTTCTGCCCTGGAAGTAAGATCTCAGTACATTTTTCTTCTTGCCAATTTTCACACTCTTCCCAGAGTAAAGAACCTGATTTTTTTTTTCCAATAGATCTAATTTACACTTATCTTAGAGCCACAACCTCTCATATATAATAAGATTCATTTCATTCTTTTCTAGAATACAGTAAAGAACCTGAAACACAGGTAGTATCTAATATTTGAGAAAAATTGAAAAGAGAGAAAGGGAACATTTGTTCTCATCAATTTTTTTAGAAAGTCTGTAACGTCAGATTATGACAGAATGTCCAGTATTATGAACTAATAAAACCCAGCCCATTACTACATGAGTGTTGCTGAAGGCAATTAGTGTGCTTATGTTTTAAATAAGTGAGCTTATTAATTAAATATAGAGAAATTTTTGAGCACTGTAGCTGATTTGAGTGTCATTGTTTTGCCATCAAGACCAAAAATACCTTAAAATTCAGTGAAAATATGCTGAAAATTAGTACAAATGCTAAGTTTTTACCAGAAAAGCTGAAGCAGCAGTTAGTTCCATCTAGTTCTATATAGTGGCATATCCATGTGTTGCAGCACTTCAGAGGTCCTGTTTCCAGAGTCTGTCTCCCAGGTGGACTCTCTGCTGTCTAACAATGCAGCTGAGCATTGCAGCCTTTTCATCACTGGAGGAACTAACCTGGGTGTTTCACAGGGGAAAATGGAACCAGGGAGAATTAGTTTACAGGCCTGTTAAACCTTTGAGATCTCAATCTTTCTGGTAAAATATAGCTGAAATTAGCTGACAAATGAGCAATTGTAAAGCAAGACCTGAAAAACAAATTATGTAAGCCCAACTTCTTTTGGAGAATAGGCTATGGAGGCAGAATGGACCAATGCAGTTCTTTGCATCTCTTGTACACTGAGAAAAGCAAACTCACACTAACAAAAAAATCCACAAGAAATAGCTGGTATATCTGATGGAGGGTATCAGGAAAAAAAACCATACACAAATGATGTAAAATTTGTAAAAAAATTCTCCCTTACTGTCACTCTTCAACCACAGGGTTTTGACCAAATGGCATTTTTTTCAATAACAGAAACAGAGTTTTCAGGACAGAAGAGGAAATCCTCCAATGAAGGCAAAGTTTGAAAGGCCAAGATGCTGCTACTCTGCTTTTATGCCAGAAGGAAAGACTTCAGTAGAAAAACTGTAGGTTACATTTATCTTTGGTGCAGCTCTCAGGTAATTTCATCAGCCTTAACAGAGTGGTATCTATCACCCAGGAATGTTTTCTATTTTTGGTGAAAGTGCAGAATACAGAGGGTTTTGCTGTCTCTGCCTCTGGGTTTCCATTCTGGAGCCAAATTTTTCCACCACTTTAAAGCTCTGCCTAATTGTGCCCTATGCCAGTTATGCTTTCAAGTCTTTTGCTGCGACTGGACCACTCACTGTCTGTTTCAATTTTTGTTTAGGTGGCCATTGTGCCAGTAGTAGACAGAGAATGAATATGTAGGCTTAACAGCTGTTTTCAAACATTGCCAAATTTGTAGCTTGGTTCACACATCGAGCCATTGTCAGATTGCTGCGCTGAGCAGAATCAGAACAGTGTGCTTTAAATATCTAGACTGAGACAACTACAGAAAGTGATCAGCAAATGGCACGAAGCAGATGTACAGTAGCTATAGAAACCACAGCTTACACAAAACAAATAAGCATGGACCATTACCTACAATTTGGTTCACGTTCCTTCAACTGCACCATAACATCTGTTGTAAGGAATTTTGTGGGGTGGGCTGAGAAAATATGTTAAACACAAATATTGCAGAACACAGAATAAAGCCATTTCAAACTTAATGGTGCTACAAGGGTATTTAAATGTACCAATAAAGAAAGTAATGAAGGATGCTGTCAGTGCCATAGAAAAACACTAGAGAAAATTAACTACAGTGACCTGCCATGGAGCAGCACACATCACACCGCACTGCAACAGCAAAACAGTGTCAAAATAGCTTTCAGCATCAATTTAAAAAAAAACTCAAATCATTAAGAAGTTTGGCACTATTTTCATTACTTGATGGTGTACAATATCACCCTTGAAGATTTTGGGTTTTCTCCAAAAAATGGGACTTTTTATTCAAAAGTAGGTTTGAAATTAAGATTGGATTGTAACTGACAGCAGTGACCACAACCTTCTTCGCCTCCTTCAGGGTCTCCAAGGGTACACCAAGAAAATATCTGTTTTGTTTAAAGCCAGAAAAGTGAAAAAAAAAAAAAAAAAGAATGTCAGAGAAGGAAATGTAGAAACAGACATCAGAAACAGTGAGGTATATATATTTCTATCCTAAGGCACAAATTAAGTTCTTACTGCTCACCCATTTCATTTCTTTTGCTTTAATTGTAGATCTTATGTGCTGATGACCTGGAGAGCACTCTGATGTCAGAAAGGTGCTTTCAGACTCTAAGTCAGGATGCTGAATTTGAAAAGAAGCATAAGAAAGCAAAGAGAATATTGGGGGATCAAGTGGTTTCTTAGCATCATTAAAATGTTTAGTTTGGAAAGACCTTAGGATCATTGAGTCCAGCTATTAACCTGGCACTGCCAGGCCCAGCACTAAACCATGTCCCTAAGTGCCATAAGAGTGCCTAAGAGCAGGGCACACCCAGCAGCTGACACTGGAGAGGCAGCAAGTTCACCCCAGAGCTCTGTCTGGGCAGTTGTGTCAGTCATGGTGGGTGTGGATCTTGGACAAGCCACGGCTTCTGCTGGGTGGATGCCATCGCTCCCTGGTCAAACCAGCAGGGCTTCAGCGCCCTTCCTGCATGCTCTTCCACAAGAACTGCTGCCCAAGCTGGCATGTCATTCCCTGTTTGCCCACTCTCCTTGAGGAACTCCTGGTTCCTAGTGCTCCATTGCACTGGGTGATACACAAATACATCAAAAAGAGATGATCCTTGACCTTGAATTGTTGCAGTTTGAATAGACAAGAGAAAAGAACTGCAGAAAGGAAAGGCTGTTGAGCATGTTTTACAGGTAAAAAACAGGCATATAGGGAGATAATACTTCAAGATACAGAACCTGCAAGTGCACTTAAAGGAGTATTTCTGCTCTTTCTCATTCCAGAAAATATGTCCTCAGTCTGCCAGTAGCCCATGTACTGAAATAAAGAGAATCAGTATTTTTCAGATTTTGAGACCAAGGTCATTTTACAAGTACCCTGGGAACAGAGGAAGGAGTGACCTCTCAGTATAATGCTCTGTCAGTCTGCAAAATGCAAAGAAAAGAAATAATCTCCTTCAATGAGAATGGGCTTTTTTTTTTCTAAAATCACCCCCTGTAATAGCTGTTACCAACCTATCTTTTTTGTTCTTTGAAGTATTCTGCAATAACAATTTCCAATGCTATCTAAAAATTTGATTGGTATGTGGAAAACCAGCATATGTCAAGTTAGCAGCAAGACATGTAGGACATTTAGTTTCCCAAGGTATTATTGAATAAAATTCCTCAAATACCTCATTCAATGCATTTAATGATATTTTTCCATACATAATTCATTTTTCATTACTTTCACATCTTATAGAAGGAGAGTTTTCCCCAAAAGTTTAAATAAAATATTTGCATTTTATTTCATTTCATTATTCATTAAACTCTTGCTTTCATTTTCTTTTTCATAAGCACAGTTCTTTAAAAACAAGTGTTTAAGCAGTAGATAGAGGGTGGTGATATAACTGACGTAATATGGAACTAAAGAAAAAATTCCCACAATTTTTAGTCTCTGGAAGGTAGAACTCAGAAGGGGAAAGACATGAGTTTGTCTGTGAAAAAGTATCAAGCTTGCAGTGGAAAGGAATGATGGAGAGTGCTCCCAGGGTTGCCACTAAAAAGGAACCTTCTTCCATGAAAGGAAGTTTTATTTGCGTCTCCCATAGAGCTGGACATGCTGAACTATGCAGGCTTGCTAATCCTTTTAAAATTATTTGGTACTGGTTTTGTACCTGTTTGTATTCATTTCCGGTGAGTGGCTGGAAAGGGTCATTTGTGCATTGTGAAAAGCAGGAGGTATCTGAGCACAGCCTGCCATCAGAATTTAATGAGATCATCCAGTCTGTGCATGTGCTTGTAACGTCACAGCCATGATAATGGAAAGCATATGTCTAATGGTTGTTTCTTTTTTTTTTCTTTCCTTGATAGACACAGGAGTTAAAAATGGGATAGATGAGCTAAGAAGAGGAAGTAAAGCTAATAGTTCATCCCATGTTTCCCATTCTGTAATAAGGTGTCATTTTTAGGATATCTTGTCTCTGGTTAGCTGAATTCATACGCTGAATAACTGACCTGCTGGGAATTTAGCTAACAAACTCCAAGTTTAAACTGCAGCTCTAAGCCCAATTTCCATATTTTCCCAAGGGTGAGCTGTCAGCTCCTACTCATTGGCACTTTTTACATTAAAAGTGTTGCATTAGGCCTAATGCATCTTCCCTTCCTGAAACATGAGTAATTGGTGTTGACTTGAAAGTTCCGCATAAAAATCTGTGGTGAAAAAATTAGAGGGAAATTATGTTAAAAACAAACATGATATTTCTAAAACTATATTTCACATTATTTATTATGGAATATTAAAAATGTGCCAGGAGGCAAAACAATGTTCAATGTTGCCAGTCTGTACAGAAGCCTCCAGAGGAGGAATCAGAGGGTCCAACTCCCCTGCTCAAGCAGGGTCACCTAGAACAGGTTTGCAAAGGGGCAACTGCAGCTGGGTTTTGGGTACCTCCAAGGACCATTGTGAGACTTCACAATGCATCTAGACACACCATTTCAGAGCCTTACCATCCTCATAGTAAAAACACCCTCTTTTTCTTACACTTCAATAGAATTTCCCATATTTCAGCTGGTGCTCGTTGTCTGTCCTGTCCCTGGGCACCACTGAAAAAAGCATTATTTTTAATGCTTCCCATGAGATATTTATGCACAGTGTTTAGATCCCCTTGAGCCTTTTCTTCTCCATAATGAACAGGCTCAGCTCTCTTAGCTTCTCTTTTTATGTCAGATGCTTCAGGCCCTTCACTGTCTTCATGGCTCTTCTTTGGCCTGTCTCCAGAATGTCCATGCATCATGCTGAGGAGCCCAGAACCAGACCCAGCTCTCCAGATGTGTCTCACTGTTGGAAATGCTTCTTCCCAAACAGGCTGACAAAGGGGAAAAACCATCCCAGTCACTTGAAGGTGCTGCTGAGATGCGAGCCAAGTATTTCTAGGCCCAAGAGCTTTCTCTGCTTCACTCCTAAGGAATGGATTTAAGCTCCTGTTGGAGCTGCTTGTGTTCATGCAGGCTGTTGCCACAGGTCTGCTGTATCCCAGATGAACAAACCCATCTTTCTGTTTTCACTAATTCTTCTACAGTTGTATCAAGATCCTTTAAACTCCCATTATTCTTCTCAGAAGAGCCCTGAGCACATCCATTTACACCCTTTAGATTCAGTCTGACTTTGTAGATTCTTGGCAGATTCTTCCAACATTTGTGTTTTGCGTCTATGTGGAAATGAGAGAGGACTAATGAGTTTCTATTCACTTGGAAGTAGACTATCTCAAAGTTCAGCTATACCTGCTCTTTATCCCTTATTTTAGCCCCAAACTCAGCTACCAGAAGCAGCTGCAATCAAATTAACTTTTTTTCCTTGAATGCTTTAAATAAAGAGGATCAGATAAGCACTGAAAAAACCAAAACTCCTCAGTTTGTGCAAGATAGAAGACATCTCTCCAATTAAAAAGAAATCTGATTTTGTCCTCAGAGGGTGTAATTTTCTCAGGAAAACATCATCTAACATGCCAGCTTCTTCAGACATACTACCTATCGTCACTAGTATGCAATACTTTCGTCCTCCTACCTGACATTGAGTCTGGAAGAGAAAAGAAGTGTTTAATGAGCAGAGAGAAACCAATTCTAGTTTAAAATATTGCCTGTGAAAAAAGTCAAATAAAAAGGGAGCATAAATTTTAATTTCCATGTCAATAGTTCTTTAAAAAATACAACCATGTAAAAACGTGGAAGTGAATATGAAATACCAAAAATAAATTAGTTGGCTCCATGTAGTTTTGTATGCCCATTATCCTGTGTAGGAAACTGGAAAGCTGGTATATATATACACAGTGATAATTATTTCTTATCTGTTCAAATCCAAATTATGTTTAAATATGGATTTTCTAGGATCTACTTTATAATACCTTCCTCCAAAAGCCTCAGGGAATAGGGGGCTTAATTAAGAGTGTTTTAGAACTGGACTTCAGAGTGATCTTTATTGTGTTTACTTTAGCAATCATTTTACATGGAAATCTGCAAACACTGGTCTATCAGAAATAATGTCCACCATGAAAAGTTGCTCTTCATGTAACCTCAGATCTTTCTATCTTTGACTTCTTTGTCATTGTTTGCATTCTTAATACATTGAATAACATAGAAGCAATTATTAACTTTGTGCAATTGTAGCAATTAATTTAGATTTGATTTAAATTAGTTTATAAAGGGAATTAGAGATTCCTGTTGCCTCCATTTTTTTTTTTTAAGTAGAAGCTCGCAGCACTGCATATTTAACACTTGGTCTTATAAATTTTTTCCATGGTGTTACCTTAGGACCTGCTGATGACAATAACACAGACATGGATAGGCAAGAAATAATGAGTGTAAAGAAAAAATAGATTTCATGTAACGCTACACTTAGCTTAAACTTTTCAGACTTTTGAAGGAGAATTTTTTAATAATTTCCAGTTTATAAATGTGTAGAAAAATGAAGTTCTGAAATCCATTTGAATACTTCTAGAAAATTCTAATGGTAATCTATTACTCAAAAAAAAAATCAGGAATGTACTTGTCTGTGGAACAAAATAATTTTTTTTCCTGGAAATACAAACACTCAGTGTGTCATCCTCATCTGCAGCTCACTTTGTTCAGCTTTTCACTAACTTACATGTCTCTGATAAAAAAAAAATTGTGGTTTAAACACATCTGTAGGCCAGAAAAGGTAATCCAGTGTGTTCTGTTAAGACACCTTATGAATTTTCAGTCTGGTTTCCCAGGGGAGTGCAGCTTCCATGATCTTGCTCTCTGTCCATCCATCTATCACATGATGACTACAAACCCATTTGACAGGCAGGCAAGATATCAATGACAAATCATTTCCTGGAAATTTCAGGAAAGTCTGTGTCCAGGCAGATAAGAGAGATCTAAATAATGTCCTATGCTGAGAGAAAGGTTGCAGAGGGAGCTTAACCTGGTCAGAACGAATTCCTCCCAAGCAGTGGCTGGCTCATGGGTCGGCACATGGGCCACTGTGACCCACACACAGCCCCTGGCACAGCCATGGAGAAAGAGGAGTAAACCAAGACATAGGGATATCGTGGGCATGGGATGGTGGGCCATTCAAGCCCAAAGGGAGAGGTAAAATGGGGATAATGCAGGGGAAGTTGGACAATGATACAAGGGGACAGCTGGTGGTTTATCGTGGCAAGGGGTATGGAAGGTGCTGGGTTACTGTGGGGAGGAAGTGAGGCAATGGAGAAAACAAATCTCTATGATGGCGTTTGTGTTAGTTTCATTGGGTCCAATGAAATTGTTTGCAATTTGTTTGCTTGGAATAATAATGGAAATTACTTTTATATTTGCTGTTTTAATATGACATTCTTGAGCGTTTCACTGCAATAGAGGCAGAATGCAAAACTCAATATTGGATCTATTAGCATGAATTTTGCTGAAAGACTTAAAGGACTTAAAATGCTGAGATTGGAGTCAATATTAGATTCAAGCCTCTTGAGGGGAAGTAGAGCTATGTTTGAAAATGTATTTAATATGTTCTATTTATTTATTTATTATATTGTAGTTTCTCAGTATTTTCTCCCACAGTTACTGTAAAAAAAACCCAACAAAACAAAACCAAAACAAAGAAAAAAACCCTCCAAACAATAAAATTATATTTAGTATTATATAGAAAAAGAAAAGGGAATAAGGTCTGTAGATAGAGTATCATTCTGGAACCTCAGTGAATGAAAAGATTTAATACTCCTATTAAAAACAGCAAATAAAGAGTGATTGAGTATATGAAGCCAAATAGCTTGTGTTCCATTAAAGTATATCTTCCATCCAGGCATAATTTGAAGTTATCTAAAAATTAAGAATCTGCTACCAACACTGGTAATTTGTTTCTCATTGATTACAAATAATGAATGTTCTTCATTTTTCATTTGTATTTAAAAAGCTTGAGCTTACAGCCATTAGTTCTTTTTACCACAGAATCATAGAATCATAGAATCATTTAGAGTAGAAACAACCTTCAAGATCATCAGGTCCAACTGATACCCCAAAACTGACAAGTCCATCACTAAAACATGTTTTTAAGGGTCACTTCTACACATCTGTTGAATAGATCCAGAGATGGTGACACCACTTCCCTGGCCAGTCTCTTGCAATGCCTGACTACCCTTTAAGAGGAGAAATTTTTCTTAATATCTAATCTAAACCTGCCCTGGCACAATTTGAGTAATTTCTTTTTGTCCTATCACTTGTTACCTGGCATAAGACACCAGTCCTCACCTGGCCTCACCCTCCTTTCAAGCATTTCTTGAGAGCATTAAGGTCTTCCCTGAGTCTCCTTTTCTCCAGGCTAAACAACCCCCAGCTACTGCAACCACTCCTCACAGGACTTGTGCTCCAGACCCCTCACCAGCTTCACTGCCCTTCTCTGGACTCTCTCCAGCCCCCCAGCATCTTTCTTGTAATGAGGGACCCAGAACTGGACACAGCACTCGAGGTGTGGCCTCACCAGTGCTGAGTACAGGGGGACAATCATGCCCTGGTCCTGCTGGCCACGCTATTGCTGATACAGGCCAGGTGCCATTGGCCTTCTTGGCCACCTGGGCACACACTGCTCATGTTCAGCCACCATCAACCACCACCTCCAGGTCCTTTTCCTCTGGGCAGCTTTCCAGGCACCCCTCCCCCAGCCTGTAGAATTCCAGGGAGTTGTTGTGACCTAAGGGCAGGACCCAGCTCTTGGCCCTGTTCAATCTCATGTAATTGGGCCCATTGATCCAGCCTGTCCAGATCCTTCTGCAGAGACATCCTGCCCTCCAGCAGATCAATACTCATGCCCACCATGGTTTCAACTGCAAACTGACTGAGGATGCCCTCGATCACCTCATCCAGATCATTGGCAAAGATATTAAACAGGGCTTGTCCCAACACTGAGCCCTGGGGAACAGCACTTGTGACTGGATACCAGGTGGATGTAACTCTGCTCACGTCCACTCTGGGCTCAGCCAAACACAGGTGGTAAACACAGGCAGGCACCTGCTTATACCAGGGGCACTTATGTGAATTTTCTCCCTGACTTCAACACATGTAAGTAAATGTACTCTGCTGCAGAAGAACCCTCAGTGAGAGTAAAGGTGCACATGAGATGTGGAAAGGTGAAATTTCATCCTTGCTGATATTTGAAAAAGCTACAAATTCGTGAGGCTTGAAATAAGATTGTATTTTGAAGTATTTTTAAGCACCTGGTAGCACTTGTGTAGTAGAAAGTCTGTCAGCCTTTTCAACATGAAATTATAAACACTTGATAAGATCTAGGAGCTCACACAGTGTACACAGTGTCAAAATTACATGGCTGGCTAGTTGTTTTTTGGTTTGTTTTGGGGTTTTTTTCCATTCTGAGTTGCTCCAAAAGCAGTTGTTTTTCTATAAAAGAAGAATGGGGACATTTAATTTTTTTCATTATGACAGGTAAACTAATCCTCAAAATGATTATGTTTAAAAAACATTTAATAACCATTGTGCTGTAGCTTAAATGAATCCTGTGCTACATACTGGTTTTGACTGTGCAGGACTCTTTTGTTTAGTATTTTTAATATATTTTTAAAAGCATGGGGTTTTTTTCTCTCTCTTCTTGAGATATAATTTGGTATCTGAAAAACTTGAACATTAGGTGATTTCACCTCCTTGCAGCTCTCCTAGCAGCTCTCTAGGCGGACACCTCCACTCCTGCTCCATCCCCTGTTGTGTCCAGTGCCCAAAATGCCCTTGAGCTTTAGCTCTAGTAATGCTGAGGCTGTGGCAGAGGCAACAGCAAATGTGCAGAAGCTTAACAACTGACCAGTGTACAACATTTGGATCTGATAAACACACTCCAGTCAGCACTAATAATATCACTCACAGCAACAACCAGAAGAGATCCTGGGCAGGTTCTGATGAAGGACTAGTTCTAGGGAAATAGCAGAGCACAAGTCCTGCTCCTTCTTGTCATCTTCAGTCCTGATACTGGCTGTGTCAGAGACAGTTCCATTAGGGGATGATCAACTGAGACCTTACCACTCTTCTTCCTGGCTGGGTACTGGGGAGATTTTTTTCCTGTTGTTTTCCTTTCTCTCTTCTGTTTTTTTTCTTTTTCATTTTTTTCCCAAGACTTGATTTGTACCTTTAAAATAAACATATTCCTAATAAACCACTGTGCAGGTGGACCAGCCTCAGCCTCCTCTGTGCAGCTATTTCCCCCACTGTCATTGATGGCAGACATAAGTGAACACCAAGAGAAGAGTGTTACAACAGGTAAGTCCATAACAATGTCTCCCCAGAATACCTTCCTAGACCAAGTAACTTGTGTTTTAGGAACTTTCCTGACCCAGAAATTCTCAAGTTAAATGTTTGCAATAAGGAGTCCTAGTTGGAATTTCTGAACATATTTCTAAATTTTCCCCATGCTTTATAGACCCATGCAACCTTTTAGCACCTCCTACACACATTGGCAGGGATTTCCATGTCCTTCTCCACTGTGTGTGTGGGTCCTTTCTAATTCATTTCAACCTGCAATTTTCTGGCTCTACCTAGTGCCCCTCATTTGTGTATTAGAAGGAGCTATAAACAGTTTCCAGACTTTTCCATGTCACTGCGTGCTTCAGCATGACCTCCTGGCTGTTTTTGGGGGGTTTTTCCAGGCTGTAAAGCCCCAGTCATGTAAGGCTAGAGGTTCATGGCTCATAGAAGAAGAAAGAGAGGAGTGGAAGACTTCTGCTCAAGTCACACCATTAATGGGCACATTTCTGAAAGGCTGGGAAATTCCACAAACAGAAAAATGTGCAGTCTACCCCAGCACAATGCAGGATCATTAAAACCAGCATGATGAATGTCATACCACTATGCACAGCACAGTGAGTAGCTGTACATGAGCTTCCAAGGGAGTGCACATGGTAGGATTTAAATGTCCATAATCTGCTTTCCCAACTTATTGAGGAACCCGCTTTAATTTCCATGAACGAGGAACAAGGTAATAGAAATTATAGTTGATTGGCAAAGACCTGAATAAGCAGCCTCTTCTGGCTAAATATTCAGTGTTTGCAAACAGTATTCTTCCAAATATATAAATTTCTCATGTTTGGATTGCAAGACAGGCACAAGTTCGAGGCCACTGGTGTGAGCATTTGTGCATGCAAATTTTTGAAATGTAACTGTAAAAGAGACAACATACACAGAATTCTCATCATGATGAAGAGACCTTGCCTGGATAGGAGTGGAAGATTGCCCATGTCAGAAGACTCTTACTTGCACACAGTTCCAAATTGAAAAATGTTTTATATTTTCATGTGTAGTCACACAAAGAACTCTAAACAAGCCAGAATCTCAAATAAGAGAGATGGATCTTCCCCTTGAAAAATAAAATAGACACAGGGAAAAAAATTAATTATAAAGACACTGTAAAGTGTAATTTTTGTTATGGCATAGAAGCTGAACAATAAAAGGTCATTAACTTACACCATAACATCTCATAATTGCATCTCAGATGTTGTAGGTGTGGGACTTAAACAACAGATGAATTAAAATGCAAGTTTTGTTCCTAATTTGCCTTTTTTTTTTTTTTTTTTTTTTTTCCAGCCTGCTTTGTAGCAGCTCTTAATCTATATTTCTGGTTTAATTAAAAAGAGGAATAATATGTCACCTTCTATGTGATGGCATGGAAATTAATTTTACGAACTCTAGTTATAAGTAGTTATGTTAAGTTTGTACCAATTTCATGAATAAAAATAGCATAATTTACTGTCATTTAGTCTTATCAAAGCAAAATGGATTAAAACCTTGTTTGAAGAAGGCCACCTCAGCCACCAGTGCTTTTCAGAATCAAGCCCTTACACTTTTACCAAGTTGATAGATATTTCAAGGGGATTTACACACTGAGGAGCAGCTAAATAAAAATATTCCCCCTTGGTCTAAATTGTGCAGTAAACAGATCCCAGGAGTACTCATGCATTTAAAAATTAGTGTTCCAGGCAGATCCCACAAGCAACAAGCAAATGTAAATTGTTTAGTTAAGGTAATGCAGCACAAACTTTTGCTATGTGATGGACTAATGCTTCCATGTCCACTGTCTCATCCTTGGCTGGCTCTGATTTTCAGCCTGAGTTATGTATCCAGACCATCAAAAAGCCATATCATCCTACATGTCTTAACTGACATGCAACCCAGCTAGCACCAAGCTACAAATCAGCCTCTTTCTTGGTTTTTCCTTTTTGGGCTTCCCAAATGCAGTCAGACAGCTGGAGGACAAATGGCAGAATTGGAAGTATACTCCACTGTGAGTCATTATTCAGGTAAAAGGTTTCTGCCTGGAATGAGCACCCAATAGTCACAAGTACCCTGTCTCTTCTGTTCTGAGAGGGCTGAATGCAGAGCTGTTCACAGGCCCAAGGTTCTGTCCTTTCAATAAATGGAGGCTACAGCTGCTAAAGAACAGTGGAGAAAACAAAAAGGCCACCACAAAAACCCGAGAGCCAACAGTTTATATGAGCAATGGCTTAAGTCACTGAGATGCTTTTGTATGCATTTCTAATGCATTCATTACCACAATGGCAACAAAACAATTCATTTTCTTCCTTTCATTTTACTGTTATGATAATCATTTGTATAAAATAGGAGTTACATCAGCTGATTTCGTATAAGATATTACCTCTGTTTAAAAATGTTACCTATATTGGGCAAGCAAGATCTGTAATTCAGAAATGATTGATCTCCAGAGGGTCACAGCTCCAACTAGAACTACACACAGAGAAACAGAACCCTGCTATTTTCTGCAATAAGAAGCTGTATACAATGGCAGATCAGCTGAACATGCATTAACTGAAACTCCCAACACATTTTCTAGGGTTTCCTCCGGGATAAACTTTTGGAACCAGTACTGCATGCCCAGGTCAACTCTTTCTGACTCTTGTGTAGGAAAATTATTTCCCTACCAAAATTGAATACGTGCCTAGTGAGAAAGGAAGGACAAACTTTGTCCTGAAAATATATCTGAGCTCAGTGGAGGATCTCAGCCCTGTCTCACACACCATTCCCATGGTTACCTAAGGATATCAGGCCTAGCTACAAGTGTCAAAAAAGCAGTTCACAAATGGTTGTTAAAATACCCCAAGAGAAACAGAATGGGAAGGTATTTCAAGTGAGTTGTCTTATAAGTCTCTCCTCTGCTCATTCTACTCAATATTTTCATTTATATAGGGCTAAATGGTTAATGAGAAGTTATAGAGGTGACAAAAGTTGTGGAAGACCAGGACAAATTTTGAAATGAACTGGTGATGTAGCTGTCCAGAATCAACAAGATTAATTTAGCCTGTCTTTGCTTCAAATGGATTGTGAAGGGTTTATTCCTGGCAAGCTATTACAGAACAAATCAATGGGGATAACAATCAGCTAGACAGCTGTGTGTTGGTGACAGAGCCGGGGGTATAGGGGTCACAAAACTGGTATGGATGCAGCAATCTAGCTCTGCAGAAGAAAGACAATACTCATTTTGGAAAGCATTACAGAAATGGGGTGTGCAACAAGACAGAGACATTTCTTCTGTCACACAGAGTGCCAGTGAAAGGTTTCTCCGAGCACTGCATCCTGGCCTGGATTCTTGAACATAAGACAGAGAAAATGCAAGGAAATATGAGCAATAAGAGCAGCAAGAGGTCTGAAAGAGAAAATCTGCAAAGGAAAAAAAAAAAGGCTGTGGTAGTTCAGTTTGGAGAGTGAGGACACAGGAGGAAATTGAAATCTTGCATCATTATAAAGGCTTTTACTAGTTCTTCTTGCTAACTCTATTCAGGGCAGATACTAGGGAAGACTTCTTAGCAGGATCAAGTGAAAATCTGCAAAGGAGTCATGAATCATCATGATATGCTGATTTAATATCAGCAATTAAAAATACTAGAACATAGACTTGGGCTCTCAGTCATCCTCACTGAGAAACCATTGGTTGTTCTGGGTCCTTAAACACTCCCTGTACAGGCCTGGTGCTCACATGGGCCATGGACTATTCCCAACAGGCTTAATGGGAACATTCTTGACAGCAAGATAGGAGAGCTTCAAAGTATATTCCTTGGGCCATTTGGTTTCAGGGCCAGAGAACTCTGTCAGGCACATTTAATGTTTTAGTACTGCAGTCAACCAGTAGGGGTCTGTAGGAAGGCAAACCCACCTCCACAGAGGAGGGGTGAGGATTTATTGTAATATCTTATCTAGTCCTATATGAGAGCAGTACTGTTTATTTACTAGTGACCTTTGTTGGAAAATACAGAAAACTTTGGGCTACAGTACAATCCCAGTTAGGTCCATTTTCCAGAATCCTTACAAAGACGTAATGAGGCTGACCTTCATACAAAAGAAAAATCAGTCTAATATAAATCAAGTCCAGCATCTCAGCTGGAGATGAACAACTTTTATCAACCAGAAGATGCAGAACTAGATTTATTGTTATATGGCATCACACACAGGAGCAAGCCATACCAAATGGTGCAAGGATATTGCCCTTTCATCATTCTGGAATTCAGAGGGGGATAGAGGCTCCACACTGCATCACAGCTCTCAAAAAACAGCCTCTCAGCACTAGTTGTGGGTCCAACTTTATCATGCTTTACAAACAAAGACAACGTCTATAACACAATCACTGCTCCAGCTGTGCTGTGATTGATGGCAGCTTAGCTGCCATAGCAAGGAGCTCAGTGTGGGCTCCATCTGCATAAGCACATTGTTGCCCTAGATGGATTCCTGCTGGTTTGGGGGCATTTAAACTAATCCTGGCTCACATAGGTCTTTACTGCAAGTCCACTGCAGAAATGGCAGGTAAAAGAGGCACCTCCATTGGCCAGCTGAGCCACTGGAGACAATCCCTTTAATTCCTGGAGGGCTCTGTTTCTGAAAGCTCAGCATCAAGAAGCACCTTTTGTACATACACTGGGAAATATTTCAGCATGAAACCTTGTGGTTTTATTGGAATATACTCCTCACTGTCACCACTCTTCCCTCACACACTGAAGTTCTATTTCATTTCTTCCACCACATCTTGGCATCCTATCTTTTTGGGACACAGTTAAAAGAATGAGACTCTGTAGTCACTGGTGGCCTAGAAAGTGGAAGATAATGTTATGAATTTGTCCACTAATAATGAGCAAAAAAAATCTTCTCTTTGCTGTGAGAAAAGGAGCAAAATGCTAAGTGGCATTTGCCAGCCCATCAAAATGGGGAAATCTTGTGGAAAGTGCATATTTCCCTACTGTAAATTCCCTGCTCCTTTCCTTTCTATATTCATAGACAGACTCAGTTTAGGCGCTTTCAGGTATCTAGTTTTATTGATGCAAAAAATGTAGAGAGAAAACCACTGGCTTTGGTGGAGGTAAAAGGAGATGATTAAGAGCTCCAAATTCTTGAAATCAGTCAGTAACAGGAAAGTAATAAAGGCAGATCAGTAAAATATGCTTTCTGAACCCAAAATACAGCTTAAAAATAGAGGAGAGAATTTGATATACTTGAAGTGATGTAGCTTTAAAGTAAATCTAGGTATTCAAACCTGCTTCTGAGGTGAAAGGTGACTTTGAGGAATGCTTGAAGGACCTCATCTACTGTAAAGCCTCAGTCTATTCCCTTGTAATCCCACACCATTTGGTCTAAGTCACCTGAGAGAAAAAAAAAAAAAAAAGGTGAGTGTATAACTTTCTTCCTATTCCTCCTGGGCAGTCTGCTGCATAGCTTGAAATCTGTATTTTTGTAGCAAATTATGATATAAATTGACCCCCTTGAGCCCAGCATACAGGTGGAACATTCAGTACACTGCACCTTTGAGTCATCAGACCCAGACCCCTTCTATCTCCAGCAATCATGTCACATAAACCACTTTATAAATCTATCTTGTTTCATGTTAAGAATTTTGTGGATGGCTGCCCAATTTCTAAGACTTTTTAAGCCCTACCTGAAAAAGGAAACTTTCTTCAAACTTGCATTTAACATTTATTCACAGAGAGCTGTACCCTTTGTTTTAATGGCAGGGAACCATTTTCTTAGCTCTTCACTCTGTACAGCACTAACCCACCACTCCACCCATCAAAACAGCCTTTCCAGCTTCACACAAACTTTGCTCTGCCAGAGGGAGCAAGCCAAGATCTTTCCAATCTTCCCCAGCATGACAGAAAGCCTCTGCCCCTCTGAGTGACCTTCCTCTGCACATATGGCAGCTGGAATCCACCTTTTTGTTGATTTGTTTGGGGTTTTATTTGTGGGTTTGTTTTGTTTTTATCTCTGTGACCAAGGTTGCACTCAGTTTTCCAGAGAGGTTGTAACAGGTTTCATACTTGCTAATCTGCAGCAAAAATATTGAAGTCAGTAGGTTTTAGCCTTGTTTTTGCTTTCTTCTTTAGAGCATCTCATTGAGTATGATTCACCATCACATGTATGTTTCTTCTTTCCTCTCTAATGGCAAATCTCAGGTTTATAATGGCAGTTATTGCTGTAAGTTCCTATTAAATTTTCTCCCATTTCTGCAATTCCAATTTAAAGGCTCAGCCAAGTTCTTTATTTGATATTCAAATTCTCATTTGCAGGGCTGGCACTGCTAACTTTTTCATTAGCAGCAGTTTTCCTTGCCACATGATTTTCTTTTCCTATTTAATTCATTGATGAAACCAGTAAATACTCAAAACTTTATCATATATGATATATTTTCAAATCCAAAATACAATATTGCAATTTTGCAATTTTTCAAAATACAATATCTTGCTTTCTGATACTCATTGGGTTTCTGAATGACAACAGCACATAAACCATTGGAAAAAAAAAAAAAAAGAAGAAAGTTCAGTATCTTCATAAACCTTTCTACCCTAGATTGATTTGGGAATATTTTTAGCCTGCTGTATTGAACTGCTCAGTAGCATCAGAGTTACTGTTTTATTGAGGTTTCATTTATAAATGTAGAACCAAGCATAGCCTTTATCATAAAGCTGCTACCTTAATAAAAAAAATGAGTTGATGTTTGCTTGTGATCTGAGTTTTGCCTTGGTGCCTGAGGTTAGGTACCTAAATTCCATGAAAATCCCTAAATAAGTGTGGCCTGAAGCACTGTATAACACCATTCACTGTTGATTTGACTATAGGTCCAAGTTATTAGGTTTGCTGTCCTTTTACAGGACAGGAAGATTTCATTTTGGTGAGAGCTGAACATCACTGGTGTTTGCATGCTCAGTGTCTGCCTGCGGAACCTTTTATCACTCTTTACTTTTCATTCTCTTTTGGAGATAGATTAGGCAAGAGAGTGACAGCATTTTGCTGCCCAGTGCTGTGAGACAGGCAGCCAGATAGGGGATGTTCTGAGGTTGGATGATTCATGTACACTGAAGAGAAAAAGCCTACAGAGAGTGCACTGTCCTCAGAATTAACCCCCTAACAGCAGATCCCAAAATGGAGCAGAATGAGAAGCACCAAAGTACTTGTTCATGCCTCTGCCTTCTCTGAGGTCATAAACATTTTCCTGTTTAGTTTGAATTGTTGCAATTTTGTGTTTAACAGAGGAAATGTGTTAGGATTTGGCAGCTCCATATTTTGGAACACTTCTCTGCTCTGTCCCCAGAAAAAACCTCTGAGATCAACTTTTTCAAGCAGGACTGTAAACACAGAGATCTTCCCCCATAAGTTTAGCTTCCAGACAAAGCAGAAGCTAGCCTGGGACTTCCTGAATAATGTGAAGCCTCCATGAGTTTCCTGTGCTAATTTATTCCTTCTGTTTTGAGCAGCTTTTTAATATTGAACTCAGCCAGAACCAGGTGGGTGGTAGAAATAGCAACGTGTGTTTTCCCCTCTCTTCTCCAAGGTTCCCTGAATCTGCTTACTAAAGATGTTATTGTACTTTGGGTTACATTCTAAAGTAGAAACAGCAAAGTTTAGGAGCATGGAGAAAGTAAAAAGAAAAAGTAGAAAATTAACAGGCTAAATTTGGAAGAAAATTTTGCATGAACTATTGCGTGCTTCACCTGAAGGGGTGTACAGTCAAGAGGAAAATCAGTTTAAAGGACAGGAAAGGGAAGAGGGGCTGGAAGAAATACACAGTGAAACCCTGGAAGATCAGTGCTTTAAATTATGAAGAGACAAGTGGCTCTCGAATAAGGAGTCTCCACAGGCATAACCCAAGTCTATTTTTAACCTCCCTTGTCCTTGCTAGATGAAGCAAGTACTTGGGAGCAACTGGACAGCAAGGCAGTAGCCATCCCCCTGCAATTCACTGGAATAGGATCAGTCAAACAGTTTTGGAGCTAAGTACCACAAACGAGAGGAGTACTGCTGCACTGGGGCAGCACTGCACAATGGTGTGCATGTTGTGAGAGCTGACACAAGGAGCAGGGGCTGCTCCCCCAGGCACATTCATTCAGCAGAGCCCCTAAGAAGTGGAAAAGCCTGAAGACCTCTGGGAACTGTGTGCTGCAGTCGTATGAAGGACAGAAAGAAAAGAAAGACAAGAAAACCTTACATGCCATTTCACATAATGATTGTCCTGCACAGGCTGCATTGAATGCACCACACCTAAGTTTCAGCATTTAAACAGGGCTAGGATAAGAAGAGTGAATGGAAAGTTCTGCTTACCAGTAAAAAGAGAAAAAAGTCCCTAAAATTATAAGCTGATAAGAAGGCTCTTTGCAGTGTGTTTTGGAGTATATTTTGCAATATTTAACATGGCCAAATGCTGACAATCTATTATTGGCTATGGGCAACAATCTCAGGTTGTGCTGCTCAGAGCCTGTTTTTCAGCAGCAAATCTCACTTCTGCTAGCTGTTTTCAGTGGTTTCTGCCCTGGGAGGAATAAAAAGCTCTGCAGAGAAGCATTATTTTAGCTTTCGACTATTCTCACCAGAATATCCTTTTTCAATTACAAAATAAATAGCTTTATGAATCTTTTAACTAAAACTAACTTTACAAAAGAGGAAAATGTATACACACATGGAGAGAGAAGAATATGTATACATGAGTGTGTTTGTTTTGGGGTTATTAATCTTGCATATTGGATATGTTATGGCTGACTAGTAGACTAAAACTCAGAGCATGTAACAGAAATAATTCTGTCTGTCAAAGGTATGAGCCCGTAAACTTAATTACAGAAATAGTGTAGGTTTATGCAAGCAATAAAAAACTAACAAAACAAACAAAAACATGCAGAAAAGCCCAGAATTTCTCCAGCAAAATCATGATGTCAGATTTCCTCAGTGTGCATATCTGTGTACCACCTCTTCTTTGCCTTTATTCTGGCTGAATTCATAACTGCTTGCCTACAAAGTAATGCAAACACCAAGACAATTAGAACATTAGGATTCCATGGTGTTGTGACAAATTTGAAACTAAAAGCATCCTACCTGGTCCTTTTTTTTTTTTTTCCTTCTTCCTGGTCTGCCAAAGTGTGAACAGCAGTGCCATGTATTCAGTGCCTCTGCAATGCCTTCTTGGAGAGCCTCCCAGTGCCTTGGCCCTGACACATGTTGCTCTTCCTTGGCTCTGACCTGTGAGGATGCATCTCAGCTAGGAGCCATGGCACTGCTCCCTCAGCACTGCTGGCAGCAAAGCCCCTTTGCTTTCCAGTCACAGCTGGTGTGCCAACACTGTCTCCAAAAAGCAAAGCATGTGCATCTCACATGATCTCCCTTCTCTTCCCACCTCTCCACCGCCTCTGGAGCTGGGCAAGGATTAGAGTTTGCCTGAGCACCAGTGAAGCACCATACTGGAGACCTCAGTCTTGGCTGAGCAGTTGTGTACTCCTATAGAACAAATACTTGGCAAGTGGTAGGTGTGCCTAACACTCAAAAATGTGCCAACAGCTCTGGTTTCTTCACTGCGCAGTTGGGCTTGATGCTTTACTGTAAAAAAAATAGCAGATGCCATTTATGTATGCTATGTAGTACACTGAACTATAAAAATCACACAACTTACTGGATATTCTCTGGGGATTCACTGTTTCACCAGGTGAATAGAATCTAATCCAAAATGAAAATTCAGGAAAAAGTATGAATGCAAAGTCACATGGTCATGTGTCACCTCACAGGAGAGGTCTGAGCATGAGAGCAACTAAGACATATCAAGAGCTATCATAAATATTTATATAGTGTTGCAGAAATAATGTCTTATAATAGACAAAGTGGATCAAACAGATAGAACCTCTGAAGATCTAATCTCCAAACAGGGTAAAACAGAACAACAATATCTCTGGAGATGGGATATGGCACCTGTTACCCTGGAGTGGAAGTAAGTGCATTGGGCAGGATAAGTGAGTGTACTAGTATCCCATATGTATGTTAGAAACTGACTGGATTTACCACATATGTACTTCAGCCAGAGCCTGCTGGGAAGACAAGGTTTGGATCCAGAGCACCAAGCCAGGAGCGAGATCATCTTCATAAGATAAGGGGTTGTACCCATTTTCTGTTCAGCATTTTCCAGGTGGAGATTTAATGCAGATTTAGAGACACAGATAAACAAAGCATCTCTGAACCATGCTGGGGATCTACCTCTCCTTAAATCCTCTTCTCTCTCCTTAGCTAAACTGAATTTAATGCATCCTTTCAATGAGACAATTTGCTATGAAACATTAAGAGTTTAAATAATATTTTTAAGAAGGAAAATAATGAAAAATACCATCAGAACCAGCAGAAATGCTATTTAACATCAATTCATCAGCATGGTGACCTGTTGAAGGGAACCAACCCCAAAAAGCAGATACTTTGGAAACACATGGGTAATGGTACCCAGGAACTATTTTTTTCCCTTATGGTTTCATGGCAAGCCATGGCAGGCATCTCTCAAATTAAATTAAAAGCCTGTAGGGAATGCTGTTGATGAAAGTTTTGATAGGACTCAAAGCTGACTGGAGCTCACCCACAAGTCTGGGAGGATTAGTATTTTAATTTTTTTAAATACAAAATTTAGTTTAGACTATTTTATTCCTTGATTTTTACCTATTTCATCTGCAGAGTGATTAAAACCAGATTTTTTTGCATATGCCATCAATATTTTTCAAGTGACATATACTGCTGTGCCACTGCCCTGAGATAATGTGCTGCTAGCTGGGTATCTCTGTGTTACTGTCATACCTTGCTGCTCACCACCAGCAGAGTCACCTGAGCTGAAGTAGCACTGCCTGATAGTAAATTTGTCTTTATTCTTGTATAATTTCAATTACATACAACCAGTTCATCATAACCTCCTTACACCAGTGCAAAGTGATATTTACTGGTCGTAAATTCTAGAGCTTAGAGGAAATGACACTAACTGTTCTAAATATCAGTTGGCTCTTAATGCCCCAGAGACAACCATAGAATCATAGAATAGTTTATGTTGGAAGGGATCTTTACAGGTCATCTAGTCCAAACCCTCTGACCTTTACAGATCATCTGGTCCAACTTCCCTGCAGGGATATATTCAACTAGATCAGGTTTCTCAGACCCCATCCATCCTTGAATGTTTCCAGGAATGGGGCATCTACCACCTTTCTGGGTCATCTGTTCCAGTGTTTTGCCACCTAGGTTGTGAAAAAATTCTTCCTTATATTTAATCTGAATCTATTCTATTTTAATAATATAAAACCATAATCCCCTGTCATATCACAATAAACCCTGCTAAAAAATCTGCCCCCATCTTTCTTATAGGGCTCTTTAAATATTGAAAGGCCTCAATAAGGTCTCCTTTTTGATGTATTTGCATAACAGACATACACCTTTTTCAGTAAAATTGATTCAGCTATCCCTGTGCTGAGTGCATCTTTCCAATCACTTTGTCACCAGGGCAAGTAGATGTGATGCTATCCAGCTTTTCCACTTCAGCTATCTCAAGGTTTCTCCATGAAGCAAACAGTGAGAATATCTAAGTGGAAAAGCTGGATAGTTTATCTATTCACTCACCAGGAAGAGTTTCTTGCACTGTGGACATAACCCACATGAACTCAGACAATGGTAATTTCATTACCAGCACTCATAGGAAGCTCAGGAGAACCCATTCCTTTTTTCACAAAACTTAGCTCAAGTATTTGTGAGTCATGGAGGAATTCTTAGGCCACGGGTGGGACCTATCTCACTGAGGTTTCAAAAAGTTAGTTTCCAAACTCTCAGCTATTTACACTGCTTCCCATTATAGGAACCTGGGAGAAGCAGACACATTCAGGGAGAAATTCATCTCATCTGGAGGTAGTTAGTTAAAGTAGGTCAGAGAGATTGCATGTGTGGGTTGCTCTTCAATGAATGTAGTGGAAGCCTAGAGCAATCAGTAGAGAATTAGACGAGTAAACCTTAAATATCTCTACTAGGATGGGAATAAATTTGCCCAATATTTTTCTGTCAACCATAAACAGCTGCTACAAAAAGAAAGTTGTGCTCTTGGTCATAGTTTCATGACTTGGCTTGTAAAACATGCCCTGCTCCAGGGTGTCCAATCTCCCCAGAGGCTCCTCAGAGCGTTATGGTGTGTAAGTAGGTCAGCTCTCCTGCTAACGTTATACCACTCCAGCCATAAACCTTTTGTTTCTGCAAAAACAATGTTTGAGTGCTGCTTCTCTAGCATCTGTTTGGCCATGATAGCAGGAGTATGGCTTGCAGTATAATATTTGTCCTTTTTAAATAGATCCATTAATTTATTCCCTGTACGGGAAACCTTTGTACAGATTCACTGCTGGAAGAAAATAACAGTTGTGTAAAGGACAAATGCCTCTGAAAGGGCAGCTTGTTTTAATCCACATACTGCCCACAACACCTTTCTTTTCTGTTTTAGAGCATAATCATTATAGGAAGTACATCTAAACTTTGAGGATTGATGAGACTTTTTGATTTTGTTTGTATAATATTTTCCCAGATGAGAACTGTGATTTTATGTTTGGTAAATCAAATTAAGTAGAAAGATGAGATAGAAACAATTTGGAGTCTTGAAAAATCAAATAATAATTTTACACCACTTTTTCTACCTAACTGCTCCACATATTTAGATACAGCAATCTTAATTATGGCTTTGTCTTTATGTACCATCTCTATCTGAAGATAGTGGTAAATGACATTATTGTAGCCAAGTATGAGAACTTGGTTAGTAAAATGATGGAGCTCTGCTCAACAGACATGAAGCAAGAATGTATAGCTTATCCTCTAAGAAAAGCTTGATATTATAATTATTAAACTTATGTCTTAATTTCACTTTACAGTAGATTAGATCAGTCACATTTTTGTCTTTACAAAATAAATTCTGAGGACAGGTACAGTTTTTGATTACAGCTTGAAACTTCTTTCAAAAGTCTCAGAGTTAGAAAAGCCAATCATTTATGAAAATATCTGTGAAATAGTTCAAGTCATTTTGAAAAGCTACATTTTCAAGAAGAGTGTTTTTCCTGAGTTTAATGGCAAGGGAGCACAGCTTGCTGCCTTCAGTTCAACAGGACCAGCTGGCCATTTTCTCTGCTATTAAGTGAATTGTGGGCATATTGCAGGCATGAAGACTGCACAAAGCAGTTATCACCAGCTCCTTGCTGTGTGTCAGCATACATTTCTAGATTTCACTCCATCAACAACATTCTTGCCTCAGGTTGTTTTTTTTAAGCTCAGATTTGAAAAGCCTGTGTTGATCTAGCAAAATTTGGCAGCATTAACTAACTTGGAAACTCGAGCATCTTTAATGGTAACTTTGAATTTAAATGGTACTATATTTTTTTAAGTACATTATATTCAAGTTCTTAATTTAAAAAGACAATGTTAATGTTTTTTCTTCTTATGATAGTGTCAGTAAAATAGATTTTAAGATGTATTTGAAGAAATTTTCAAATTTTATCTGAGAATACAGATAACAGTCCAAACCAAGTAAATTGCATTTTCTAATATGTTGGGAACCTATTAAGTAGCACATTCCAAATCCAGATAATATTTTGATTACAGTGATACCTTTATCACCAAGGACATTTTATGAAGGAGACCAGATGTTCACCTGACCTTATCTGGTCCAACCCATGTCCAAGTTGTTTCTTGTGACAAGAAGCTTCCCAGAGTCACATTCCCTGTGACTCTGGGAAGCTGTGACTCTCCTCCCCTCTTCCTGTGCTGAGATAAGCCATGGTTTTAATTCCACACCACCAAAGTCATTTTTCCAGGAGATCTTTGGCTGAATACTTCACTTAACAACACTTGTAGCCATTGAGCTTTTACATGAACACCAACGCTAACATTGATATAAGATTTTCTTAGCAGTACAGTACTCAAATCCATCAAAAGATACCTCCAAAGTTCTCCACACACAAACCCATGCAAACTGTTGTTCTAACAACCCCACAGTTTGCAGTACCCACTTTCTAGAGAAACCCTAAGTCCAACAGAGCTTTATTATTATTGTAAAATTAAAATATTTCTGTAAAAAATATTTCAGTTTTTCAGATCTCTTCTGCACATGTCTTTAAGTCATCCGGACCTTTCTCCACCTTCCCAGTCTGATCTTAGGCTCAAAATGATTTATGGTGTTATTCTGATGACAAATACTACAGCAATCAACCAGGGCATGGATATTTTTCAAGTTGAAAACCAGGAAAGAATCATTAGATACATGATAAATCAATTATTTGAACAAAAACACAATCATGAATGAAAAGAAAGAAACAGAAGACAGTCAATCAATTTTAATGACTGACAGAAGAAGTAGGATAGCGGTACCAACTTTTTTTTTCTATTTTGTTTTCTTGTGAGTATGCAATATGCTTAAGAAATGTCAGTATATTTCAGTGATATACTGTAGCAAACCAACATGCAAAAGAGGAACCCATCAGCAAACAGGAGATTGGAAGTAGCAGCTAGGGAATATATTCTCAGTGTTTCAGACCAAATGTGATAGAAACTCATGTGAGTAACTGAACTGACCTAATATGGTATTTGTTGATTTTTGAAGCAGCTGTTGTTCAGTTTGACCAGCATTCTTACTTACAACCACTCACAAAAGCTGATGTCTGTCTGAACAGGTTCTTGGAGTATGGCTGGTCTTCACACAAATACTCTTCTTTACCCATGAACAACAGTAATGTTTATTTGTTACTCAGCATCTGCACTTCTGTTGAGACTGCTCTGATTCTCTGATGGAGGGCAAAAGCAAGTTCTGGATGATACAGGTGATCAGAGATGATGGTGAGAACACAGGGATTGTGTCACTAATCACTTGTCTCCTTTAGGGAAATTGGCACAAGAAAAATTTCCTGTGCATGGAAATAGAATCCTATTTTTCTATCAGTCATAAAACCTGTGATATAAAGTTATGTGAATAAAACGAAGGACAGAAGTTGAAGGATAAATCAATAACTCACACACATCACTCACTCACACACTGCTGTCTGTATAACACCAAGAGAGGGTTATATTGAATTTTCAAAGGCAACTGAGCCTCTTGCTTTCTGCAGCCAAGGCTAACATTCCCTCTGGCAGGGCTTTTGGCCAGGATTGGATACTGAGCTCTCAGTCCCATAAAGGACACTTCTATCACTTGAGCTGAAGGACTAACTTCTTCACTTATCAATGATGATGACAGCAGGCACATTAAAGGCTCTATCAGAAATTAATTGCTGATTCTGGCTGGGGCAATAGACACTAACACTGCACCCAGCTATTCTCCCGTCCCTCTATCACACCTTCCTGCTCCACTGCAGCTGGGGACAGGATAGACATCCAGAGTTCAGTTACCAGAGCTTACAGCCTCGTAGTTTAGAAGGGACCACTGCTTTAGATGTTTCAGCTGAGGTACCAGATGCTGAACATCTGGACACCCGAGGCTCCGAGTATATGTACCCTTCTACCCCTGCTTGAAGAGGAGTACCTACTGCAACAGCTGATCTCCATCATGGCTTACTTTAGCAGGGAATGTGTGACATCCTCTGCTCCTATCTCCCTTCTTGCTTCTTTTGATTCCCCAGTAACCCCCCAGGGGTCATGGAATTAGGTGGAGTAATCAACATTGCTTCACATTAAACCTAAGTATACAAAAGGTGAGAGGAGGTAACAGTTGAGCAAAGGATGACTGAAAGCTCCCAGTTTGGTACAGTCAGCCTCACAACACATCTGCAATGTGGAACAGATATATTGGTGCATCAAGCAAACATGAAATATTAATGCACCTGAAAAGAGCAAGCAATGACTGACAGGGAATGTAGCAAACTGTGCTGGTAATTTCTGCACCGAAAAGAAACTCTCAACCTGTAAAAGGCACATAGCAGGGTAAGGAATTATGGCAAGTCTTCGTAGGAGAAGACCTAAAACTGCTTGCATTGCTTACACTAGAAGAATGAAGGCTGAGAGAACAGGCATCTGGTGCATATAAATACCTGGTTGTAAATATCAAGGAGGCAGGAGGGCTGTCTAGGTGAAAGAACAAGTACAATCTGATCCCAAAGAAATGCAGCCTGAAAATTAAAATTGTTGCAAACTGCAAGCACTTTAGACACCAGCAGTGTACTCAGTCTCCATACCTGATCCATCAGATGGCATGTTGTCACTTGTGCTACAGATATCCATGTGCACTGGGAACTGGAGGGAGTTCTACAGTCCAGAATCAGCTTGGTTGTCCTTAGGATTCTGGAAAGACTCCAAAGCTTATAATGGGTATTAGCAATGCCATTTGACTGGGGAATACCTGTTCTTTTAAGGTCCTTTAAAGCCTCTTTTACAGCCCTGCAGTTTGGCAAATGCTCTGTGCCAAACTTACAGTAACCCAGCAGTTGCCTCAGAACATTTTCCAGTGCACTGAGCAGTTTAAGGCTATGGTTGAGAACTAAGCAGTGGGGTGGCAAACTTGGCTCTGACATTATTGTGGGATTAGGATCCCCCAACAGGTATCAGTGTAATCACCCCAGATTGCCATCAATGGAAGAGGAACAAAATGTTGTGGGTGTACAGCTGCAATCATTCCTCTTACTGTCATGCATGAAATACAGGCAAGTGCCAAGTAACAAAGACATCATGTGCCAAATTATGTTCTCTGTAGCTCTTTGGTGACTTCAGTGGACAAGAGGAGAGTACAACAAAATCGTGTTTATTCCTGGTTTTTATCTTGACTAAGAAGTTATTTATAGCTACCAAAGGGAAATTTAAAATTCCCTCAGTCTGAGAAATTCCTCACCAGCAGCATTTTGTAAAAGCCTTCTTGCCCTTTTAGCCATTTCTTTATGAAGGATTTAATTCCAGTTTTTAAGTTATCTCATGTATTTATAGGTAGGAGTCAAAATCTGTGCTCTGCAGCATTCACCTGTCATTTTAATGGCCTACTTTTCAAATGCAAAACTGAAAATTGAAAAGAGCTGAATTTTCTGGTAATAGGCTTCGTTTTCCCAAATGGTATTATGATAGATTTTTTTTATGGAGTTAACAATACCTTATTGAGCACAGACATCAAAATTTACATTTCCATTTATAGAAAGATTTACCAAAGAACCCTAATTTCAGGAGGGAGCTTGCTGTACTGAACTTGTAAGTAACTAAGATACAGTAAGCCAAAGAAGTCATGCTCCTGAAGAGGCAAAACTGACTACTGAATCTAGTATAATGAGAAACCACAATATTAATACATTAGGGTGGTACATTAATTTAATACACAACATAAGAAAAATAGTCTGCTAAGTCCTGTACAGTTTTCTGCTGTGTTTAAAGAGGCTCTTTGGAAAGATAACAAAATATGGCAGAAATACACCACTTATTTGAAAGCATTGTGTTGCTCTCCAAGGAAATTCTGTTTTGTTAATTTTGAGCTGGTCTCAGAGCCAGAAGGCCCAAGTTGTGCTGCTAACTCCACAACTGTCCTTGACAGGAAAACTCATTTTGCTTCTCATGAATACTTTTTGTAAGTGGTCACCTTTCCTCCATCTTCAAAGAAAGACTGCCACCCTTATTCCATGAGTATAGTCATCTTGATCTCTGCATGCATAATTGTTGGCTATTCCAAAACATTAGAAAGAAACAAGCAAATTGCTGAAGAATGGCAAAAATATTTAAAGATAAATGGCAGATCCATAAAACCAGGATTAACCCATAGTTGGATACTTTTGATATCGCTGTTATCCAGCAAAAATGTTGTTCAATAAGCCTCCTACCTGAACACTAACTTGCAGGGCTGTAGAGTAAGAAAAGCAGCAAAAACTATTTGAAAATCCTTATTTAGGTACTGAATCTTTCATAACTGCCTTTCTGGGCAGCTTGGTAATACTGTCAAGTTGCATTGTTCTTTTGCTTTAAAAGGAAAGTAGGAAGTCAGAAGTAATCCCAGAACTGCAGGTGACTTTTTCAACTGGCACCTGCACTGAATTCTTTTCAAGTCTCTTACCAGATGTGCAAAGGTAAGCAGCATCTCAGGAGAGAACATTTCTCCCGACAAAATAAAAAAGGAAAAAAACCTAAGAGTTTACTTTGTGGAATACATTCTACCATATTTTAAGATGCATTTTCATGTCTCTTTTAGAAGAGTGTGGGTTCAGTATTACCATGCAATGTACTGCAGGTCTCTGCATGATAGTTCCACACAATGAGTGCCAGTGAAATTAAAGCTAGGTTCTGCTGTATCTGGTTTGAAAGTGAATATTATATACATTTGCCAACATTTAAAATTATTCCCTGCTTCTATTTGCCAGCATGTTTGTCATCATATTTCCTTTTTTGATCACTAAGGAATCCTTTGCTTCTCAGGGCCAGACCCTCGGGTGAGCTAGTCACTCAGCAGTACATATTGGCAAGTGCTGACATTTGAAGTGCCCCTGCTGGAACATTGTTTGACTAATAGAGATGAAACCTAGCACTTTGTACTTAGTGCTATAGTCCATGATCCTTTCAATTACTTTAATCCCTGTTAGTCAGGGCTTTTTTGGAAGCAGCTTGTTGTGTTTTCATCTCATCAGCACACCTGCTATTTCCATCCTTGAATATATTCTGCAGCCTACCCTGTTTTCCAATATCCTTCAGGCATTTCTTCTTTGCTTGGCTCAGCAAAAGTCTTGATCCCCTTCTTCTCCCATCAGTCATTTCAGCAGTCTTCACTAGGTCCTCATTCCTCAGGCTATTTCCCTCCTCCTGAGGATTTTCCCTCAAAGCAGAGGATATTGAAACAACAGTGATGCTCTGTGTGTGACCTCATTTAGGATCTCTGCCCTCTGGGTTTCCCCTCAGAAAAAGGATTCTCTCCTATTCTTTGAAGGTTAATTAATATTTGCACAGTTCTTTGTCCTTAACTAGCACACTGTAAGTGCCAAGTAGTATCAAAAAGTGAGGATTCCAGCCCCAGTGAGGCACAAAATAAACATTTGTTAGATCTTTTCAGATATGAAACATTAAGTCTCTCTTTTGTCTAGTGAACCAAAGTGCCCTCTTAAAACTCCCATTTTACCTAGGAGAAAACCAGCTAGCAATCAAAATCCCCTTTATCCTCCTCACAGCATGTTGGTAGGGGAAGTGGAGCAAGTGCTTCTCAAGCCCATCCCCATGTTGTGTGGTGGCTCAGTGGACTCAACATCCATGGATCCTGCCTGGAGCAAGTGCTGTATGTGAAACACACTGAGGATTGAGCTGAGGCTTGTCTGGGCTGTACCCCACAGCACAAGCAGCTGCTCCAAGGAGACCAGCCAAACTGCACTCCCCTGCAATCCTTACACAAACAGCAGAGAAATCTTGTGTTCCTCATGTTAGAACCAACTCACACCACCTTCATTTACCTGATGCCTGTTTCTGCAGGTACCTGGCTTCAGCTCCCTTCTCAGCAGCCATCTAATCCTGTAGGCATCTGACATCTGCAAATGCAATATTGATGTTCACCTATTTCCCCAAGCACTTCTGGAGTTGATACCAGAATTACTTCCGACCTCTTGTCTCTGGCAAAGAGATGAGAAGTCCTTCTCTAGCTCCATTCCTTGTCATTGGTGTCAACATCCAAATCCATGGGTGTTTGGAAGACTGTATCTTTATAGTGCTTGCTGCAGCACTGCAGCCTGCTGTGAGGGAGTTACACCCCATAAAGGAACATGGGTTCAGACTTTCCTCCTCCTTACACATTTCCTACTTTTGCCTTTGGCTCTCTGCTCTGAGCAGGCTGGCCTCTCTCCATCCCAGCATGAGCAGCCTTGTTCTCCCACTGAATTTCATCAAAACCCTGGACACCTGCATAGTGAAAAAGTGAAATGACACTGTGTTTCTGTGAGACATGCTTGTGACTGAGCTAAAACATTTTCTGCTTCTGTTCTGGCACTTCCCCAGCCAGCCTGTATCACACCCACAGCCCAGTTGGATAACTCACCTCTGGAGCCCCACAATGCCTCAGAGGTGAGCAGGTTTAGAAGAGCTCGTGCTGTAGGACCTCGGTGCATCTTTGTTCAGCCTGGTGGTACCTTGTAAGCAGCAGGAGGAAACTGCAGACACGTTGTTAGTGGCTGGCTGACTCCCACAGCCACTGAGCATCAAAGGATTTTTCCAAAGGAAGGCAGCACTGATGGTAGCAGTTGTGTTTGCTCAAATGCTTGGAGAAAGCTGGCACTAATTTTGGACAGAAGCCCAGAGAGAATCTTTTTAATGAGTTGCAACTTGCAATATGTCTGATCTGTGGATGAAAGCACATCCTTTACAGGGTGTAATTGTTAACAGTTTTTTTCCAAGAGAGGTGTCTGTTACAGTAGAGTCTGTCAAAAAAACCAGGACCCTCCAACCTCTGAGGTTTGAGCCTCATTATCAAGGGGGGATTTGCTCAAGTGCCTCCTCAAGAACTGAGGCACACCAGCCTAAAATTCTCCCAAGAATTATATTCAATCATCTCTGCCTTTCTTTCAGTTATAAACTTGGCTGTTTTCCTGAAGTACTTCTGCTTCCTTCTCCCTCTCACATTTTCTAAATCCTCAATCCAAACACGTTTAAGCAAACTTTATGCTTTGAAGGAAAGCAACTGGCTGCAAATCAACTGGTCACTGTGTGGCCAGCTCTGTGCCAAGCTGTCTGTCTGGCACAGTGTAAGGGCTTTACATGATCCATTTTACTCCATGAAACCTATCAGGTGGCTTTGGGGCTTGCCAAGGCTGCTGCTTTGTACAAATTTGTGGCACTGATTTGACTCACAGCTGGAAGCCACCAGCTCAGAGGTTTACTGGGAATGCAGAGTTGTAGCCTGGTCTTGGATGTGATCTTGCAGCAGGGATTGTCCCATGGGATCTGGTCCTATGGTCAGAGTGATCCATCCTGTTCTTGCCCTGGACCCACCTCTCTGCCCTGGAGTGCAAAGGAAGTCACTCAAACCATCAAAAGTACAACCATGCTGCTACAGTCCTGTATAGTTTCTTTTGTGGATGAAATAATATCATTGCATTATCTCCTCTAATTTTCAAGATTTTTGGATATAAATATCTGTTGAAGAGCATATTGTGCAAGCTGATCCTCTTTTACTGTTCTTTCCCAGTATGGTCTGCAAAAATTCTTTCTGTGTACATTTTTTGGCAATCATTACACAGTGTAAATCATCCTTACTACTCATCTATCTTGTCTTTTATTCCTCCACCTTCACCTGTGCCCCCAGGAGAGCTGGATGCATTTGACAGACAAGCAGGAGTTCAGCACACAACAAAACAGCCATACACAGCACAGAGACCACCACAGAAAACAAGATAATAGATTAACTTGTACTTTTGAACAAGAATTTGCCCAGAGTAAATGGCTGCACATTTAGTTGCACTGCTGAGAATATGTACAGCAGCTGCAATGCTTCCAGTCTTCCCCTGTTTTAGTAAGTGGGAACATCCATTTCTGATTATAGTGATAATGATCTTAGCCCTTGACCAGGTTTATCCTGAGTCATTTGCTAGTTTCTATTATTTGCATACAAATAGTGAAAAGCATTTGAATCAAAGATCACAGACCATTCTCTTCAAAACAAAGTTTTCTGTCTGTCCTGTCCTCTACAGCAGCTTTTCCTTGGATTTACCCTTTTTCCCCTCAATCAGACATCTGCACTGCACATTTTTGAGCTCCTAGTAGTTACCCACATTCTAGTGTAACTAATCCAGAGACTTTTCTAATGGCAAACAATTATTTTCTTATCCTACACATACAAAAACATATACGAGACTATATATTGAAAACAATGACTGCCCTGATAGATTTGCAAATTGCATGGAAAAGCAGCATACAGGGAAAAAAAAAAACAAAACAGACAAACAAAACCAAAGATCTTGGTCTCTAATATACTTTCGGTTGTAAATGCTGAAGTCATTGACTACTTTCCAACAATTCTGCTTGATAGAAAATTATCTGGCAAGAGTCTTTCTCTGAGTTACAACAGTGTCTGACCCTGTTCACTTATTAAAATTGATAACTAATGCTTTGCCTGTTTTATGGTGCTCTAGATAAATAATTTTGACCACTGAATAAAAAGCATTCCTTGTGTGCACATGAGTTCATACTTGACTTTGCATGCAGAAACCTGAACCTGGTGGAGCTCTTCTCATGGAAAACAGTTCACAGCCTTTCATGGACTGGAATAAGTCTGCATGTACACAAAGACTCAGGCAGCTCCCATTTAAAAAATAAAAAGAAAAAGAAAAAGTAGGGTACTTCTTTTTAGGGTATTTCATTCTCATTTTTTTTAAACTTAGTGAGACTGGAAGAGGACACATTCATCTGGAAATCATCTTGCTAGCAATCTCTACTGTAAAGATGAAAACCAGCATGATTTTCATTACATTTTGTTCCCTGTTCAACAGCAAGATCTGTTCTGGGGACTTTGCTGCAGAAACCTGATGGACATGTAATGCAGCACTGACCCCAATTTATATATTTTTCACCTCCACTGTTTTTCAGTGAAGCATGACCCATGTTTAATTGTGCCATTCATACAGTACCTTTACATACAGTACATTTAATTCTGCCATTCATACAGTACCTTATTTGGAACTTTTTCCTACCATGTACTGTAATCCATAGATGGGTATATGTAAGGGGTTTCATTGTAAACCTGGTGATGATACAAAGATTTTGTGACAAAGAGGGTTTCTTTTGAATCAGCTGAGACATTTCTGAGGATGAAATGTAGCATTGATAACCTGTCCTTCCATTTCCTAGGGTTGTGGGTTAAGGCACATTGACATTCTTAGGGAATTGTTAAATGCCATGAGGTAGCTTCTTCCAGTCTCACACAAGAAACAGACACTACCTTTTCTGTTGTCATGGGAGTGGAAATTTCTTTTGTTCTGTCTGGATTTATGTTCCATCCCCTTACACTAATCTCTCTGAAAATCCCTGACTTTAACATCCATATAATGGTGTCAATGAGGAAACCACAAAATCCGAAAAAAAAGCTTCCAGTCTCCATTGGGAAAGCAGGATTCATTTTAGAACATATTTGTCTCTGGTTTATGGAACACCAAATTTGACTGGTAACATCTTTTTCATGGTCCTGGAAACAGAAGTGCTCAGTGAAGGAGGGGGCAGAGAAAAGTGAAACAAATGCTTATTTCTGCAGTAATGCATTCAGCTGTGTGAACTGAGCAGGCAGCAGGAGCTCCCATCCAGGGAGCTAGCAGCATCACCCACCTCCTAATGTCATCCCAGACCACAAAACAACCTTCCCTGCCCAGCTGAGCCCCAAAGGAAGAAAACAGCTGGGCTTCCTCCCTCTTGTGTGCAGTGACTTTGCATCCTCATTTCTCCTGTGATGGGATGGTCTGAAAAGCTGCCATGGCTCAGCAAAACCTGCTTGGTGTCAGCCTGGCAGGCCCTTGTGGCCAGCCCAGAGCAGAACATGAGCTGTGATTTCACAAGGGCAGTCACTCTGCAGGGTTCCCCACTGCTCCCTGTGTACCTGCAGCTGGAGCAGTGGATGGGGAACGTCAGGGCAGATGCAATGGCCACACTCTCACTTAAGAGCCCTGATCCATTTTTTCCAAGGAATCAACATTATTTATAAATGTAAAAAATGTTAGTTTTGTGGTCAAGGGGGGAAAGGATGGGACAGCCAGAATTCTCCCTAAATTGCCTTATTTTTAAGGAGTTTTCCCAACTCTGATTCTATCATCAAGTTTCTTTCTTGGTTGTAAATTAATCTTATGTGATGAGGGCTGGATGAATTTGGGTTCCAGGACACCCAGCATCACCATCACCAAATCCTTTCCCACTGATAAAAAATCAACCAATATCAACTGAAAATACAAATATTTCATGAGGGAAATGTAGGTAGTATACTATTTAGCATATTTAAAATTTTGTTTCTCTGCCTGTAAAATATATTTAGAAATAAAACAGTGTTGTACTAATATGCATAAGCATATCTTCTACTTTCAGGTCCTAAGTAATTATTCAGGATTGAATACATATCATAAAAGTGCACAGAAAGGAAAACCGAGAAAAAATTTTTCAGATACATTTAAAATTTACTTTGCTGAGATACTGACACTGATATAATGAGACAGCAAATGTCAACATCTTGTCTTTTTAAATTAAGAACTTGGTATTTATAGGCTTTAAATTTAAAAATAAAGTTACATCTTCAAACTTTCAGTTAAAAAAATTCTTATGCTGACACGTTAGTTAACACTGCAAAACTTTGCCAGATCAACACAAGCATCTCAAATCTACTTCACCCTCCAAACAAACTGGAAGCAGCCTCAGAGATTGTGAGCAGAAAGAAAAGTTTAGGAGAGAAAAATGATTTTCCAATATCAGAATCTCCTCAGGTTGATAGGGAGATTATTTTTAAGTCTTTTAACAGAGACAACTGTTGAAAGATAACTTTTCTGAAGGCTTTTTCTAGACAAAAATCCGACAGAGAATAATCTTTGGCAAGGTCTCAAACAAAATGGGGTTATCGTACATAAGCATTAGGTAAACATCTTCTTTAAAATGTCTTTTGAAGAAAAAAAATTTCTTTATCTTTTCTTCCTGCAGCACCCCAGCTCTGAATCATGCACAGAGCTGCTTTATGTCAGGAAGGGCGGAGTTATGAATGATTATGTGGAATACTTGGAATTTTCCAGAAGAAAAAAGTTTTATGATATTTATTGGAGGCTCCACAATTAGTAAAATAATTTCTGTTCTCATCCTACAGACTGAACTACCAGGCTAAAATCATACAGAATTAAAGTTACAATTAAAATCAGAGGTTCATCTCTGCCAGCTTTTTTATCATTTCAGAGTGACATTGTTCCTAAGCTGGAAGTGTTAGTTCTTTCCATTTTTTGTTTGTTTGTTTGGTTTGGTTTGTTTTTAAAAAAATCAATGAGAGAAACAATATGTGTCCTCCAAAGTCTCTTATCCTTGTAGAACTGACTTTGCTGGTTCTACTCTACAAACAAGCACAATCAAGTAGATCTTTTGCAGCATATCAAAAAACTCCTGGCAGATAGTGAAGATCTTTGTATCCTTTATGCTAGTAAAGCCACACTATGGTCAGTCCCTGAGGTCTGTAGAAAAATGATAATTTCTCCTTGTTCTTTCTGCGACTTTTGGCCTCTGCTTTGTTTTTTTGTTTCACTTTGCATTTTTGCTCATTATCACGAGAAACCCCACTGACTGAAAAATTGTGTCAACAGGGTGTAGACTATTGCAGTGTCTGTTAACAAGCCAGGTTGTATATACAATAAATGTGTTTATGCTCATAGGTGGTGTATATTGTAAAAAAAATTTAATGTTTAACTTCTCAACTGTATAATCTAATGCAAGAGCTATTTTTACATGAAGGAATTGAAAGCCAAAATCTGTTTTTCTTCATTATTCATAAAAAACCAAAAAGCTTTGCAATGTAATTGAAGTTGGTGAAACAGAACACAACTGATTGCAATCATTCAATCTATAAATATATATCCATACATTTTATATATATATATATA
>WBNO01023415.1:0-15117 GCA_013400575.1 Peucedramus taeniatus | reverse complement strand
TCCCCCTCCCCCTCCCCCTCCTCTCCCCCGTGTTTTGAGAAGTGTGGCTTACTTTGCATACTTTTTACTCTATTAGATCTCATATAGAACTTCTAACAGCTTCTTTGAATAAACTTAATGGATGAACTACTAAATTCTTTTGGTTTAGGTAGTAGCTCTACTAGTGTACTGGAGAAGATTTCTTTTGGAGCTGTTACAGTCTACAGGGTACATAATCCAAATGAATTAATGTGGCATTTCCTTCATAATCCTGTGAATTTTCTGCCTTAGAGCTGCTTTTATGTTTTTTGTAAGAACTTTGGTAGAATGGACCTTTAAATATATGTTGATATCCAGAATTGTTATATTATCATATTGTGCTTTTCTACTTAACATGTGCAATTAGAAATAAGCTGTGGTATTTTTATTCTTTCTGTGGATTTTTTGTTAGAATTTAGTATTTAGTGCTGTGTATTAAGTAATTAGGCCAAGAAGGCAGAATTTTTATGAGTATGCTGTTGCTTAAAAATGTAGACTGCTGTCTAGTGGGGTTTTCAAATGGGCTTAAACCATTGCCTAGTTGCCCAGTAGTTGCTTTGGTACTTTAAAAAGTGCCCCTAGGAATGCCTGCTTTCATCTTTCAGTCTTTCAGTACCATTGCAAATGTGACTCTAAATGTTTAATTCTTCCAAGAAGATGTCTAAATGCAGGGTAAATTCATTTCTTTTGACAACCAAACCAGTAAATAAATGGCAATATTAATGAGCTAGTTCTGACTTGAGTGTCTGAGTTTTTTGAGTTTCTAAATGAATTTGCAAATAACATTGGAACCTATGAAGCCACTTCATTCTGGAATTAATTTTAGGATTGGTCTGAGGGAAAAGCGTAGTAGACATCACAATTCTATTATATCTGCAAAATACAATTGAGTTTAATTTTGGAAAATATTTCTGAAGAAACATAGCGTTAGCGTTAACTTCTCTTTAGCTAATAAAATCACTTGAGTGTGGTGTGCACTTAGTGTAGGGAAACTTATTTTGTGTGTTTACCCCACTTTTTGTTCTGGAATTCTTTCCCTTGCATCAGCACAGCTGCATCATCCATTTCCACAGTCCTTTTAACCTCCGCTTTTAATTAAAAAAAAATTAAATCAGATGCTGTTTAAAGCTTCCCATTTAGTTTTGGGAAAATAAATGTTCACATCTAGCTTAGACGTGTGTGAACAGCTGTTAAAAACCACAAGCAAAACGATACTTATAAAAGTGGTGGGGGGGAATTTTAAGAGCAAGCTGCCAGTTTGAATGTACTTTTCAATAGCTCTTCACTTTCAGCCAAATGGTTTTAACAATAATTTTCTTTGAAAAAAACCTCTTTTATAGAACCAGCAGCCCAAGCAGTTAGGCCAGTGGTAATAGGAGGCAAGTTGCCATTTCTCTTTAACTTTTTATGAAATTTTTCTTTGAATCTGAGGAAATTGCTCATTAGAGAGGTTGGAGGGGCTGATGTCCACCCATGCCCACCCACATATAAGTACATCTGTCCCCATTTGATTCTAATGAGGGATCTTGTTCATTGAAATTCCCAAGTTCCAAGACTAAGCATAATATTTCCCTTGTGCCATATTTTGCAGGTATTATAGTCCTGCTCATGATTTAAGTATTTTGAGGTAATCATAGGAATTCTCTTTTTTACTCCAGGTTACTAAATCTGATTAAAATCAGTTGGATGGAAACAGGCAGAGAGTTTATCTGATGTTGAAAATTTAAAAGAATTAGATTTAGATTTTTCTGTGTTCACCTCTCTTTCAGAAGGTGTTCTGAAAGAGAAAAAACAAAAAGTTGTTCCTTCAAGAACATTTTGTCTTTACTGATATTGGAGGTCATGGGGCTAGAGTGTAAAATGCTCTATGACTGAATATCCATGTATACATTTCTCTGGGATTTGAGCAATTTTTTTTGATCCTGTCCTGGCTGGTCTATTTCATAAGCGATACACGGTAACTGCAAAACCTTCCCAGGTGTCTGGTGGCACTTGGAGCTGGTGTGACTTGTCCCACCAGCTTAACCTGTGCTAGGGCCATACTGAGTTCACTTAGCTTGAGCTTACTGTGTCAGTGCTCATTCAGAGCATGCATTTGGATGTGGAATTGTCTTCAGACAGTTGGGGAACATCTCAGGTGTAGTCACTGAATGTTTTGTGTGGCAGCAGAGATGCTACTGAAGTTTCTTCAAAGCTGCAATTTTCTTTTTTTAGTTGAGGTTGGGGTGTCTGTTGGTTTTTAATCTTAGCAGATTATAGCATGTCATAACTGGTGCCATCACTGGTCTTGGTGCTTTGGTGCTGGGGTTTCCACGCCTGTGGAAATACCTTCAGTATCACTTTTGCTCCCAATAGTGTAGGCTGTGGTGTGCAGCCAAATATTTAGTCTTCAAACGTTTGGTGTGGCATTCATTAAACACCACACCAAACACCTCTCTTTGGAATATGCCCTTGTTTGATTTGCATGGGCAGGTGATGAAGATAAGTTGGGTTGCAATGTAAATTCTTTTTAAGTTACTTGGTCATTGTTTTCTCCTTATATGTCTAAGTATGTTTTGACTTCATATTATTAAAAAGTAAGGACCCAAAAAGCTTTTTTTATCACTTCCAGTTTGTTTGGTATCTCATTTTTATGTTTAGCTTGAATTCCCTACAAATTTCCTGCTGTCATTTCTGAAATGAAAAGAAGAAACAAGTAGGACAAGCAAAATGCCAAGTGAATAATTTCCTTCTAACACAATGTGTATCCCTGGTGTCAAACTGCAAAGCTCTGACAAGACTGGGATTAGAATTCTGGGTATGAATCTCAGAATTATCCTCAAGAATTGAGAAAAATGTTGATGATCTCAGTTTACAAAGGAGAGCAGTGATGACCAGAGGAGTGAAAAAGCTTTTATATGAGAACGGGCAAAATAGATTGAGTTTCCTAGAAGTCAGAAAAAGACAAACAGGTATATAAAACCATGAAAAGAGGGTAGAGAACATGGCATCTTTTCAATACAAACCCAAGGAAATCTCATGCCTTTTGTTCAAGCCGCAAGCTTAAAATAAACAGATTAAATTACTTTTTCATGTTGTGGAGGACTAAATTGTTGAAGTCCTATTCATTGTAAAAGCCAGAAGTGCACATGGCTTCAGAAAGGAACCACAGAGACTTGTGAAGGGCTGTCCCACCAATGGCTATGAAACGTTTCAGGTGTATTCCTGGCAATCTGGAGATGGAGTATCAGGCTGAGGAACTCAGGCTGCCTCAAAGTGGGGTGTGTATCAAGGAGTGATCACTGTAGTTGTACTGTTTCTTATTTTCCTGCCTCAGTACCTGCTGCTGAATGCTCTTTAAGGGAAGTTGCTGGTGTGGACTATGCTAGACCTTCAGCTACTGGATTTAAAAAAACCCCAAATTCACTCTCTCAAGCTGTTACAAGTCCTTCTCCCCAACTCCAAGCTCCAAAAAAACCTTCTAGGGCAGTGAACAAAACACCTCCACAGATCCTTGCAATTTTGATCTCAGTGCCTTAGGTTGTGTAGCTATGTTTATGTGCACTACTTTGTAGCTGGTTGGTTAGAACAGTGCAGGTGAAAGAATGTGATCTGGATTCTGGTGGTTGCTCTACAGTCTTATTTATTTTTCAAAAAAATTGTCTTTGGATAAAGTAATTAAGAAGTCTGGGGGACGAAGAGAAGTACTGAGTACTCAGTAGTCCCTGGTGATTAATTTTAGGACTTCAAAGTCTTTCTTTAACATATCTGCTCTTAACCAGTTCAACTGTGTGAATCTCACAGACTCTTCTGAAAACCCTGTTTTTTGCCTAGACTATGTTGAAAAAAATGTGATACTGAAAAGTTCTAAGAATCTAACATGCTGTTTAATATATTTTTTATTAATATGTTTTAAATGGAATTTTGATATTGACATAAATTTGTCAGAGTGGTCAGTGATGGCCTAAACAAATGTTTAACCATTAGCTAAAAAAGTTTATTTACTATCCTAATTTAGAACACTTCACCCATGGAAATTGTGCCTGTGGAAACTCTTAATGTATATTAGAAGAGGAGGAGTATTCTAAGTCACAAAGAAATTAGGTCATCAGCAGGGCTGTGCTAAAATTTTAGTAGATAATATCTTGGGGTTATTTGCAAGGGACTTGTTAGCTTCTTGATGCAAATTCTCCTTTACTTTTCCAAACCTAGCAAAGGAAGTACTACTGATCCTTGAGGACTCCAAACTATAAAAAATAGATTGGATTTGTTTCACTGTTTGAGGTCATGACTGACCGAATAGTCTGGGAAAATACACTTTCAGCAACTAAGTTCTGCTTTAAGTCAGATGTAGCTGATTTCTCTAAGTTAAAAATTGAATGAAGCAGAAACTCTTAAAATCACCTTTGGTTTTAGGAAGTTTTAGAAAAGAAATGTTAAAAAGTTTACAAAAAGAAGTTCCAGCTGAACCCTTACTTAATATTTTCAGATCAAAATGAATCCTGACAAAACTTAGGAGAGTGCATACCTTGTGTTCAAATTTAGCTGTTCTCAGTGATGTATTTCCCACAACACAGCCTGGTCTGAGGTGGTTTTGTGATTGACTTCACCCACTTTCACTTTTGTCATCTGCAGTCATGGTAGCACTGCATGGAGTCAGTTTCATTTACTAATCCAGCCTCAAATGAGCAGAACGAGTTCTTTGAATGAACATGTGGATTCCTTTTCTTCTGCAGTGGTACTATCACATGAGAAGCTTTGGAAGTACTTGGCCCAGGAAAAGCCAGGATCATCCCTTTGATTTGCAATTATGGTAGTTTAAACTACTGAAGAAGCTATTATTTTTCTAACTGATTTCAGGCCTGCCTATTCTGCTGAACCATCTACTTTCTTGATAAAAGTCTTTTTGGTGTGAGGTTGGTTTGGTTCATTTTTTTTTTCTGTTTGTTTGTGAGAGAGAAGCAATAAGAGGGAATTGGATTGCTTTGCAAAGGTAGATGGCTGGGTTAACTCTGAGAAGAGTATGGGCCCTCATTTGTAACAAATTGTGTATAAAGTACTTATGTTATTCCCTTGGTTCCTTTATGCATTATATAGCTTTTAAATCTTGAACAAGGTTTTTAATGATTTTTGTTCAGCCCCTTACAGCTAGCCTGATGACTTGGTTCCCTCTGCTCTTCTGAGACTGGTTAATACAGTAAAGTTACAATATCAGTATAATCCATCTTAGTGTGTCCACTATTTGATGTTTTAAATTTGTTTGGGAAAAGGCTTTTGTAGCTTTTCCTCAATATCTGAGTCAATAATATCTTTCTGTTAAGCTAAAGAGGTTCTGGACCACATGTTCACATTATGATACAAGTTTATGTCAGGGAGAAATGAGCTATATGCTCACTCTGCTCAGAGGCAAGAACAGTTCTTCAAGACAGTGATGAACCAACTGATGTATAGATTAAAATCCAGGTAGGTTTTTTTGCCTGCATGACTAGATTGTGATAATGAATTATGTGAGTTAGTAAATGCATGGGAGGTTTGTACTGTTCCATTTCTTCTGTTTGCTCTGAAATCATCACATTGTTAAGTATAAATAGCTTGAATTCAGTTCTTTGTAGTCTTTGAAATGCTGTTGTTCAGTTAAAGAATTAGCTGACAAATTTGCTATCATTGATCTGAATGTGCTTGGGTTTAATTTCTCCTTTTGTAGTTAATTGAAGTATGTTATATTTATTTACTAAGCAGCCTCACTTTTTTCTATAAAAAGTAATTTAATATAAAGTTTAGTTGGACTATTAATTTTTTGACTGCCAGTTGAAATCAGTTTGCCTTAGTAATAATTAGTTACAAAAGCTTCCAAATGGAAGAAAAACCGGGCTGCTGTTAAACAGGATTTGATACACATGGAACAGTTAAGCAGTAATAAATTGCCTAGTAACTGAGTAATTTCTCTCAGATATGTGCCAATCTTGTCTCTACATTGAAAAATTTTGGAAGAAGAACTGATGTTTGAAATTGCTTAATGCTGGAGGTTTATTGTAATAACAGTAATACTGACTTGGCCTGATCTTTGAACATTTAAGGCTTGCTTTTATATCCCAGTGAATGATTTCACGTTCATTTATAATTTTTGTTGTGGGAGAGTTCCCAGAGGGGTATGTAGGAGAACACTAAGTGTCTCCAACTTCTTATTACATCTGCTGGAACCACAAAGGAATCAGGCATGGAAGGCCCCTGGAGTTGACCTGGGTTGGCTCTGGTAGGAGCAAGTAATTCAGAGTATTGGATAAAAGCATCACACTGGAGAGGACAGCCAAACATAGCTGTTGGCCTGAAGTCAACAGAAGCATACCTGTGGAAACAGTCTGTAGATGGATGCAGCAGTAGCCATCAAGAATGCTGGCATGGGCCCTCTGAGGAATTGTTATTTTTAGGTAAATGCTTTTTATAGAAGTAAGTTTGGTATTCATAGTTTATGTCTATGGCTTCATGAAATAGATTACTCTGAGATATGTTCCTATGCATTATTTGGAAAACACTGTTTTATGAACTGCTAGGTAAGGATAAGACTTTTTCTTGATGTTTTAATATGTCCAGGTTTACTATTTTTTGGAAGAAAGTATTTGTCCAACTGTACTTAATATGGAATGGGCTGTATAATGTTTGAATAATAGGCAGAACTGGAAATTGGTTCCAAGATTTTGTAGGGGTTTGGTGCGGGGAGGGCAGATGGAATTAGTTTTGATTTCTGTCTATAGCTACAGACTGCATCTCATCTTAATAAATAGATATCTGCCTTTAACAGTATGAAAAAATTAGTTTTTCATATGCAGTAATGACACTGACATTGTTAACTTGCCAGCCCTTTTCAGTGCTGAGAAGGAATTCAGCCCTTGCAAGCTCAAGGAGGCTGCAGTTCCACAATTGTTTGGCCTTGTGGTGAAGCCCGTTTGCAGCTTGAAGTTACCACTGCTGCTCCATGGGAAATCGGATCTGAGACTTGATCTGGGTTAAACAGAGCAGCCAAAAAGAAATGGCTATTTTTAACATGGATCAGCTCGCTGAGCTTCGTAAGCTCACAGGAGTTGCACGGCCTCCTAAGTAGGTGAGGAGAGAATAGTTACACTCTGGCATGGAGGTGGGGATGAAGAGCCACGAGTGGGACAGGTGAGACTTTCCAAACTTTGCTGCTGGCATCAGTAGGTCTTGAAACTGTGACTGCAGAAAGAAACAGATGTGAGTGACTGAAGGCAGGATGTAAGAAATGTTGTATAAGTTTTCATAGAGATTGCAAGACCCGGAGTTTATGAAATTATAGTGAGCTTTATATTTTATGCCTGTCAATCCTGTAAATCTTCATGAATTTTAGAATGGTATCATTTAGTAGTCCTCTTAGTACTTAAATGATGATGACTATACGTTGTCCTGGTATTGATCAATTCTGTGATGATGTAGTAGATACGTGAAAATTAGATAGTAGATAGATGAAAATATTTGAAAGAGATGAAGAAAAGCTGATCCACACATGGCTTGTGGATATATTGGACTAGCACCATCTTCTGAATATTTAGTACACTGCAACTTCATGTCTTCAATAATGACTAAAGAACACTTAAAATATTATTCATTCAACTTAGAATTTCAGAGATTGCATTACTATAGTATCTTTTTTACACTCTGTTGACCTTTTGGAATTGTTGAATTCAACTAAAACAATGGATATCTATTTTGATTGGTAGGAAAATAGGCTTTTTGTTTTTTATCCTTTTTTAACCTCTGTCCTAAAACATACCTTTAATAATATAAGGAGGAAATTTATTTTTGGAAAAAGCTATTGAGCCCAACAGTTTGTCAATAGTAGCTCAGCTAAATCAATCTATTTTTTTTTTAATTTTCAGCAATTCTGATAAAAATGATTTCATGTTGAATCAGAGAAGAGTTTCTTTTTTTTCTGTTAGCAAGTCTTGTTTTAAAGTGCTAGGGCAATCATTGAAGTTCATTACAGGGAACTTTGGAAACTACTATTAAACCCAGCAATGTGTAATCTAAAGAGAAATGTGGCTTTTGAAGTTAGGCACATAGAAATGAATTTGTCTGTATTAGTGCATATAAACATTTAAAAAATAGTGCAGCCATTACAGTGTTAAAAATACTCTTAAAATATTATGAATCAAATATTTCTGTGTTTCTTACGTGTTGCTCTATAAAGGGTAGTCTTAGACTGGTGAGCAAAAATCTTCATTTTAAGTGGTATAACTTTTTTCTTGTTGGTATTGCTAAAATGTTAGCAATTAGAATGTGATTTCTCACTTGAAAATTGTTTTTTTTCTATGTGTATGTTTAATTGCTGTGTTTATGAAGGATGCTGGATCAAAAAAAGGTGAAATACCATGTATATTACTCACAGAAAATTTTAAGAATGTGAGAAGAAAGGCCGCAACTAGAGTTTCAGAGATACAAAAGAATTATTACATATTTTCATGCTCTACTGTATATGAATTATGGTTCTTCATTGACAGAATTTCTGTTTCTCAGAGATGGTTACACTAATGCTATTGCTGTATAATTTATAATTTCATTAAACGTATCCTTGTCTAATGTCAGTGTTTTATTGTTCCTATGGGGACTGGAATTAACCTACATGGTATTGGGCATTGGGAATTATGGTTTGTGTCAACACAGCTTATTTTTCTTCACTTTGCTTTCTCTGCATCATTCAATAAACATTTTCAACTGTGTTCCTGTTCTTTGCTGGTCACTGTCCCTGCCCTGTGATTTTTATAATTGAGCTAATATAGCAAGAAAAATTCAGCTGGGTTGTTTTCTCCTGTCCTAGGCATTTTCTTATTTCTCCTTGTTTTTAGGAAATAGGCACTCGAAGATGTTTGAGTCTAGATTAACACATTTAACTTTATGATTAACACATTTAACTTAACTTTAATTAAAATTCTCATTGTCACAAAGATTAGGAAGCCTGAACACAAGTGTAAAAGAAGATGAAAGATGATTTAGTGCACAAAGCAGTAAATTGATGGCTCAGTGAAATTTCCTGTGGTCTTAGCAAGGCATCAGATTTATCTTTTCATATGTGTTTCATTTTCCCTTTGTAAAAACAAGAATGGTATTTGCCTAATTTACTGGGAAACAAATTAGTCAGCAAATGATCTGTTACTAATTGTAAAGGGCTTGTAAATTGGCACTAGGGCCATATAAGAATCTGACAGACTGGATAAAAAGCAACAGTGAACAAATTGTCTTCTCTCCAGAAGGAGCTTGTAATCTTAGGACATGTTTCTTTGTGGAAAGTAAAAGCTAATTACCCAAAGGTGTGAAATTGGAGTCTTGTGAAATTAAAGTCTTGTGACGGGATACTTTTGAGAGAGTAGCATTAGTTAGCTGAAGCCAGGCTGTTCATTCTCCATACCAGAATGCACAAAAGTGTTTCATGTTCTTTCATTCACAGCCCCACTTGTTTTATTAAGCTTGCCCTAAGCATGTCTTTGTTTAGGTCTGTACACTGCAGTAAACAGAGGTACGTCATAAAACCATCTGTACAGAGGTGTGTGCACCACATCTAAACTCCTTGTGCCTGGATTAATGCGTTCTGAGTTCACTGTCTGCTGCCTCAATAGATCTTCAGTGTACTTAGCCACTTGAGTTGCAGGGTGGGGAGAAGACAGTCAAAGCCTTTCATCCACCTCTCTTGCTTTCTGTGGCCTTATGATACCCTTTGAAAAAGAAAAAAAAAGTAAAGTAGTTCCAATTATGTTTTAATCCTAAAATAATATTCAAGGTGACTCAAAATTGTATTAGTTTAATAATATAATCTTTTCTGAATACTTGTTTCCAAAAATGTCAGCATTGGGGATAGGGGTAAGTGGTACAGGTACCTAACAGAAGAGATCAGATTCCAGCTGTCAGTGTAGTCTTAGTCCATTCAGCCAAATGAGAAATGGCTGCAAGAAATTCTGCCAAGAATTTATTAAAAATGAAAATGGGAAATGTCTAGCTGGGAAAAAAAAAATTCTTATTTTCTCTTTAACTGTCTCTTTAAGCTGTGTAAGCCAGTCATCTGTCATCCTAGTTTTGAAAAGAAACTTGGGTGTATTGTATTTTCTTCATAAGAAATTTTACTTTTGTATGAAAATATGCCTGCTGTTTGTATTTGCAAAGGTTAACATCATCTTAAAAATGACCTGCCATCTACCAGACATTAAACATGCTTGTTATTAGGCAAGAATCCTGTCACACTGTGTCCTCTTTAGTTAGCTGCACTTGGTGTGCTGAGATGGAGGCATTTACTTCTGGCTGCTCGTCTTGTTTTCTGTTGAAACCTATTTTAAATCTTGCAAGTGTTAACCTCATTAACCTAAGATGCTCAAGAACCACTGTGTTTTAGAGCTTTAGGAGAAGTGCTGTAATTGTTAATTGTCTAACAGTATTTGAAAGTCTCATTTAATATGGGATAATTTTTGTAGAGAGAAGTTAATGTAACTGCAGCTACTTTCATAAATGCCAATCAGAGAACTTGTCATGGTAAACACATTCTTTTTTATTATTTCCCATGTTAGAACAAACTGTCAGCCTCATCAATTTGATTTTAATGTCTGAAATATTCTTATTCCAAGAAGCTCAGATTTTCTGTCTTTGTATGACATTTTTTGGACAAGAAAGATAATTCCACATAAGCTTTGCACAAATATGTGGAGGCCTATATGAGAAGTGTGCATAAAACCAGGCAAACCTCATCCACAGGCATAATGTCTTTCTTTTTTTAACCAGAGACCTACAAATTGTTCACCTTTCCTTTCCCATATTAGGCATACATTTTCATGTCTTGTATCTGTAGGAATTTGTCTTTTGGAAGGCACTCAGATCACTGTATTTTTCTTTATTGTAATTGAGAAGCATATTTGCTGATAGCTCTAATTTTTTTAGAAGAGGAAGTGTTACAGTGTTTTGTGTAAATTACAGGAGTTTTTAAGCTATCTTTTTTTTGTTTCTGAAACCAGTGATTTCCTGTTGTAGCTGGAAATGTTAAGTGTAGTTTTTAAAGTGCAGCACCACCTACTATTCTGCCTTAGCAAGTCTTCTAATACAACATTTGATTTGTTACTATGTCCTCATAGGAAAGCATCAGCAGTGGAGTGTACATGACAGTGAGAAAGTAAACACATGCTTGCAATCAAATTAATGTATTTCATCTGTCTTCAATTAATAACAATCTGTCATGCTATCTATCTGAGAAGTGGCATAAACAGTTTATTTTGTGTTTGGAATAACTTCCTGGAGGTAGTTAATGTGACATGTAGTTTGTCTGACATGAGTATAACCAGATCAACACTCTAGATGTTTTCTTGATAACCTAAAAAAATTACTGAGAAAATTTGTGCTGGGACTATATTTATATTTCCTTTTGAGCTTCCTTAAATCAGAGTAGAGGCATAGTTTTCAGGACTTCCATGAAAGAGTTTTCTTTTCTTGGCAGTTATACAATTTTAGTGTGAGAAAAAGATTGAAAGTATTAACAGAAAATTAACTATGAAAAGCTGCAGTTTGCACTCTGACATTTGGGATTGAATATTCGAGAATGTGTGCTGTAGTAATTTAGAAGTACCAAATCAAAACAGATTTTCAAAAAGCTAGCTGATACACAAAGTCTGGTAGTGCTGCAGACCTGGTACGGTTCATTGGCAAATTAAGTTATTGTTATTTCTGTATAAATCTGATTATATTGGATAATAATAATTCGATATTAGATGCTTTTTTATTTACACAGAAAGAACCTCTGTGTCTAAATAGAAAATGAAAGTGCATTTGCTTGAAGTTCTAAGTAACCTATGGAAATACTCTTTAAAATCTAAGACATAATGAAATAGCTTCATGTTTAAGTGGGAGAGCAGGAGGTTGCTGGTAAGCTGTGCAATAAAGAACTGGGGAGGGGTTTTTTTTGTTGCACCTTTTTTATTTCACTTTTTTTTTTGATTGATGGTAGAATTAGGATTAAAACCAGATAATATTGCTTATGGCAGAAGAGGATTGAAAGAGGGTTCCTTCTGACCAGAGCAATGGGCCATGCTAAGCTATTCTCTGTTGACATGCTATGAGACAGAGGTCTGATAAACTGGAAAGTAAATCATGTTACCTAGAATGTTGTTGTCAGTGTTCAGCTTGATTTCAGGTTTATTTTTTAGAATTGTGGATATTTGGCACCTCATGGAGAAATCCCTCTTTTAATTCCTTTTCATGCACATTTGCTTACGCATGGAGGAAGCGGAACCGTCGCGTTCTGGAATTGAGCTGACTGAACTTGTTGAGCAGCGTGCACTGCATGAGGACAGTGCTGTATAACAGAATTGCTGTCCTAAGTCTGCTAGGTTTTCAGGTGCCCAAGCCAGCTTTGTTCTTAAGAAATCAGTCAGAAATTATACCAAAAAATAGGATGAAAAAGACATTGTCATATACAGACCCCTTTTATAATGACCCTGGAGTATTTTCAGAAGAGAAAATGTGTACATAATTTTAAGCACATGTAAATCAAATTAATAAATTATTAAAGCATTTTACTTGTCATGTCTGTGTGGGCTAATCGTGATAGCTCATTATTTAAACATTATGTAATTGTATACCTTGTGTGCACAGCTGCAAATACTTTGCAGAAAGATTTATATTTCATTTTTCACAGCATACTATAAAAGAACATATTTTTGTGTGGTACCATAGATTAATAAAGATGTTTACTCATAACTTTAAAACTACTCTTAGTTATATTGAAATATGAAATAGCTATAATGTGTAAGATAAGTAAAAATCCAGAGAGTTGTAACTTCATTTATGTGTTACTACCAGTTTTAATGGAAAATACTGTTATCAATTAAAAAAAAGTTAATCTTAAAGAGAACTGCCCCTTTGTAATGGAATCCCTTGTAGTTTTTACAGTTCAAGGTCTGAGAGCAGAAGATTGTCAGATTTGCGTGGCAAGACGACCCTTTACTGATACTCTAAACTGTCTCATGTTTTTCTCCATACATATGGTTTAGAAAGTGGATGGGTTAGTTATCACTGGTACAATCATTGAAAACAGTTTATGGTTTGCAAGTGTAATCTCACGAGCCAGGGAAGTCCCAGCAAACTACTGAACACTCAGACCTGCTTCACATGCATTATACTCTGTTGTCCATACTGTCCTCAGCAAGTAGTCACTAGTTTCTCAGCTGCTTGGAAGTACTAAATTACAGACAGTTTTTGTGTTTCTTCCAAAATTACCTGAAAGGAAGATTCATGCAAAATGGATGTTTTTCTAAGAAAACCCTGTAATTTTACATGGAGCTCTTCTCCTGTGATGTTATGAAAGAAGAGACTGGCAGTCCTAGGGGAAAGAGAGATAAATAAAATGAGTAGCAGCCTTTACATTCTGCACAAATGATGCTCTGTTGTCTTTTTAGAGTATGTGCAGTTATTTACTTATATGGTTTTGAAAGATTATAAAACCAGAACAGTCATCATTCTTCTGACTGATGATATATATTTTAAAGTACTTCCTGGCTTTGTCTTTGTACCAGTTTTATTGGGTAAATTGTTACATGTATTTTATTATTGCCTTAATTTTAAGACAATACAGTTCTGGGATTAGATATCACGCTTTATTCCTCACAGCAAACTGGTGAGCTAATTATATTGGTCCTAGCTCCTGGATTTTAGAGAAGCAGTTGAGTTAAAGTAGTTTTTAAGCTGCTACACCAGATATGGTGTAGTGGAATGGAAATGATAGTCTGTGCATGGTGATGCTGTGTGGTTCATTGCAGGCCATTTTTAAACTTATGGAATGACACAAGCATCTAAATAGTGGAAGAGAAACAATTTTGACATTAATTTATTTACCATTAGTGGTTTCAGAGCCAAAAGCAGCAGAATTATTCAATCAAGATGGAATTGCTGTTGAATGGCTGGATGTGGGTAGATTGTAAAGTACTCATTTGTGTTTTATCTAGTACTTTTTAAGGTTTTCCATTCCCTTGCCACAGCCCAGTAAACTAAAATTTCAATGACTTACTCTTAATTTCTCAAGTAAATTCATATAGAATTTTGACTTCGAAGAAGAATTTATGCTGTCTGGAGTGTTTCCTCAGAATTTTTTACTCATAGCTTGCCTTGCAGTATTTTAAAGTATGGTTTCCTTTTCCATTTTGATTTAGCATTGTCTGTGAGATTTTCACTGCAAATAATTGATATATAATAGCAATTTGAATGGTAGTTATTGAAAATCCTTTTATAGATCACCTGAAGATATAACCTAATCAAGTCTCTGGTTATAACTTGAACTTACTTTCTTGTCCTTCTTTAAAATGTCTCTTGCAGTGGTGTTACAGGTGGTTTTGTTTTCTTTTTTTTTTTTTTCTTTTTTTCTTTTTTTCTTTTCTTTTCTTTTCCTTCTGTGCTGGTTTTGGCTGGGATAGAGTTGATTTTCTTCCAAGAAGTCTTCAGGAATGCCTTAAAGGGAGTATCCCTGGGATTTCTCTGGGAGTTCAATACTTTCCTCCTAGGTTCTGTTTTCTCTTTTCACCTCACTAGATCTCTGTTTAATCTCACCTATAAATCAAAATGGAACTCCCTGGAATTCATGAGAAGCAAGCATTTTAGTAAGTCTTGCCTACTTCTGCAACAGGAGATGTTGATCTATGCTTGCTCAATCTTTAAGGAGAGATTTTCATTGGATCTGTTGGCCTTGCTGAGAGCTGTATCTGAATTCCCTAAGTTTCTAATCTGTTTTTGTTGTTCTGGTATCTTTATGAGATACCTGTACATACAGTTGTGTATCAACCTGTTATGGAACAGCAATTGAAATGACTCTTCATACTAGAAAAGCTTAAAGATTAATGTTTAGTCTTATCTTAGAGAATCAACAAGATGGGCTCTTTAGAGGATAAGCAAGGCAACGGAGATAAATTTTGGAGACTATCTGGCAGCTATGCATTTTTTGTCATTGTCACTTGAGGCTTTTAGTGTGTATTTCAGGCATAAAAATGAGCAAAACTGCAACAGCCTATATTGTAGATGCCTTTTCATTGAAAGGGACTTTGAATATACTTTGGAGGCTGATGAGCCCCCTTTTTCTGTTCTCATCAG
>WBNO01023414.1:1469-50016 GCA_013400575.1 Peucedramus taeniatus | reverse complement strand
AAGGAAAAAAAAAGTATTTCTTCAACATACTGCAGTTCAGCAGCACATGGGAATAATGTAGATTGCTCTAACAGCAATGGGAAAATACAGAGAAATATTATCTAATCTGATGGGACAGACCTGCACAGAAAAACTCAGTCATACCCCAGGGAGCATAATTCTGGTTTTGTCATAGGTTCAGATCACCAAGTGGGAAAATGGACTGTGACGAGAGTCCCTAATCTGCTTCCCAGTTGGTTCTTTGCTTGGGAAGAAGTAATACATGCTGATTGTGTATCTGTTTGTGATTCCTCTGACTCTGAGCAGCTGGCTCAGTGCAGCTCTCTGGCAGAAGGCAGGCAGGGCCTCAGTACTGCCTCTTTACCTTTCCCCCCGAGTGGAAGGCACCTTTTCCTGATTCTGAAAACCTCAATAAGGACGGTGAGCTCAGAGGAGCATGAAGCATCTCTGTGCTCCAGCTCTGGGCAGGGGTGTTGTAATGCCTGTGACCTCCTGATGGAAAAATGGAAAAATGACCTCCTGATGGAAAAAGAATGGTTTCTATGGGCAAAAGGAGTATTTAAAAAAAAAAAATGACACTCTGCACTTAGAAATATGGGATTTTAGTGCTGAAATATCTTTTGGAAAGTGCAAGTAATATTTTTTCAACACTTCTCTTATAGTTTATGGGCAGGGCTATCACCAGCATTGGATGGAATCCTGAGCATTTACCACACACCTGAATATTAGTGGTTTAGGAAAACCCTAAACTCGGAGGTAAAAATTATCATTTATGTTCTTTTAGAGGGAGATCTTGCCTGACTGATTTACCTAAGAACCCCTAGACATAATAACTAAGTAACCACTATATGCAGTGGTAACTATCTAAAAGCTGTAGCTCAGTTTTAAGCAAATCGTCCTGCACTGTCTGAAACTGACAGGAACTTCTGTCTTACTTTTCATCTTACTCTAACAGAAGTCTTGAAGAAAGTACAGTTAATCTCTGGAAGAATTTTTTGCTTTCCCTTGCAGAAACCAATGCATCTTTCTTAGCCCACAGGCCAAGCTTTTGAGAGTTAAATGCCACCTCTTTTGCTCAAGAAATATACTTAAATAACTTCCTTATGTTTGTTCAGCATCACACCATGTATGCCACTAATTTGTTTTTTGTGGGCCAAATCAGGTCATAGAGGACTTGTTGAAAGGCACCAAACACTGTAAATTGTGGATGACATTGAAGTCTCTAATGTGTGATGGAAAATATATATGTTGTGTAAAATCATATAAAAATACTTGTCAATGTTTTATGCAAGAACATACTGTAGCACTAGTATCTAATAACTCAGTTTATAGCTTTGAAGTGCTTTAACCCTTCCTGTAGAGCTGGGTTTTCTGCAGTAAATGTTCTGAATTGTTATGCTTTCACTGTGTTTGGTACACAAAGCTTCATCAGCTCTCAGTTTACTCATAATACATTTCAGGCATCAACATGAAAGAGATCTTACATTTACTGCTTTGGAAATCTGACCCCAGGTTTAGAGTACCAGAACTGTATTTAAAGTATGTAAAAAGTTGGACTGTTATAAGACAGACACAGAGGTATTTTTTGGTGCAACGCTGAAAAGAAGCAGTAGGGTTTTGGTTTGACTTGGTTTGGCTTCATGATGCCAATGTCTAATTACTAGTAATTATGTTCAGTATACTTTTATTCAACATAACTGAAACATCAGCCAACTAATGTAAAACTTTCAGAGATGAAGAAACAGATCCACAAGATCCAATTGCTACTCAGCAGAGTTTTGAAACCACTGAATTTAGGAAAATGTAGATCAGCTAATTTTTGGACACTTTCCCATTATTACCTTTCCGGAAAAAATGTCTTTTCTGAGTGCATATTTACACTTCTCTAAGCTGTGTGATTCTGCAAATGCTTTAGAAAGGATATCATCTTTCTACTTGATTACCAGCTCTTCTGAAAGCACTCCATTTGTGCCAGGTATCTTCATCTTAAGTAAATGATGCACCCTCTTGGCTGAAGGGCTGAGCATCTTAAGGCAATACTTGAAATACTTGAAAGACACAAAAGACTTCTTCCATACCTGGATATTTGCCTCATTCACGTTAATACTTTTTATGTTGCACTTCAAAATGGGTACCTCAAACCCCTCATTTTAATACTAAATTATAACTAATAAGGCAAGACATTACTAATAAAAATCCCTAATAGCAGTAGTTGGAAAGAGGGTGGTTTGATCTTAATCCAGTTGGCAAAGCTCCTAAAGAATTAAGCTGTGCAGGCTATGGCCTGAACCTGTAACAGTGAATGTTTGTAACAAAGACCTCCCCACGTGCACAGTTTTGGGTCCTGCCCCAAATTTTCACAGGTTTACACTGTTTTTCAGTCAATGCTGAAAAACAGTCTTTCAGAGTATGAATTTTTATCTGCTCTAGGTTTCCATCAACTCTGGAGGAGCATTATAGTGTAGATTCAAGACCTCTCACCTGTGCCAATGAACATCACATCATATTGGCCATCTTCTGCATCTACTCGATCTACCACGATCTGTGTGAACTGGTAATCCACGTCTGTTTTAATCATGATTGGACGGTTGTTGATGGGGAACACTGGGTTGTACATGGCGGGATGACTTCTGGCAAATGTGATAACTTCATCAGGAAGGTCCTTGGTGGAATCAAAACCTCCAAATGTTTTACTGGGACACTAGGAAAAAAAAAAGGAAATGTTTTACATTTTATTATTTCTCATCCCACCTACAGCAGTTTATAATTAAATATGTCAGGGAATCTAAATGTTTTGTGACAGACAGCGAAAGTTAATTCTGTCACTCATAGTCTCTATTTTTTAATTTATTTTGGATTTAAACCAATATGGTTAACAGAATGCAAATGATCCTCGTACATCACTTTTCTTATTCCTTTTCAGTGCAAAAGGCTTTTGAGTCCAGTTGTGATTAGTATTAATCTTTAATTGTCAGAAGGAAAAAATCCTGAAATATCTAAATTATTCAATACAAGACAAGCAATTCAGTATTTGGTTATGTATACAACATAAAATTAATTAATTATGCCATTGTGAGAAATGATACTCACTTCCAAAAAATNGTTTATTAAAACCTTGTCAAAAATACAACAGAAGACTGAATAGAAAAAATATTAAGACACAGGGAACAGAGTATCTTTCCCACCATGTGCATCCACACAATGGATGTTCCACCTTTTAACCCTTTAGCCCCTCCCAAAGTTCCATCCATCAACTCCTTCTTCGCTGTCCAGTGTGGAGTTCACTTCCTTAAATCTTGATTGGAGGTCAGATGTTGCCATAGTGACAAGCTGACCATCCCAAATGTCCCTAACCCAGGCCACCCCCTGAAAACAACGCAAGGGGGAGCAAAACATAACTATAAGTCTATAAAACTTCTCTTTAAATAAATACATAATATTTGCCTTTTAATTGTGAGAGTCAACCATTGCATTACTCATCCATCACACAATCTTTGTTTCAAAGTATTTTCTTCAGAAGTTGACTGGAAGTCCAAATCACTATGTGAGGAACCAAATCCTTAAATCATGAGACAATGCCCTGTTCAACTGTCTTTTCAAACCCCTGCTTGTCTCAACAACTCTGTCGTCCGTGTAGTCCCGATAATGTGGATCCTGTTACACTAAATCAAATCTAGTGAGTCATGTCTTAAATCTTTTTTTTCTCTCCTCTGATTCTAAAGAAAGCATTCTGTGAGTGTAACTCATGATACCATTCAAGTGAACCCTTAGGTAAGAGGATCTCATTAAGGAACTGCAGTAACTCCTCTCTGTCCTGCAGTGACAGAACAGCTGGAGTCCTATTGGGATGAATCTGGTCCCATGATGTAAGACAGAAAAGAGACACTTTTCCCCTGTATATACCCAGGGGTGGGCCAGACAGTTTTGCCTCTTATCTGTGAGAACCACAGGGTTCTACTTCTCACATTTAGCTTATGTTCTCCCACTGTAAGCAGAAACCAGAGGCTGGAAAGGAAAAGAGAGGTGAGACCATGGTGTTGGTAGCCACAAAAGTAGTCCTCCACTTTCAGCTAGTACATATCCCCATCAGGAGACTCAAGAACTGTGGCTGATCACCACCATTTGCCCTCATCTCTTCTGTAGAATTCTAAGTATTTTATGAACAGTTAGCTGTAACATTAACACAAGCATTAGCTGTATATTAGTACTGTTGAATGGGTGAAGAAAAACGAGCCACAATGACAACAGGCCACAGATACTTTTCAGAGATCTTGGCGACACCAACTGCAGATCTGTTCAGATAACTCTTGAAGACATACATAACACTGAATCCAGTTGAAATTAATTATTTTGCAGTATTTGACCTTCAATATAAACAACTGGTGTTAAAATGCCCGAGATAATTTGCCCTTTATATCCAGGTATAAAATACCTTCCAATTAAATTAAAAACCTAGCGAACAAGATCTTATTAAGCAAGAATCCAGACCTTGCAGGATGCTCAACAGAAGAAATCAATTGTCTTTGCTATCACCTTGATCCAAATTATTAATAATTCAACAGAAATGAAATTTAAAAATCAATGTCAAAAAGAGTAGTTGCTGTACTCAGCAAAGCGATGCTTCCAGCATGGACATATAAAGTGTAAATTGTCCCTTGCTGGCATATTTGTTAGTAAGCAAATTCCATATTTGTTAGTAAGCAAATTCTGTTTGTATGGAAGGTAAGAGAGGAGAGAAGAAGAATATTTGATTAATGCATGTGGAGCAGACAAAGCAGAAAGCAAATTAGCTATCTATTGAGATTTTTCAAGATTGTTAAACCTTTTTCTTATTATTATATGTCCTTGCTCTTTTGTACAAAAATATTATGAAGAGAAAATCAGATGACTTCTCATGATTATTGGCCCAACCATTGTCTGTCTCAAAAATAGTGTTTCAAATGGTACCCTTAAATTTTAAGTTTACTTTGCATCTCAATTAATATTCTCAATTAATATTCTAGCTACAGTTCAATACTAACTACTTGGATTAATTAGATAACAATTAATTAGATAATAGCTGTAAAGTACTCTGTGTATAAAAATCACAACACAAGAACTAAGTATTGTTAATTGCAGCTGGGCAAACACTGAAAAAAAGGCTAAATGAAGGTTCATTTCAATTTTAGGCAAATGAATTTCAGCTGTGTTTCAACTGCTTGAATATTTACTTTCTGGCTCATTTTCTAACAAAGGATTTTACTTGCAGCAATATGAAACAAGCTCCCAAGGGAAGTGGTCACAGCACCAAGAGTGCCAGAGCTCAGGAAGCATTTGGACAATGCTCTCAGGCACATGGTATAATTCTTGGGGCTGTTCTGTTCAGAGCCAGGAGTTGAACTCAGTGACTCTTGTGGTTCCCTTCCAACTCAGGATATTCTATCATTCTATGGACCAAGATATACTTTGCACAGAAAATTCATAAAACTAGAATTAGAGTCCTAATTCTGTGTGTTTGAATAAGACTCTAAATTCTGAGACCCCAATTATTCCTTGGATCCCCTGCTTTTCTGAGAATAAAAAAATCACTATAACCCTGTGTCTTTACATTTGAAGTTTAAAGTGCATTACCAGGACTAGGCCCAGTAAGGAATCCAACAGAACAAATCAGTATCTACATTTTGGTAGGAAAAAAAGCTCTTTGGTCATAACTCTTGGTGCCATGAAGCAGAGAAAACCTGAGCTCTGTAGCTGAATTCACAGAAAGTCAGATAGGAATTCAGGATGAGCTACCTGAGTTGAGGTATACACAAAAGTCGTATTTTCCTTCTTTCCCAGATACTTTTAAACAGTTTAAAAAAAATAATAAAAAAAGAACAAAAACCAAGTCCAGTAGACCTTACAGGAAAATTTCTGGCAATTTCTTTGTTGCATGTGAAGCTGATGTACAATTGTTTACAAAGCTTTCTGGTTTTTCAAAAACCATTTACTTTCCTTTTCTTTTATTCATACTGGGCAAATCACCAGATGCTCAAGAAGTTTACTGGCACCTCACCTATTAAATTCCTGAGATGATTCAGCACTGTTTAACTGCAGTGCAATTTGGAAATGAATTACTCTAAGATCAGGTTTTTTTCTCCCATCTCTTTCTGTATTTCTTGAAAAAGGAGTCCAAAGGTCTGACATCTGAGGAACTTCAAAAATCTTTTTCTTCTCTATTCTCAACAGATCTTCAAAACACACAGAACTTCATCACTTCATAAACAAAAAGCTTCTTTCCAGCCAGAAATGTACCTCATTTTAAAATTCAGTTTTATCTTTTTAATACAACAAATGATTTTAGCAACTGTGAGGGCCCTCCTCTTTTTTCCAAGTGGCAGAACCCAGGATTAAAGTCCTGGCATTTGTGCTAGGACAAACTGCTGGCCTCAGCCACTCTAACAACATTTACAGTGGCATGGCCTCCTGCACTACATCTGTGGGGCTAAGAAGTCCTGTAAAATTTGGGATTACATTTGATTTTAGGCAAGAAAGTAGCTTACAGTGAATCTGAACTTCTTTTCACTTTGTGAATCTTAATAAAAGCATTTTATAATGAAATTGTAAAGGTAAATTCCATTCTGACAGGGTAGCCAGAAATGAAAGTATCTGTAACTTAACTGCCTTTTCTTAGTTTGACAAAGGCTCTGGTGTCTTAGTTCACGTTGCCACTTGAGGGCTGGGTTCTGTTTTCCTTGTTTTTCTGCTTATTCTGGGGAAGTTGATCAAGTTATTATTTTCTGATATCCAACTCAAATCAAGACTCTCAGAGAAGTTGTGAAGTAACGCCCAGGCAGAACCAAGGCCAGAACTGTGTCTCAGGACACAGAACTGGCAGTCTCAAGAGCAAGTATTTGAGTTGAGCATTTAGAATCTCAACAGGGCTGCATCTAATCTCTGCAGAGGAATGAATGCAACAGAGCCTTTGTGGAGTAGTCAGTTCTTTATCTCAGTCTATTTCTGTAATAGAAACATGCAACATTCTTCTTTGTCCATAGTTCTACATAATATCTAGTATCTGGTTTTGTTCAGAAAGGTTTACTGAAACTGCAATCAAAGAGGAGTATAAAGGAATAGAATAATGAACAGTAAGTCTGTAAAACTGAAAAGGTGAGAATAGCTATACAAGAAATACCAAAAATATCTACTCATTCACATTTTCTACAGAGTTCTAAAACAACAGAACTTAAAAAAAAACTCCCTGACATAACAGAATTAACTGTAATAATTTAAAAAAAAAAAAGATTCACCATCAGATGAGAAATGAAACCTCTTTTGTGCTGTAGAGCTCATATTTTAACTCTGGAAAAAATTAGAAATTCCATTAGTCGCAGCGAAGGAGTGAGGAGTGCTGAGGAATCCAGCTGTCAGGGAGACACTGTTTTCTTTTACTTAGGAAGTAATTTTCATTAGCTGACCATATATATCAGTTGAAAGATCAGATTTGAAAAGACAATTTCAAACATACCAGAGAAAAGTAGAATATATGATGAACTAAAGAAGCAAAGTTATTCCTGCTTTCTTTTGTGCCTTATATTTAAGAAGACTTTGAGAAAAATGTTGCAGACATATATATTATTTACACATACACATTTATATGTATACATGTGTACAAATATATGTAATCTTCTGCAATGACAGTTCTCAATATAAATGGGCCAAGCTGACTTATACAAGCTAAGGAGCAAGACCAATGGATACACTTAATACTTGTTTCATAAATGCCTCATCTTCTTAGACTACCGGAAATTTCAGAGGCAGTTAAATATTTCTAGAATATGATGATAACAGTTTAAATATGGATGTCTTATATAGATTGATATTTAAGTCATTTATAAACTAGAAACAGAGAATCAGGTAAAACCAGATATTTTTAAAAATTCCCAGTGGAAGTTGGAAAGTATTGTAGTCATTCTATTGCAGTCTATCTATTCTATTCTATTGCAGTCTAACTATATCTATTCTATTGTAGTCTGTCTATTGCAGAAATATCTATTTCACTGTCCTAGATTTAATGTCGACTGAAAGTTCCTAACAGTGAGGCAAATCCTCTGTTTTCCATTCGTTCTCACTAAGAATGGCTCAGTCAGCCAATATTTGGAAAAGAACCCAAATTCCAAGGAAAGGATAATGCAATATAATTTATGAAACACTTGACTTTCAGTAAAATTCTCCAGTCATTACAAAAACTTCTTTTGAAGTTGTAAACAGGAATGCCAAAATTAAAACCCAAGTGAAGTTGTTACTGCAGTTTCATATGTTACAAGAAAATCAGTACATTCTGGACCTGGAGGAACGGTTAGTTTTCGCTTCTGCCACTCTATCCATTTCGTTATCTGTGTCAGTTTCTGTCCTGGATTTCAGATCAAGGACCATGTAATGTGTGAAAATATTTTCCACGGTTTTCCCTGTTCAGATTTCTTAGGGTACTCACAGTTCCTGGCCGTGGGTATGGCACTCGCCCTTGATAGGGAACCCACTGGTAGTTCGGGCCATCTCGGTGGGCGTAGGGACCAAGGAATACCCTCCTCACATCAGTCATGCTGTACATACACACTGCTGATCCCTTGAAGATGTTACTGAAAATGAGGGGAGAAGGAATCAAACCATATCATGCTTTAAATCATCATCAAATCACGCTTTAAATTATCAGTCAATTTAATCAAGTGCTAGAGCTATGGGAATAGCAGCTTGATGCTTTGTAATTTATTGCATGTGATGATTATCAAACCTCTGACATGTTCTCAGACAATCCTTACTCACCTCCTGTGAAAGTTCAGCAAAACTGATATGATCTCCCAGACATTTTCCTAAGGAGATGGCTGCTATTTCACTATTTAAAACATCTTGTCCCCAGAAGGCCAAAGCCCAAATTTCAGTAAATTTCAGTAAAGCATTCCCTAGAGAACTATTCAATTCTTTCCTACACTCCACATTTTTCTATTTTTTTAACAGTCTCTTCCATCACTTGGGCAGCACAAGTACAAACTTCAATGCTGTTTCTTGCCCTGACATTTTTTACAGAAGACAGTAAGGACTTGTAAATCTCTCTCGTCTATGCCTGGTATCACTACAAACATTCTTTTTGTTTAGAAACTAAAACTTGTTTCCTTCACAGATAAATGTGGCAATACAACCAGCACTGCAAATCTTCCTCAGGCCAAAGCTACAAGTATATTTTGTTCTTGGTGAAAGCACAATGTAACAGAAACATTCAGCTCACAGTTACATGTGATTCAATAACAGAACTTTTGAAAGATCATTAGACTTTCCAGATTTCAGCAATATTTTTTAATAATACCCCCTTGACTAGCCAATTTCTTACTCCACAGATTTTCTATTTTACACTGCCCCCAAACAAGTTTATTTATGCTTGCGTTCTTTTTCCAAAACTGTGTGGAAAGGGTAACAAATGCTGATCCCTGCCATAAAAAGCCAATTCAATGGTAAGAACAGCCTGAGAAAGTGATAGTCTTTGTGTTTGCTAGCTTCAGAGTGATGATGTACATTGCTTGTAAGAAAGAAACCTAATTCATTACTTCTTACTGACATTGACTTCTCAGTTCAAAGGTTAAGAAAATTTTGTGTGTTTTTAAAAACACTTTTAACAGAGAGACCTCTCTAAAACAAGCAGCCACCCAAGTTTCCATGTAAGAAAATGATATGCTCTGTACCTGGAAGTTGTAAACACTCCATAGACTATTGGATTTTTAGGGTCTTTTGAGTTCATTAGGAACACATCCTCTGTAATGATAACAAGAAAAAGAAAAGAAAATTAGGCTAAATTCATACAAGTAATACTTGAAGACATTTCCATATTCCAGCCATTTTTGCCACTTACGTAGCTCATCAAAGTGTGTGTCAATGCCATTGGGTCCTGGTACAGAACAAATGAGACGTGCTTTGAGGAAAGTTGTCCATTTGTTAACAAGGCTCCTGTGTCCACCAAAGTCATTCTGATAACAGAAGTGTTTCGCATTAATATTTAGCAACAGTCTCTGTTTAGACTACAGAGGAAATACAGTAAATAAGATGGCATTTAGAGAAAACAAGAGAGAAGAATTTACGTACAAAAGCAATATTATGTTGCAAAGACACAAAGTCAGAATTATTTTTATTTTATTGTTTGTGTCATATTTCATACTAGTCTCTAATTTAAAGATCAAAACCCTCAAATGTCTTCATATACTTTTATACATATATTACACTGGGAAAAAGAAACGGGCAGAATATCTTGCTCCAAAGCTCCCAGTCTGCCATGTTCTGGAAAAGCTGAGGGTGTTTATTATGGTTAACTGGGTAGCAACAAAGTAGAAATGAAACTTGCGATGGGACAAAGTAGACAAAAATGCCAGAACAGTGGGATCAGTTGTACATCCGTAAAACGTAGAAATAAAAGGCCCTGAGGACTTCATACTTGTGGTGGTAATTGGTTTAAAAGTAGGAACCTCTGAATTCAAGGAGGTAAATTTAAGTTGTGCTTATGGATTAACAGAAAATTTTACTGTAAACACCACAGTTGCCAAAGCTACAACATCCTTTAATATAATTTCATTAGCAGAAATGTTTCTGAAAGTCTGTCAGAAAACCATCTGGACGTTTATTAGTGTGGACAAATGATTCATCTTGCAGTCACTAAGGATCTTTGAAATGGCTGCCCATTTCTACAGCTAACCTTAAACAGTTGTTTTGCTGTGTCTTCCTTTGCCTCTGTTTTAAAGGTTTTCACTAATGTGGGAGTGGAAAGGTATTAACACTTAAAAAGCAAATTCTTCAAATGTTTTAGGCCTACCTGGAAGTATCACATTTCCTATAAAAGACTTTCTTTTGCGCCTAAGATACCTACGACTTTTTAAACTAAACATCATACTTTGTGAAGTTTCCACCCCAGAAAAGAATAGCATTAATTTCTTTAAGTCATCCTCACATTATTTTTCTCTTGGGATGACCCCTGCTTTAGTACAATGCCAATGTTAATACTGAATAGTTCACAGGCGAGAACGCACAGTTTCTAAAATTGCTTGCAAATGCATTCAGTATCACACCAAGAAGTCATCATCTGACCTTGCAGATCTGCCCTATTCTGGCATGAGTGGCTTTTCCAGCGTGCTCTCCATCAATTGCATTTTCACGGAAGAAGAAGTAGATTTTGTCATCTTCTGGATTGTCGCTCTCTGGTATCAGGTGAGCACTGACAAATCTGGGATCTGAAAAGACAATGCCATTCTGCACATTACTACTATATGAACTGGATCATTTCTCTTCCTTACATTAATTAATTGTCATTTTTCTTCCCAAGACCAAATCATTGTATCCCACGGCAATTATTTCTATATTAGGTACATCATCACCTGCTAATATGTGACAGGTATTTACATTCCTCTTATCTTTAATACAGAGAGGTGTTTGCTACAGGTATTTAATGAACAAATCTTAACTTTATTATTGGAGCAATTATCGTTTATGAAATCTCTTTAGAAATGTTTATATAACATTACAGCATGGTTTCATAATTCCATGTATTTGTTACTGACATTTTTCTTGTTCTTTGGATGTCTGGACTTCTGTTAATCTTTCTGTATAAGTCACAATTAAAATGAAAGAATTATGGAGACAAATGTAAAGTTCGCATTTTAGCAATTAATAAAAAAAATTTGCACCTAGACAATTGTTAGTGCATTTAAAAAAAGTTAAGTTGAAAACCACATTTTGATTGATACAACCTCCACATGATACCCCAAATTCCCAAATTCTTGTCTTCTTTTCAGAAGAGAAATATATTCTGGAATTTCTACTCAAGTTGTTGCAATACTTTGTCTTGCCATTTTTGTAAAGTATTATTTTTATATACATAAATTTTGTTTCTTAACTAATAGAGTGACAACTTTATTTGGTGGTAAAAAAGATACATCAACAAGTGAAAATACATATAATGTGGACATACTGATGGGTTACATAAAAAATACTGTAAAGAAGTTTTGGGAGAGAGAATTTTATGGAATTCACATCAATAAATTCATACCAGTGGTGCATCTGGCTCCTCTCTGTATTTTACAGAGATACTTCAGCTGGTATATTTCACTATATTTGGAAAAAGAAGGCATATCTAACAGATCTACCAATCTGTTTCATAACCATTCTACATCCTGCTGGGATAATTAACTGTAGAAGAACTATATTTAACTACTCAGAGTCCTGTTCCTATGTGAAATTGTAAGCTATTTTAGTGTCTGTATTAAAATCTTTTCAGTGTATGTTGATTGCTGGATAGTCATGGAAATAATGAACTTTGCTATGTTTTGCCAGTTTGCATTATCTGGCCTGTGCAACCCATTGCCTTATTAAGGATGGCAGTGTTTTTAAGCAACATACTTTGACAAGTTATGCAAGTTATGCAAGTTATAGAAGTTTAGATGTTTCTATTATATGAATATATACAGCATAATTTTGTGTGTATGTGTGTGTGTATTATCATGTACTCTGTGTGTATATATATATGTATATATTCTCATGTACATGTGTCTGTAGGTACATACCTGTATATATAAGTACAGAAGAATGACCCTACTGGCTTAGACCAAAGTTTAATTAGAACAATACACAACCTCCAAGACTGTCCAGAAGTAGTTAGTCCAGACAAGAAAAAATATGGTGATTACAAATAATACTCTCCAAGAATAAAGTCCCTTCCTTCAGCTGTTTTCAGTGTAGCTGATTCCCTGAGCTTTGTTGCTTCTGTGTTCTTAGTTAACTCTAAATAGACTTTCAATCCAGTCATCTGTCTAGTTTCTTCTTGAACCCATGCACATTTCCAGAATTCAGCATGTCCTTTTGGAATTTGTTCTTCACCTACACAATGTAATGAACTATAATTTACTTCTGAATTTGTGTTTTGAAAATTGGTCTTAATAACTTCATTTGGTTCCTCTCAATTCCTGTACTGGAAAAATGCTCAGTGATGAAGATGGGAATGAACTATGGTCTTTAACAAGGGTTGGAGCAATTCTCTTTGTTGAATTCTCTCTCGCAGTTTTTATTTTTTCTTTTTTTTTCTATTAATTCCCAGCAGTTAATATGGATTTGACAGCTCCTAAACTGTAATCTGAAATTGTCATGGAATAACCCCAGAACCTCACCCTTCATTGGTGGTGCTCTGTCCATAGTCCATTCTTTCCTGTGTGAAGATAGACAAGTTTTCCTCATGCTTTTCCCCATGATTTATCACTATCTCATTCATCACGAATAATTTAATTTGTCATTTGATTGCTTAGCTACCGAGTTGCATTAAGATCCTTTTGTGACCTTTCACAGTCTTCCTTTGTCTCACTCTGCTGAATAATTTTGGTTCATGTGAAAAAAACCCAACCTCGCATTCAATCTCTTTTTCAGGTTATTTATGAACATGTTGAACTACACAGGCCTCACATCAGATCTCTGTGAAACTGTGTCTACCACCTATTGTCTCTTAAAAGAAACATTTTTAGACATCTGAGAACATGAAAAATCTGAGATCTTAAGCTCTCCACCTGAAACCCCAGTAATGCAAGCTATTACATATCCTTCCTTTCTTTGTAGCATGCATTTAATAGCCTTCAAGTTACATTGACATGAGACCCAAGATAAATAATATCTCAACTATTTTTTATATAATATACTAGGGCTTTGCATGCAACTTGAATATCAAGAAACAAGGGTTACAGCTTGAAAATTTCTGCACTGGAGTCTGGGGAAGGATCCATCAGAGAAAGAGGATAGTCATCAGAAGACACTGTTCTCAGCTACTGGATCTGGAGAATCTCTTTTCTGAATATGTTGTTTTTACATCCTTAAGGTCTTAATGAAAAAGGGTAAAAAAAATATTCAACCAAAACCTAAACACATTCCCAAATGGTTGAATGATTTGTTTCTAGCATAATGGGTTTTGTAAATCACAAGATATCAAGTTCTAAAATAAATCACTATATTATCAGGCATCAAAAATCTAACTTTACATTAGCCTATGAAGATACTGTGGGGAGTCCCATTTTGAGTCAAAAATATTGCTGATATAGCACTGGTTATATAAACTTGCCCTCGGTTAGCGTGTTATTATTATTTTCATTCCCTCTCATAATTTTACAAGTGAACCAGAAATAGTAAGACAGTTTAGTATTAAAGCAGGACTGACACAACAATGATAGAAAAATAGTAGAATAAATTGAAAATATGTATTTCAAATGATTCTGTCAGAGTGATAGCAGAGAAGAGGGTTGGAAGGCAGGCAGATAAAATTAATGCCGCAGTTATAGCATGTGTGTGCACGTGCTCATGTATGTGAGCAAAGCACTCACAAAGAAGTGCTTTGCATACACTTCTTACCAGTGCTCATCTGAGATGGATTCAGATTTTCAATGAGTGATTAATAATGCTAACTACATCCCTGCAAATGAAGTAGTCACACAACCTCATATTAGAAACACATCCATTGTACATCATGGAACAGCTTTTCTTGAAGAACACTTCTTACTGAGCACACCTTGGATTGTTTTGCCATCTAGTGAAATCAATATGTTTTAGTCAATAAAGAGTAGTTCTTCATGTTATAGGGCCCTTGCTCTTGTTACCTGGTGGTGCTTGGGTTTTTCCCCCTCTTCCATCTAACAGATTTATGTCTATGCAGTGAACCAAATAAATGAAGAGCAGGCTACATGTGTTCTGTTGCATATAGAAATAGATTAATTTCTGTTCAGAATGAATGTAACAGTTACAGAAGCAACATCATGATGCCATGTGCGGGGAGAGGGAAAGAAAAGTGGTTGATAATTTCATGGGTTATAAAGCTAAGAACCAGTGATCTGTAGTATGTTCTTTATTTTTTTACTAGCACAGGGGCTGGTTTGATTTGTCTGAGGCTTGATGCACACTTGCATGCAACCCCAGGGCTTCAGACCACACTCACTACTGGCTGCTGAGGGTCTTGATGAATCAATCAGCCAGATGGCCGGCAGTCACGCAACACAGCCCTCTCCATGGACTGCACAGCACTTTTTTATTGCTCTTCTTTGAGGACTGGAAGGGAGATATCCACAGATGAGGGAATTAGGGACTTCTCCTTGACTCTCCTAATTGCTCACCCATGCAGCAGAAGAAAGAATGTCATCCATGAATGTGTATGTTTGAGTATCGAGACTGCCCTGCCTTACCCTGCAAATTTAAACAGGTTTGGTATCAAGGGGTCCCCATGGGAAGTTTAAAATAATTCAGTCAGGGTTGACCTATTTCATACATTCAACACAACACAGCCACAAAAGAAATGCTGGAATGAACTTCAAGCAAGTTTTACTGAATGGGAAGTAGAACTTTGATCCAAACCCACCAGTAACAATTGTAAAAGTCAGTGCACTGCAGCTATTGGGGGTAGATGGAATGACTTCAAATTTCTGAGTATGAATTATGGAGTATTCTGCAACCCCAAAACTGCCTCCAATCCATGTAGCCCTCAGAAATGCTGTAACAACAGTTCAACACTTTTTTGTTTGAAGGCAGTCTCCCATTGGTTAGAAGTCCAGAAAGCTTGTTTTGGGAAGATGGATTTAAGAAATAATCTGACAGCAAATATTTTGCACTGATTCATTGCTTTTAAAAAACACAGGCAGACAATGTGGAAGACTGCTTTAAAAAACAGCATACATCAAACAAACATTTCTGAAACGTGTTTTAGCATGATCAAAGAAGAAACAAAGCCACAGCATAAACATGATCAAAATAAAATTACAGCTAAAAACACTTCTCTGATCTTGCAGCCAAAGTGAACAAGCTAAAAATAAAAACTTATATTTTTATTTAAAACAATCAGCCTTTAAGAAGCAAATTATTAAAGTCCACACCTTTTTCAGTCTCCTTTTTCCAGTTGTCTTGGCTGTGGTGCTACTCCTCAGATCCCACATGACACCTTTGTACACCGCTTTGTGTGCCCTTCTGCAAATACCTGCTCTGCAGACATTTCACTGGCAGCAGCCCATTAAACTGTCCTTTCTGAGAAATCTGGCTCTTTATGAAAACGACACCTTGGTCCAGCTGCCTTTATGATTTATTTGCCATTGTTTGCTTATTTAAGTAATGGAAACATGTTTTGCCTGTCTCAGCATTTCAGGTCGAGGAAAAGTGGAGGTAAATCGATCTGCACTGGTCCTTTAACAAATGTTACTCTTTAGCAGCAACAACTGCCCAAATACACACACACAAGAGCAAGAAACAATAAAATTCAGAAATTGGCTTTCTAAGTGAATTGTATTAGCATTTTAATGAAGATCTATAAACTTGAAGGCACAGAAATTACCTTTTGCTGTCAAGACTGAGTAAGTGGAAGGAACAGAAGCTGGGGTCATCTCTTCATCACTTGACAGGAACCAAAGGGCAGTTCTCTTAGGAAATGCTTTGGAAAGAGTTTGAACTGGATGCCCCTATTATTGTATATTTATGGTCAAAATGACTAATTTATCAGTTCACAGCAAGAAAATTCTAGGAAACTAGGGAAATTTTACGCTCAGTAAAACCGCAATTGCTGTAATTTAATGAAAAGTACTGGAGGGTGTCTGGGACCCTGAGGAGAGGAAGGCTAGAGAAGATGAAATTAAAAATTTAACAACAACAAAAATAGACAGCTACTCAAGGCTTCATAACCACATACAGCACCCGTCCACTGGGACTCAGCACAGAGAACCAAACACTGTCCTCACAAAATCTGGACTTGCTCTCTCTGTGAGCACCACTACCCACAGAGAAGAGACTTGCAGCTCCAGTCACAAATGTGCAGAGCAGAGCTTCTGCCTCAGCAAGGTCACCAGAGGACAAAGCTGTTAATATGTGGTGATGAGAGAGCTAAGATGGTTTGTGGTTTTACACACTCGAATGTAGTTTACAAAACACCACAGCTTTTAGCGGTGTTCTTTCAAACTCCCTTCATTTAAATTCCTCAACTTTCACATTTCTCTTACTGCTGTAGACTCAGACAAATGCAGCAAAGCTCCCATGGATTCACTGCTTCCAGTGAAGTTCCTCAATAACATGGATGGCATCAGACCACATCCTCAAAGCGGGAATGCTGTTTGCACAAGGGATAACTTGTGGCTATTATGGAGCTAATATGAGGGTTTTGTGGTAACTTATTGTCAGATGCTAACATAAAAAGGACAGACCACAGAGTAGAGATGTCATTTAAAGATGCTGTTTACAAAGTCAGGAGGATGTGTGGCATGTAGGCCATGCATGATCAAGCTGTCAGCAGCTATTACAAGGTAAAAAGCCATATGGTCCCTCACTGATTTTGCAAGGGAAATTCCCATCAAAAAGAGTTTTAAAGACTGATGATATTCATCAAGCGGCTTATTTTTGAGTCAAGATGATCTTAGAGTAGTGCATTAGTTATGCCAGCTAATTTCTCCTTCTTAGAAGTGATATCCTGTTTTTATCAATTTTTCAAAGATTAGTAAAGACACTTTTTGTGAGATTATAAAACATGCTAGTAAGTGTAAAGTTTAACTAAGGATTATTTTAATTTCAATAGTGTACTTAAAAAAAAAATATTCCAAACTCTTCATAATTAAAAAAAAACCCCACCAACTTGAAACCAACAAACCCTTCCTTTGCAGAATCTAACTGCTATGCTTCAGTGGTGACTTGTGTGACATGAAGAGATTACAGACTTTCAAGGATGAAAGGTATTAAAAGCAGCAACAACATATCACTCTTCTGTCATTTCAATACATGGGTGCAGCAGCAATGTAGCACACAAAAGACATGCATTAAAAAAGACACACCATATCTTTGCACATGTAAATTCTTCTACATCTCAATGGTACAATTACACCTACAGCAACAAGAGTCTAGCCCTTGTGGCTTTTACAGTGGCTTGACCATAAGTGTCATCCATGCACCATTCTCATTGTGAGAGATGGTAAAACTGAATTTAAATAATGGGTTTTTTAAAGGAATTACTTATCTGTATTTGAGGCAAAAGCAAAAAAGGGCAAGTGTGTTGTAACATCCTAAAGCATTCAGGCTCCATGCAGAAGTGAAAACTTGGCAAGGCCAGGCTGGGGACTGAGCCATGGGTGCCCTCCAGGGCTGGCAGAGATGCAGGGTCAAATGACAGAAAGAGTAGCACAACCTTAGTTTGGGTGCTCAGCACCTCTAGAGTATCATAAATGAGTCCCTGAGTACCTGCCAAAACAATGCTACCACCCCTCATCTCCTCTGCCTTAGAGGCATAATTCAGCAAGAACATATCTTGGGAGTAACATTTTGCTCCCACAGGAAACAGAAGGGAGAAAATGTTGATCTCTGATGCAATTATCAGTTTCTGAAGCCTTTGTTCTAAAGAGACAACAATAGTTTTGATTCCCTGTTAAAGACTAATTATATGGTGAAGAAAAGTGAATACAAAAGTTCAGTAAAATTATAGCTTAATCCTCAACATAAATTAGATTTCTCACAAAACAATGCTTATGATCTATCCACCCTATTTAATTTAAAAGAAGTGATTATTATCTCCTTACAGAACAACAAGCAAAATTAACACCTCTTTTCCATTACTGACAGTGTTTTAAGGTTGTTGTATATCTATCAACACAATTAATTTTATACTTATTTACTTGTCCCTCAGAGAGAGTAATTGGGCAACTGAGAAAACTAGTGTCCATCACAGAACAGAAAGTGAGGCTTGCAGCACATTGTCTCCATTTAGGAATACTTTAATCTCAATATTCTGTATTTCTTAAAGGTAATGAGAGTTCCAGCTAAGAGCCTGCTTCTTCCTCTCTCAGTCATTTATCTGAAGTTTTTGACATTGATGTTTGGAAATAAAAACACTAGAAAGCCAGTGCCTTAACTGTGTAACCTACATCTTTAGAGCTCTGGATGAGTGACAAGAACTAAATACCAGAGTCTTTATGCTGAGACGTGATGTATTAGGGGAGGAAGTGGAGCGTGGAGGCACTGAAGACAAAAGATGTTTCTGATTTGGGGTGTTACAGACTTTTGGCATATAGAGCCATACTACAGGCCTGCTTTTTGTAAGCTCTGAAGATTCACAGGTGGAGCACAAGTCCCTGGAGGTGCTGAAGCAGTTTATGGCAGCTTATGCTAGAAGTCAGAATCCAAAACCTGTTCCTCTTCATTAATGTGATTTTCTCAGGCCTTTCTGAATGTTGAGAGATGTGTGTTTATGTCTTAGTGGAATATTCTTCCTCTTTGCCACCTGGAAATTAAGGGTAAAAGAAGGTGTCCTGAAGGCTGAGGGAATGTGCTGTAGCCAAACTCCTGACACAGCACTTTGCAGGAGGCAAATACCTGGCTGAGTGTGAGAAATAGCAGGAGATTAACATGGCAAACACATTCCAGTGTAGGGAAAATGGGACAGCCCTCAGCAGTACGACTGGCAAAAGCTGAACAGCACTGGCTTGACAAGCATATCTTCAGCCTCTGTTTCCTGGAAGCTGAATTCCTAATATTTCTCTGTCAGCTCCATGCAGAGCACAACCCTGTCTCCAGAACCATTTGCCCACAGAAATATTACTTTTTTCTGCCTAAAAAGTGAACAAATATGTCCTTTGCGTCAAAAATCATCTATTTTGAAAACAGGAAGAAAAACTCCAAATTTTGTACTGCCAGGTTCAATTTGAAGTGTGTGGAAGGGGTTGTGTAGCTGTAAAAAAAATCTCCTCCCTGATGTCACATCAAAAACTGGGCAGGCCTCTACCATAGTCTCAACTCTCAGTGAGGGATGTTCATTCATTTGGAAATGATCATCAATTCACACCAGTTCCCAAGGAGTCACCCAGTAGAGAACTCTCCTGCAGCAATTTCCTAACCTTTCTGATCTCCTGTAATTTAATTTCTTTGTTAAATCCTTCAGATTTGGCTAAAGAACTGAGGTAATTTTGTTAAACTACAAGAAACATTTTGTTGGTATAATGAACTTTTACAGCTAGTATAAAGCAACTTGACACAAAATCCATTAAAGTAGGATTAATGAGGGATGGCAGCAAAGACTGAGGAAAGGGCTGGATGAATGACTGGTTTTAGCTCATGTGTCAATGTAGCACAGCAACACAAAATGCAATAAGGCATCTGTAAGAGGAAGCAAAGCCCCTCAGCACAAACCTGAGGTATTCAGTGTGATAGCATCAGTTATGACAACCTCTTTCAGTAGTCATGTGAGCACTATGTGTTTCCAACTTTATCTAGCTTCAGTCAACATAAGGTATTAACAGGGTTTTACACCACTGAAATAATGTACTCATTTATTGTTGATGTGAAACTTAGTTCTGTTCATTAAAAAAAGAAAAAAATGTATTTGATAGCACAGGTGAGATGAAAACTGTGAAGTTGCTTCAGATAGAAAAGTTTTGCAACAGTACCTGCACTGTCAGTAAGTTTATCTTCTCAAACATCATTTCATTGGCTTATACTTTAATCCTGTACAAGCAAACTATTTATTTTAACTTTTTAAATTTTTATTATTATTCACTAACAGCGCTTCAACACTATTTGATGTAATTTCTATGACTTTTAAGAATGAAAATTTCTTTGTCTCCGACTCAAAATTTTTGTTTTTTAAAAGCAGTGAGGGGGGACTGCACTTGGGATACTTAAATCACAGTGAGAGGAATTGGTAGAAAGTTTAATAGAAGTATTTCAAAAGTAATAAAAGAAAGAAATGCAGTAAAAAAATATAGGCCCTGTAATAAACGGGAAAATTGAATTTTTTTTTAAAAGAATGCTTTCTACCAACAGGTCTGGCACAAAATATTAAAGCTGACAGTATGTCAAACATGGAACAGAACTGAGTATTGATAATGACAACCCATTTACAACAATCTTGTGAAAAAGCTGATGATCCACAAGTCCATGCAAAATACCACATAGAAAGGTTTTGCACCTTCCTCTCCCATGGAGCTTTTCTCTGCTCTTACTGGAAGTTGCTTTAGAGAAACAGGAGGACAGGACACAGACACTGAAGGAGTGGGTAGGTGAAGAGAGCTGTGCCCCATGACTACCAAATTTTACAGTGTGACAAATGTTATTATAGAGCTCAGGAAATACGAATAATCTCACTGACATCAGCAGAACACTTCTGACTTACAAGGATATTGAATTTTACCCAAACAGCAGTAAAAAAATCAATAAACACCAATCCTCAGATATGTGGCAATATTAACAGATACAATGTAATACCACTGAATGCTTGCAACTATTTCATAAGACCTGTGCAGTGAATGGGAAAAATATGTAATCCAATATTCAAAGTAACTTTTCTTCTGCTTTTTTTTCTGAATGATTATCTATACAAAAGCTGTCTCTGAAAAGTTATCTTGTTTCAGTTTATACCAAATTCTCCAACAAAATCTTCCTACAAATCTTGCTGTCCTTATCTGAACAGAAACCTTTAAAACCTGCCAAAAGGAAATTAAATTTATATATATAAAGTTATGTTAAAAATACTATTTTCTATAATCTAGAAACCTAACAAAAACACAGGCCAGCTTATCACTTTAAAAGGTAAATCAGACAGGGAACTATCTTGTCCTCATTTACTCAGTGTGTTTGTGGCAGCTCTAAGTGCTCTGGAACATCAAATTCTGATGGATGTTGTACAATAAATGGTGGTCTCAAAAATTTACAGTTTAACCCTCACCTTTGAAAGAGGTATTTTTTCCTGATAATACTACAAGGCAGCTCACCTTACTAACAGAAACATTCATCCTATAGACACCAGTGATACAGTGATCTCAGAACAGAGAGAAAAAGAGAAAAAAAAGGCTGATAAGCCAGTTTTGGTGGGTCACTCTTAACAGTTTTTTGGACATTGAGACTGACATTGGGATTCTCAAAGGAAATCTTATCTGTACATCAGCACATCATTTGTGCCATTCACTGCTTCTGACTATCAACTATTAGCTGGTGGTCATCTTCATATTTTGATCTCTTAAATGTTACTATACACTTTACCATATCTTTTTCTTTCTTTTTTATACTGTATGGTATGTAAAAGCACTTAGCTACATGTTTAAAAAATAAAATTTAACAGCCACCTTTTAAAATGGATAAATTTACACAAGCTCAATGCAATAGCAAGGGATAGGATATTTCTGACACCACTTTGATAACTAAGTTAGACATTGAAGCCTGAAATAAGTAGTATGGGGCATTCTAAAGGTCAAGGGGAAAAAGAAGAATCACTTTGGAAATGCAGTAAAATGGGAAGTTCAGGATCTATTCCACTGTCAAAATTTAAAGGCATCAAATGAGGAACCATTTGTCAAAATATTTTGTGTGCCTGTGATCTGACCATCGTATCTGATAACTGAAACTGTGTGAATTCTTCTTTATTTTCTGTTATTTAGTCCAACATGCTGCCTTTACAAGTGAAAAGTAAGCATCCATTTGTCTCTCCCATTTGGCCTTTTCCCTTTCTGTTCCTCCTTCATTACATTACAGTCATGAATGAGGCTCTGTGGCCTAAATGATACTGTTGGTAACTTCAGTTTCACCCTTTTGTTTTGCAGTGTTGCCTTGATGGAGCCTGGGGAGGAACATGGTGAAGTGGCTCAAGTGGGACTGGAACAGTTTCTATCCTGGAAACATGGGCTTGCAGAACTAAATGGAGAAAAAAATCTAAATGTTTTTGCATCAATTAAACCCCTGCAAATAATGGAATGTAATCTGAAGGGAAATTACATGTCATATTAAATACAGAGTTTTCTAATTAGGTGTTTCCTCTGCTCCTCTTCAAATCCTGCAGAAATATTAAGATGTCCACAGTTACAGCACAAAAAGGTCTTCAAGATGTAACATTTGATACATCACAGTATTTCAGAAATAAGGAAATTTCTGCAAGGAATTAACAAATGTGAATTTAGCCACAACAGATGCTCTCTCTACACTTATTGATCTTACACAGTCTTTGTGTCATCACAAAGCCCTGAGTCAGGCTCAGTCCTGCTCTAGTAAAGTCCACAGCCACAACTCCATTAAATACAGGAGTTGAAACACCATCCTTGATAATGGAGTTTAATATTAGCTTTGCCATTCTTTCTAGTGTAACTTTTGAATTGTGTTCTTGAACTACCTGAATGTGCTATCAATGTTTTAAATACATTGATGTTTCCACTTTGTTATAAAAATAGGCTTTTAATACTACACAGTGTTTAGCATTCTAGTACCAGCCATCAGTTTGATATCAGCCGTGACATTATTTAATTTTCAGAATCACAGAGGTTAAAGCTCACTGAACTATAAACAGTTGGAAACATGGAGTGTAATCCCAAGGCACAGCTCTGCACAAGCTGTAATTTAAATCATATTGCATGCTAAGCTGAAAAGGCAGTGCAGGTCCCAGAGGGCATGAATAAATCTGCAGTCACTGATTTGCCACACACATTTGTGTTGGGATTCTGTAACTGTGCAAATGTGATGTCTTCCTTTAGAGCAGAGGACCTGTCATCTACTGAGATTTGTAATTAAATAACCCAAAGAACAAAAGCAATTACTCAGCCCTACAAATATTCAGGCTGAAATGTGCGCGATTTCAGGAACAAAGAGAAGGGGAAGTTCCGGAGACAGAGAGAAAGGGAGGCTTTGAGTCTGCGATAATTCATCTGTGTCTAGTGCTAGTGGAGGCTTTAATGCATAGAACAGGTATCCACATACCTGGCTTCCTCTGAACTAATAATTCCGTCACCACAGACTCCACTGTGAAGTGGATGTTTCTCCAGCTAAGGAGCCAATTATGCTTCCAGCTGGCTCCCTGCCACCTCAGGTGCCGGCTTTGAGCAATCAGTTGTGTTAATTGCAAGCAACACTAAATGCCTTTTGGGACAAGCAATTCACGGTTCAGGAATGTTAGTGTGAAGGGGGTAGGTTCAGCCCCATTACCGAGAACAAATCACAGAGTTTGCATAGGTCGCAGGCTAAGAGTTGGAATTTTATGGAATGAGGAAAGAGGTGGGAACAGACTAAGGGGCTGTATCCTCACATCATTAACTCTGCTGGGCATCTCAGTTAATTGATGGGGTGAGGGCTATGTGGTGGGCTGTGTGGAGCCCTTCATATTTTCCCAAGGCCCATTCCCTTGGGTCTGCCAGGCATTCTGATCCAGGCCAACAAGGCTAAGACATTGGTCCAAGACAAGATACCTCAACTGCCCATGAACATGGGCTCCTTCATGGTATTTTCTTTCTTTCTATTTGTCATAGTGGGGAAACTATAGTTTTAAATATGCATAGGGATGGTTTGATATAAGAAAAAAACTACAAGGGTGATAGTAACACTGAATGCCAAAAATGGATGATGAAGGGCAAGCATATATAAAAAAATGGCCATTGAAGGAATGAAGAGTAATAATGAAATGAGATGAGCACAATAATGAGTAGAAATCAGATCTTGGCTGCATAGAAGTCATTGTCATGTATTGTTAGCTACAGATCTGGTCTGTTGTATTTTTTAGTATCTATCTTTTGACTTACTACCTCAATAAAAAGCTTTAGCCAGTCATTCATTCATAAGCATGGATTTCTAATATATTTGTCCATGAGCCCCCACATCAGCACTGTTTAAAAGAACCCTGCCCAAATGTTGGAGTTGATGAATGGGAAGCTTGGATTGAATCATTAGAGATAAAGGGAGTTAGTGTGTGGTGGGGAGTGGGAGGAACTGGTACAAACCTCGGTCTGCAGGTGCTTAGAAACAGCGTGTAGGCTCAGGAAGTCTCTCTAATACTCTTTAGAGGCTCAGTCCCTGGTGTCCCACATGGATGTACAAAGAAAACTTCTTAAAACAAAGCCATCTTATTTCTCCCTTTAACACAGACTAAAACATTGCCAAACACTTCAGCATCTGAAGCTGTGAATTTCATTAAATTCAATGCAACTCGCTCAGCACTCTCTATTTTTGTGTGGCTGAAACCTTTAATTCTCTCCCCACCGCCCCGCGGCCAGCGTGCTCCAGTCACATCACACTTAACCTTTGCCTTGGCTTCTCAAAGAAGAATTTGTTTCACTCTATTCACGGCTTCAACAGTTTGGCAAACTGCACTCGAGCGCCGCGCTGGGCCTTTATATTGAACACACTAATCTGATTGTTTTTCCACTCTACAAACTTTGGGTCAACAATCAAGCTGCTGCCAGAAACTAATTAATTTGCAAACAGGCCCCATTTTCACAGGGGGAGAGCTTTTGAAACCTATGTCAGCAGAGCTGGTCACACCATGGTGACATGCATTGTCATGGCATCCACTTTTCTGGGTAATTCTCCTCACTAATTTTTCACCACACACATGAACTCAAATTACTTAGTCAACAGTAAATCTCTATTGAATGCCCACCAAACTCTGAACGTGGTGGCCTGAGAAGAGGAAATTGGTATTGACAGGGTCAACACTCATTAAATTGATGGCTAGAGCAGAAGGAAAAAACTACAAAACAACACAAGAATGCAAAAAGAAAATTCGGATGTATGTCATATCCCAATAAAGGGGGCTGTAACAGACCCACTCCTCCTTTGTTTAAATCAATTAGTATTCTGCTGTGTGACTCCTACAAACAGATTTCTGCTTAACTTTTCTGAAAAACTGGTTAGTGACTTTTGTGCACAAGAAAGGAGGCACAATTTGGTGGTTAAAAGTCACTGGTTTTCAAGCATCAGAGCTGTGATGAGCTCTCACAGAGATCATGGGAAACCTACTTGAATTTGCAAGGTCTGTAACACAGAGGCTTTGTCTTTGGAATCTGGCCACCTAATCTGAACTTTCCTTTTGCTTAAGCTGATTTGGATCTCTGCAAAAATGATAATTACAAAGAAACTGGTGTTGTGTAATTTTAAGTGGGTTCTATACCAAAAGCAAAACAAAATGCAAACTTAGAACCTGAACACTACACCTTTTCTGGACAAATGGCTCTTTTATTCCTACTGAGATTTATCTCCAGAGAAAAGAGAGACTCTTACTACAAACTGAGGCATTTGGGTAACAGATAGATAGATAGATAGAAAAATAGACAGAAAAATATATAGATATAGAAATTATCTTTTTAATCATACATTTACTGAAAGTAGTACACAAAGCTTTCTAGTAGAGGTTATTGCCACTGCTTGAATAATATACTAAGTTTGTCACCTTAATTGGGCAGACTTTAGAAAGCCATCCACTGCCAACTCTTTAAGTTATCCATTTAAACAAATACATGGGAAAAAAATTCATCTTTGGGTAAAAAAAAAAAGAAAAAGAAAAAGAAAAGTTGCTTTTTTGAGAAGATAGACTATCACTGGGACTATTGATAATCAGAAAATTGCAGGTATTTTTTATCAGTGTGAGAAGGGCACAGAGCTCTACTCCTCCTGGAGTGTGCTCATGCAGAGGGATTTCTACACAGCTCCTGCTGCTGAAAGCAGATGAGACTTGGATTTATTTTTCTAAAGGATGACTATAGAATCAACTCACCTGCATCATCAAATTTGAATCTGAACACCTCAATGAGACCAGCAGTTTTACCCAGTACAGTTTTACCCAATATATTGATTTATCCACATCCAGCTTCTCCCCAGAGCTTGTTCTGGCTCTTTCATTCCAACTGTCTTCCAGAGAAGGGGATGGGAATGGCTGCACCCTCAGATCTCACCCCAACATGAGACTCATCAGATTTACTGGGTTTTTAACCTGATATATGTATATATGTTGACCTTTCAGTTCACAATTGAAATAAAAAACTTAAAAACTTTAAGCATTTTTAAGGCAGATTACCAACAGACCAATTTAGTGCATAAGAGTGAGTGCATATCTCAAACTGGTCATCACTGTCAAGCTTCTTTTTAGAAAGACTATGCTGCAGTGATCTGCTTGGGACTGGGGTCATATCCCACACTGCTTGTTTTGAGAACGATGAACTTCTTTCCTAAAATTGTTCTTTATACAGCAGAGAAACTTCTCTGGTCTCCAGTGGAAAAAGGGAACAAAGAACTCTAAGCTCTACCATTATTTTTGATCTTATATGCACTATAAAGAGAGTCACAGAATGAATGAATTACAGCAAAGCATAGCTTCTAATCTACACTCCCAGCTATTACAATTTTTTGGTGTGGATAGTAAGGCTGACCAAGTTAAAACCTATAAATGAGCCCATGGTTAACCATGTAACTTATCCTAAGTCAGGCTCCTGGACTAACTTGTATCCTAACTTCCTGGAACATACTGTGGCCATGGCTCAGACCAATATGTTTACTGATGCAAGTCTTCCTGCTCCAGGTCATACTCTCTACAATGTCAGGAAGCCTTCAAAATGTGCAGTCACACCAGGAAAATGTTCTCTGCTGCTTCATGTTTCCCATCCACTTTTTCCACTCCAACCTTGAAACTTGTTCTTTGGCTACTTTTACCATATTTTCTAAACAGAACAAAGTATCATCCACAACATGATATTTAATAAAGAAAATGACCTAATCCTAGGGGGCATAGGAGGGATAGAGAATGAGAAAGAAGATCTGTTTCCTAGAATGATTTTAAATAATTTCATTTAGGCCACTTGATGGGAAGATTTTATCATTTCTGGTTGCCTCCACCTACCATCTTCATGACCTTTCTCACATCCAGAGAAACTGTTAAGCACATTCTAATTGCTACTTGGTCTTTGACTTCTGAAACAAATACTTCTCTTTGTATTAAGATACAGGGAACAGTTTTCAGAGAGGTTCAACTGAATCAACTGATTCAAATACATGAGTATCTTCTGGTCAAGTGTTCAGTAGGGCTTTTGGCTTCCTGACATGGAACCTTTCAGATTAGTGACAGGATAAATGTCAAGTAATAACAATAAGAAAGAGACTTTTATTTTCTGATTTCAGAAATTCTACATTTCTTCCAAGAAAAAAAGAATTGGTTGTAAGAAAATATGTATATAGATAAAGCTTGCTAGATAGCAATGAGAAAAACAACTTAAAATTCATACTCAATCTCTCAAATATGGATCTACAGACTTAAGGGGAAAAAAAAAAAACAACAAACCTTGTAAATTGAGTTTGTGTGCCATTCTGTTCACAGTATTATGCCACCGTCACCATAGTTTCTGAGCACTTCCTAGCACTGTGTTAGGTGACATTAGCATTTGTCACACATGGAATTTATCACTGTGAAATTATTTATTACTATTCTTAGCAATGAAGATAGTGGGAATGGGGGGTGGGAGGACTTATTGAGTGAGAAATGAGACTTGCATATATGGACATGTTTTGTTCCACAAGGGTCGGAGTTGTTCATGCTTCTGTAAGCCGTGGTGGGAAAGTGTGGAACTCAGTCCACACTACAGCCTGCATGATAGGACGTATCAGCTGTTCAAATATAGAAATGCCTATTTTAAATGCTAGAGATCCTTTCACAGGAAAATTAACAGCAAAAAAACAAAAACAAAAAAAAAAAGACAAAAAAAAAAAATTCCCTCACTGTTTTCACTCATAAAGTTGTTTAAATATGTCCTTGTAAATTCATGGTAATGCAGAGAATGGAAGAGACTTCTTGGTCTATTCACTGTAGTCTCTTGGGATGTCAGGCAAGTGTGCTACATAGCAACACATAAAATGTTACCTGAGTTTCTCTTAAAACCAGCTAGGCTGCCTCACTGACTACTTCTATTGGACAGCTTTTTCTAATTTCATTCCCATCATAGTTTAAGACTTCTAATTTGAAGACTAAATAATATGTAATTAAATATTTAAAAAAATATTTTAAAATATTTTTTATTTAAAAAATAAAACTTAATATGCAGTTCACACTTTTTTTTAATGTCCTTTGTTCAAATACCTCTTCTCCTGATGGAGATTTATTGTATTCGTAGCATCCATCACCTCCTTCCTGCAATAATAGATGTATTTTATGAAACAGCCCCAGGGACCAGGATGGTTGGGTTCTGTGGCCCCTTTCCACAGCTGATAGCTGTATTTTACTGCATGCTGTATATCTGGATTGAGAATGTGTAGGAGGTGAGCTGGAAAATGGGAAACTAGAAAAGCATTTAGGAACAAGGGAGTGGCACAGCAGAGGGGGCCATCAGTGACTATGTACAGGTAGCAAAAGGGTTTGGTGTGGTTGACCAAAGACTAATTATAGGTTCAAGGATCAGAATATGTACACACTCAAGTCTCAGCAAGAGTAATTAATTTCTAACATTTTGACACATTTAATGCATTTTATTAGAGAGGTAAAAATCCTGTAAACTATCTGCAATCTTTTCTTTCTGTTGCCATACATTAGTCTACTGTGCAATACATATATACTCAAAATCACATGTGTGTAGTGCCAATGCTGGGACATTCAACAAAGTGTCTGAAGTGGAAACAGCACAAAGTGATGTCTACAGTTCTGTTGGAATGCCAGGAGAGTATCAAGTCTGTGTTTCCTGCCTTGGACCCTGTTAAATTTAAGAGGGCATTTTCTTTTTTTATTGAACAGTCGCTCAGCTTCTATAATTCTCAGCTGTTTATGTAACTGCAAAGTAAAGATTACCAAGGACAATAACCCCAGGGAACTAAGCACAGTTACTATTCCACTTTAAAAATTAAGCCATGGAAAGTATGCTAAAATAATATCATAGAGTGGTTTAAACCCATAAAAATCAAGGAAATTCCAAGCCAAGTCTGGAAATCCAGACTGACAATCTCTCTTAACCCCAGGTCTAGTAAAGAGGGTGAGTGAGGCCAGTATTTCTGGGGTGCAAACCAGATTCATAATACTATCCTAATACAGCTTTTGTGATTTCATTTCCTTTCAAATTTTGCTCAGCCCAATCCTGCTTTGCTTTTAAAATAAATGTTTATGGTTATTCATTTTACAAAATGTTAACAATTTAAGGCCAGATCCCGTGTGCTCAAGTCAGAGAAGATGAGAGCAGCTTTAGCCTCTCTCCTTCCACTCCTCTAATCTTCAGATTGAAAACTGCCTTGGGTGCATTGCCTTTGCATTGCTCAGCATTTGCTCTGGTAGACTGCACTGCCAGTTCTGCCTTCTTGCCTCCAGCCATGCCCTCAGCCCTTGCACGAAGGCGTGGGGATGGTGCACAGCAAACGCTGCCTTCCCTGGCACCAGGAGAAGCTGCTCCCACCTGCTCGGGTGTCTAGTCATCTCTTTTTTTTAACTTTTCCAGTTCATGGAAGCAGGACATGATCCATGCTTCTTCAAAACAACTTTATGCCTCTGAACTATGACAGGCAATGGCAAATTTAAAGGGAATCATGTACTTGCCAATAGGCAAGGCTTTGTAAGATTTACATATAACATCAAGGCCGTTGCTCCTTTTAGTAAAGCTGTACAGAAGATTTTTTTCAACTTCAGAATTTTTTTTTTCTGAGAGCTCAAAACAATTCTTGACCCTTACTGGGACTGAGTAAGATTGCCAAAGCTTCTTTTGTGCAGAGAAAACTCCATGCACGTACCAGAAGAGCCAGTAATGTTCAATGTGTGCATGAACATGGCTTATAACAAAGCACATGATTCAGTCTGGGGCACTGGGGCAGCTTTTCATGTCCAAGATGACTTCCCTGAGCACCAACTTATTTTACTGTGTTTTTGCAAATGCTTCCTTGTCACATCTGGCCAACTCTGTATCAATAATTAAATATACACTGCTACAGTGACTGATGTACTAGCTTCTAGATGAATGCCCTGAGTACATGGCTATAGAATCAGTCTCCCTTGTTTTATTTGGCTTGGTGACTGTTTAACTATTTATACAAAATGAAAGCTTTAGAAGCCTGTGAGTATTTAATATCTCTAAGAGACTTAAGAAGTCTTTAAGAGCTGCTGGTCAGCACTTTCCCTTGGGCCAGGCACAGTTCTCTTCCCCAAAACATACAATTTCTGTAAGATGGTTAAGCATCTCCAGAATGCGACTGTGTGATGTCTGTAGTAACTCTGTGTTCCTGCTCAAATCCCAAAAACTTAATCACTCTGTGTAATGTTGTTCTACTTTTATGCCAGTTCAGGGCAAGACAATTTCTGGGAAAAGTTTGCAAGCTCTTCACGTGCAACTGTCTTCTCCTCTCCATTTTTGGTACCAAACAGCTGTGTTTTCTGCACCCTGTCAGCTCTGACCTTAGCCTCAGTATGGAAAAAGCAGTTAGCTCCTGCTCTGACTGAAGTAAACACTAGCAAGGACTTAGAACTGGATGTCTCACCACCTAACTATTAAACTCTATAGAGATGAGAATTTATCTCTAAGTTTGCTCAGAACTGTTGTTCTGCAGCTTTTAGTATATGCCCCTTAGAATATTGGTTTTTTACCCGAGGCTAAGCACACTGCAAAAAAAAAAAAAAAAAACAACAACAGGAAAGCAAACCACTACATAGAAATCCATGTCTTTACTAAAAGACTTACAAAGGTTTGCAAATCTAAGGTTCAAAAATTGTTTGTTTAGATCTTTAAGAAAGCAGTGAACACCTCAATTTCCAATGAGAGCTTGTTTCATTAAAAGTATATCCACTTTAATGATGTGCAAACACAGACCTTCTTTTGTAATTATATTTTAAAAAGGAAAATAGCAAATTAAAAACAATAATCAAAGGACTGGCATGCCTGCAGAATTTCAAACCCAAACTATTATCATTTTTGGATTTCCGTGTTAGATGCTGAAATTAGGAGAGCTGTGTGGAAAGGCTGCCAGGATCTTATCACTTGGAAATTAACAGTAAAGCCTCAGAGCCTCTAATAGGAATGTTGCAGTGCAGATTTTAGGCCAATCTTTCCATATTAGGATGGTAAATGTTTTAGGTTGCAGTGGAGAGAGAGATTTAAAAAATGTACTTAAGGATCGTTCTCTATTAAATTATGGACAGCTATGAAAATAATTTCTAAAGGTTTCAGTTTGATTCTTATCTTCTTTTAAATTAAGTTTGAAACTTTCCATACAGGAATATAGAGCAAGAATTTTACTTGAGCTGGAAATCACCTTCACCCTGGGATACAAAAAATGTCATCTTTCTATTTTTATGCTCATTTTGTAAAATACCTAAATTCAAGAAAGCTTGAGGTTCATCAGCTCCCCACCTTGAGCACAAAGCAGTTGTGGTTTCTGCACCATCAGATGTAACCTTAGTGCTAATTTGGGAAAAGCAGTTCTCACATTTAGTGCTGAAAGAGTGATAACTGAATCCACAACGGAATGACACAATTTCAGCAGTGAAGTACAGGGCCTGTGGACAATGGCTGCATTTTTCCACTGCATAAATCCTCCTGACTCAGCTGTCATTGTGCAAATCTACTGCACAAAAGCAGATTTTGCTTGCACGACTGGGTTTAAAATGTCATCATGACTATCATAACTAAAGTTGATGTTGGTCATCTTTAACACATTATTACTCTACCAGGTATCAAGATAGATGGGTATGTCTATAACCCTTGCACTTTACTGTTTCCTGAAGTCCAGAAATCTTGTTTACTGTCATAATAAAATAACCCAATGAATACAGTTTTTGTATTACTGGGTAAACACAGATTGTAGAACTGAAATGCTGTAGATCTGAATCTGTTCTCCAGACAGATAGTAGTCCCCATGAATTGCAGCAAAACTAAATTTAACAGGATATACATCAGATTCATAAACTTGTCATATTAAAATACAGCTCCATACTTGTCGTATACACAATTATATGATATGTGAATCCAATGTATCTTATATATAGAGTTAATCCAACTTGTAATAGCATCTTGTGGTTTTAATTATGAGTCAGGGGCTGATGTTGTTATGGATTATGTATAATCCATAACATACAGCTAATGTGATATCCAGTTTGATACTAGAAGGTCTTGACTAGTTAATAACAAAATGTGTTTTAAAACATAGTCTGCTCTTACACATTAAAATTTGTGTGAACAGTTTGCACTAAATTGTAAAACCACATAAGAAAGCCTGAACCTCAGCAGAGACATAAATAATATGGTTAGGAGCAAAAAATGTCTAAGAATAAAATAATTTGTGAATTCAAAAGCAGGGGTGCAGGTGCAAGCAGTATGTACAGCAAAAGTAGAGCTAGTTAACTCTTGAAAAAATTAAAATTTAAATTAACTCAGCAACTACAGTTAGTATTACTTAATTCACATGTCAGCTTTTTCATACAATGAATTCTCATTTCCAAAATGCTCATATCCTTGTATAGCTAAAGCAAATTTTAATTCCATTTGAGCTATTGTAAATCTGACTTCAGTAGAACTTGGATAGAGTACTCAGATGCATTCTAAAGTATATTGCTACACGAAGCCAAAATCAATTTTTTTCTGAAACTATATTTCCCTCCTCAAACATGCAAATAAACAACCACAGGCTTGATTACTAATATCCATACAATAATGCAAGCTATTGTGGCTTTCTAAACTATTGGATATTTTGAAACAAAATCACTGGGAATCCCTGGGACCCTTTTCTCTTTTTCCAAACTCTTGACAGCTTTGGCTTGCTCATGAAGTTCTCCTGGTTGACTTTCTGCGGGATGTGGCCAGTGTCCCCTTCAACCCAGCAAAAATTAAACCTTGTACAAGGCACAATCCTGGCCAAGGCTCTGTAGCTACTTTGTGTTCATGTGTGGCTGATGCCTCAAACCTTGAGCTTCTGTCCAACTTGCATGACTGTGCTGCTCATAGTGATTGGGTGTGTTTCAAATTTAATCACACTCCACAAATCTCAGTGTAATTAAACCAAAAATGCTTCTTTATAAATCACTTTTGATTAGTTTAAGTGGTTTAAGACAGAATTCTGCCCCAAATAAAAGAGGAGTGTATATGTCACAGATGTTGCTGGAATGGAGCTGTGTGCTAGCCTTTAATGGCTGGATCAGTGTAACCAGAGAAATGTACATTTTACATACCATTTAGCCACCGGGAGTCGTGCTGCTCTGTTCTGATGGGATGGTGATGCCCCAGAGTTCGGAAAATGGCAAAGTCCCTGCCCATGAAGTCTGCTGCTGTGCCAGAGTACAGTTCTCCATCTGCGGGAGGACACAATTGTAAGCAATATTCCTCAATTTTCCAGTCATGGCAAGTCAGAGAAAGCTGTCATATGTTCATATTTCACTAATAGGGATAATGAGTAAATTACAAAACAACAAGCCATATGCAACGTATTGTCATTGAAAATAGAGATTAGACCCAATTTCTCGCTGCAGAGCTTAATTGCAACCTCTTGCAAATGAGCTGTATCTGCAGACTGCTGGTGTGCTTTGCAAAAATGGGTTTGAATTCTTAGGCTGGAACAGTGGCAGCCAGTGCACCTACCCTGGCAGGCAGGAGTATGCAACCTCAGAAAACCTACCTAACTGTGAAATTTCCCTGTTTAGAACAGTTTAGTTTTGGAGACCTTCCAACCTACTGGGTTTATGCAACTCTAGGAACTGAAGAGTCCAGCTCAGTCACTTTTGGTTCAGAAAGTCCTTAGGTCCCTTCAATTTTTCCTAAAGAAATTATGCAGGTTTTACTTTGGTTGGTTTAAGGGGCTTTTTTGTTTAGTTTGGGGTTTTTGGTTTGGGATTTTCTGTTGGGTTTTTTTGTTGTTGTTGTTGCTGTTTTGTTATTTTTTTTTTTAACTCTCTTTTTTTCTGAGCAGATCCTCAGAACACAGTATATTTTTACAGGAAAGCCAGAACAAGTCTTTCTCCTTTGTCCACCTTTGTAACTGTGGTACTGACAAAGGGCAACAGCTAAGGGAGAGAATAAACGAGATCATTCCCTGCTACCTTGACCCCCACACATTTCACAGTGAACAACTGAACTAAAAATTGACCTGTGATACTTCAGCCCATAAATGGAACATACACAGCCTAGCTGGAGATGAAACCTATTCCAGTGTGTCTTTCCTCAGCCAGCCAGAAGTGCCACAGAGGAGACAGAGTGGAGTGGGGAGGGAAGAGAGAGACTGTCTAAATTCTAAAGAGCAGGTCAAGTTAAATACCTGCCAGCTGGAAGAGAGTGTAATAATAATAATGACATTGTAATGAGACCCACAGAAAAGAACCAGGGATCAAAGTACAACACATATCTTTCTGACATTAATTTACAGCTTGTCCATGAAATCAGTCTGAATCAAAAATGCTAAAAATGCATTTTTAGGACTGTATTCTACATCTGTATGTGAAATGAGATAACTCACTCTATACTGTTAAAATGGAATTAAAAAGCATTATTCCTTCCAGCTACTACTTTCAAACTACCCATATTACACAGGTCCCTTGTGAAAAAGACAAGTTTGAGGATAAAATAACTCTTTCTTTAGCTAAGGTAATACATTTTTCATGGTCATGATGAACTCCACCATATCCTCATTTTAAAACACCCTTTTAGGAACAAGTTTATCCTTTTCATGGCAATTTTAGGTATTTCCATGGCCGGACAAGCAGATCCGAGCATGCCTATTGGATATCACTGTCATCTTTCCCCCCAAACACTGACACCATGAAATCACTGACTGAACCTAGAGTGGCTCTGTACCATATGGTAGCTGTGAAAGTCAGGAAGGGTGAAAACATGATAGCGGAAAGGCGTGGAATTGAATGAATTCACAGCAGAGATTAGAAGCAAACAGACCAGTCATGCCCAGCAGGAGGTGTAATCAGAAGGGAAACAGAACAGCATATCATTAATTAACAATTTACTATTCTTCTATATCATTTTCAACTTTTTTTTGAAGGGGAGACAATCACTTAATTATAGTTATTATTATGTACAGAATATGCAGCTGAGATTCTAAAGATCATAAAACCTTTATGCCTGTGAAAAGGGCTTTGATGCTATGCTTAACCTTTCTTTAACCCTATTTTCATTTTCTTGTCTTTCAATCCCTAGTGAGTTCTGATAAATCAATAGAAATCAAAGGGGAAAGGAAAAACCAACAAGACCTATTTTTCTTCTTAGTTATCAACAGATCTAAAGGTCAATCAGTCAAGAAAAAAAATCCATATTTAATACTATATTGCTAAAATTTAGCCAAGTACAATTCAAAAACTAATGAAAATTATATATTTGAAATATTTAGAATTGTAAGGTATTTTTGACACTTCTGTTTCTAACTTTATATATAAACACCACTGAAAATGAGCATATTTTCCTGGCTAGACTCAGCTCAACCCAAGAAGATACTACAAGGCTCTTGTGGCTGATACCTTTTCTTCAGTGGTGACAGGATAAAAGTCTTGCCAATAACTGGCTTCAGCATGTTTCAAATGAGGAAGGGTCTGTAGAAAACTATCTGACCTTTTTATCATCCCTGCTACAGCCCCTCCAAGTTTCAGTATATCCAGACCAGTGCCTGCAGTTTGAACTGATCTGCTGCAGTCATGCAAAAAGGGGATTTTGACTTCTTCCAGACAGAAATACCAAGGAATACCATTTATTTTTGTAAGGCTTTAGATAATTTTTGCAAAATTCAGGGTGAGCCTCAAGTCATGTCCCAGATGTGCACATCCTTTGAGTTAGTACTATGCAAAAGCTATATGAGGATTTTGCCTCCTGTCTAGATAGAAGTACATTCATCTTTATTTCCCTGTGCATACCTTCTTTTGGACTGAAATTTACTCATTTCTAGTCTGGAAAATGATTATTTAATGTTGCAGACAGTCTTCACTGATATACTTCTACTGTCAGCAGTTTTAAAAGAAGTTTTATAAACTCTAAAAAGAAAGTGGAAATTAATAGCTTAAAAACTGACAAACATTTATCAAAGGGAAAGAACAAAAGAGAAAAAGAAACCCAAACAAACAAAAAACCCTAGTCACTTTGTATTTCCAGCCCAGCAACACAAAGGAACCACTGTCCAGAACTAAAGGATGGCCTTCAGTTGTTGGCTTAGGTAAAAAATATGTTTTGGACATATAAAAAACACCTGTTGTAAAGGAGTAGCATGCTGACACAGGATTGTAAACAGAAATGCATGTATTGACTTCACTAAATAAAGAGGTAACAATTAAAGTCCATAGTAATGCTGATTTTTGGAGGGGAGGAACTATTTTTGTCTGTACTGTACATAAACAGCACAGAACTCTAAATAACTCCCCAAGGTCATGAGATACAAAGATGCTGAAAACTATGCAATATGCACCTCTTTGATAAATTGTTTCTATTCAGCTTTTAAATAAGATTGCATTCTGAAAGAAAATAATTTGTGGAGAGTAAGCAACTGTAAACTTTCCTTTCAAAGTAGTAAGGAAGTTGAATGAAGGAGGAATATAGGCAAAACCAAGCCTATATTCATGTCACAATTGCCCTCAATGGTAAAAGGGTTCAAAAATGAAATCTATCCTTGGTTAAAATGTTTATTCATTAAAGTTAAGATTTTCAGACATAGAGGTGGTTTGACTTCACTTCTTTTGAAGTCAATAACTAGAACTTCCCAGAAAGTACAGTAATTTTAAAATCTTGAACATCATATGGAATTACTAGCTAATTTCTAAGAAATAGAGTACTAAAGCTCTTAACTGGTGAAAAGCAACTGTCTTTCAGATAATATTATTACATATTTGGGAGCATTAAGGCACCTCAACTGATTTAAATGAAAAATTAAATAGTTTTTAAATTCTAAAAGGAATTCTAAACCATAAAAGAAAAAAAAAAATCAGTGAGACACAGGAGCATAAAAGATTTGAGGATTCTGGATAACCAAAGCTTTTCAAAATCCCAAATGGTCATTTCCCTAAACAAACTGATGTTGGGACAATGCTGCCTCCTTCTCTGAAGGTTTTATTTTTTTTCAACTGTCCCAATACAATTCCTTTAGTCTAACACATTCAGTGATATTTTCTCCTGTGATTATATTCCTTGGAAACCATGCTGCTTCTCATTTTCCTCCTGCACTGGAATACTCATGAGTGGTGCCCAGGGATTTCTTAGTCTCTACATTTCATGCATTAGCCCACTCAAATGGAGACTGTTTAGTTTGCAGCACATAGATGGGAATGGCTGCACAGTGTCTTACATTACTAGGAACTACTTGTATCATGTTCCCAGCTGGCATTTACTTTAGAGTAGGGTAGCAATAACCAACTTTAATGAACAACTGTTAAAAAAATAATGAAAAATGTTTGCAGGTGGATGGAACAAGGAATGTATACTGCAAAAATATTGGAACAATTTAATAATGATGAACTGTTTATTTTCATTTTGCTTTACTGTGGGTTTTTTGTTTTTTTTTTCAAATACTATTGATTTTTTTAGGAGAGAGGGAAAACTGAAGATCCTCTTTACATTGGTAAGAGTTTGTTTCAGCTGAAATATAGAATAGGCCTCCTGGGTACTAATGGCTATTAAAAACCTGAAGTTACTTTTTTGCAAATTAACTTTCATGTTTTGCCCAAATTCCTACATTTCACTTACCTAAAATTTAGTTTCTAGTTGTGGTGTCAGAAACATATTCTCCTTCCACACTTTGCAAAATATCTGTTTAGTGTTTCTGATGAATAAGAGAGATAATGTTTCCCTCCTGTCAGTAACATCTAAATTACTCTTTACTGCCTTTTTTTTTTAACTTTTCTGACAGGAACTTTTAATTACCAATTATAACATTGCATTTTAGTGAATGCTGGGGAATTCTTTTACATAGTCGCCCTCTTAAATCTTAGATAAACCATGTTCACTTACAAGGACAAATATTCTGCCACATAAAGGGCCAGGAGAAGCTGAGTTACAGCTCAGCCCAGGAGAAGAGAAGCAGCAGTGCATCCATGCCCTTGGTGTGACACCTTTGTGGTTAAGAGGCTCCTCTGGCCTTCATGCCCACACTCACTGCTTCCCTCCCATGCTCCCTGCTTTGGAGAGCAGCTGGACCAAACCTCTCCATGCAGTCATTGCTTGGCCAGTTCATCCCCTGTTTCTCAATTGTTTTTGGGGGGCGGGGGGGAAATTATTTTGCCTTGGGTCATCATTTTACCATAAAAAACAAGGGTTTTCTGGCAAAGAGGAGTTATTTTAGGCAAAGAACCAGCGGTGAATTTGGCATACACAGTCTGCAATAGACACTCTGCAGAAAAGGGTCGCAGTAAATGCAACATCATAATCAGTAACTCAGTGTGGCTGTGAGGCAGCTATAAGGAGGCAAAGAAAGAAGGCTGCTCATGTTCAGGATGCAGGAATGCTAATTTTAGCTTCACCCTGAGTTTTGTGTGACTGGAGCAGAAATTTTTCATTGTCTTTGAATGCTCAATTTGCACCATTTTCTATTGTGTTATTACACCCAGTGGCTCTAACTGAGGCCTCACTGAAAACAAATGATCATGCTCAGTCTATTCTTTATTAGAAGAAAATATACATGGAGTGAAAATTGTAGTGACAGCAAGTGGGCTCAAGAAAGCAAAGATGTTTTAAAGACATGAAATACAAGCCAAGGGAAGTAAGATAATCATATTTGTGACGGACTGAGTGAAAAAAAAAAAGAATGTCAAAAGCTAGATGCTGTTGACTTTGTTGCAGTTGCATACCGGTTATACCATGTAATACTGGCTTGTCATCATTCCCTTCTTTATTGTGTATTAAAGTAAATAGTAAACCTATTCACTTGAGAGTAGCTCTGCCACAAATTCAAGTTGCTCCAGGCACCAATTTATACACTGGCCTTTTACACATACTTTTTTTTTTTTCTGTTTGTACAGGGTACAAGTTGGAGCAAGATGTGGATGTCTTTCCTGTTTTTCCTGTTAAAAAGTGTGTGTCCCCAGGTTAGCTCATCACCTGGGATCGTTATGGGCTTTTAAGATCAGGAAATGAGGCACACTTAGGACTAAATTTCTGTTGCTGTCTATTTTGAATAGCTTAATTTTTAAATACAAAGCAAATAGAAAAAGGGCAGACGGTAAGCAAGGCCCTAGGCTAACAATATGGACAAAGGCCTAAATAAACCAAAGCATCTCATTATGTGTCATTTCCTGAAGACTTCTGAGATATGAGATTCTCCAATTTTCTCAAACTATTGTTGGATTTGAAGTTGCAATAAATTGCAAGAAAGTTACATGTAAAGATGTTAAAGATAAGGTGGCTACACATAGGCAGAGGTGTAGGGAAAGAAGAATCTGTTTCCGCCTAATTTAGTCTCACAAAACATCTTTTTGCCGTTTTTGTGAAGGTGAAGTAATAACAATGAACATATTTAATTTAATTATATAAGCTAAATCAATTAGATAAATTCAATCAATTGCATTAGTTCAATTATGTTGACACAGTCCAGTTGCTCCATATTTACATATTCCATGAAATGAAGTATTACCAATTCAGAAACACTCAATTTATTTAAATCATTTTGTTCTGCCCAGGAATTTAATTTTATTTGTTGTCAGACAGACCTCTTCAGCTGAAACATCACCTTAGGGCTTAGACTGGTAGCTGTTCATTGATCTCCAGCTTCCATGCAAGATAAAGTTGGGTGACGGACACTCCTTGGCAGAAAAACTGATGTAAGGAGTTATTTATTCCTGCTCCCACTTAGCTCTCAGCTGGGCCTGCGTGACCACCAGTGTGGCCAGCCTGTAAACTGGGTGACTAAAATGCCTCCACCAAGATGTGAAAAGGAAAAACACCAGAATCAAGGTCCCACAGGGGTACAAAGCAGCTCTTGTGACACCTGAATCTTGGTTTAGACCTCAGGACACTTGGGTCAACTTGGGTATTAAAAGTAAACTAGAATTACTTTAACTTGGAAATAAACTGCATAAAACAAATGCCTATTGTAGGTGCTGCAAGGGAAAAAAAAAAAAACAGAAAACTGGCAAATTATTTACAGTGAATGCACATCTCATTGAACTTGTTATGTGGCACCTACCTACTAAAAGTGAAGCTGTCAGCAGTTTGGGATCATAAGGGCTTTTTCCCCGCCCATTTTCAAAATGTGACTCTTCCATTCTAAAAATGTTGTCCTGTGAAATAAAAAAAAAATTAAAATTAAAAAAATAAAAAAGAAGGAAAACCATTATTTGATTAAAGAAAACTAAGAAGTAATTTGAACTAAAAAGAGTGCAGTGTATGTGAGTCATAGTGGAGTTTGTGGCTTCAGGGAAGTCAAAGTGCACTGGGTGAGGATCTGGTAAAAGTGCCCATCTCCTAATCAGTATGTGCTGAATGCTGGTCAAAGGCAAAAATACACATGAACAGAACTTGTGTCTCTTCTGTTCCATTTCACATATAATTTATTTTCATATTCATTTTCATGGGTTTATTGAATTATTTTTGCTTCCACTGAGAATACATCTGAGTAACAGTAACTGAAGAAGCAGGAATTTGAAACTTTTATCTGAAAAAAAGATAAAATCTATATTTTACCAACTATTATTTTCTGAAATGTGCCATCACTGTACATTAGTACATAACATGATGCTAAATTCTGTTTTTCCCAGCCTGAGTATATCCTCAATTTCAATTTCAACTGCATCAGGAAAGCAATTAAAATGATGATGATGATGATGATGATTATTCTTATTATTATTATTATTACTACTACTACTATTCAGTACCTTGCAATGAAACTTTTTAAATATACAATCTGAGGGTAAATCATAGGGGAATATAAACCAAGATTAAAAAGGGACTCAGTCAACACCAAGTCAAATGAAGGTAAATAAATCCAAAGCAATGGGCTTTTCAGTACATTTAATTCATTTTAACTGGGGGACCAAGTCTGCCAATCAATTTGAATAGTATGTTTATCTTACATTTTGCACTGAGTATAAAACCAGAAGAATAGATGCTTTTTGCACAGAAGTCTTCAAGATTCACAGAAGACTTGTGAAGACCTCACAAAAACCTGGGATTTCCATTTCCCACCTGGATTGTGGTTAATTTGCATTGACATGTAATTAAGTCAAGGAGCCCCAAAGAGAAGAGATCAACCTCCACCCTGGAAGCAGCATCCTCCTTGGCTCCCTGCCTTCCCTATATTGCTCATCCATACTGAACCCAGGCATGGGCCAGGCTAGTGACCAAACTTACTTCCAAATGGTGTTATTTTAAACCCACTGTGTCCATGATTCTGTAAGTCACAGGCTACAGATTTTATTACAGGCTTGTTCAATTACATCACGTGAGGACACACATCTCTGTGTATTTATTAGAAATTTTCAGAAGAACATGAGATGGATTTCACATTTCTTTCCATTCACTGAAGAAAAAGATGAAGGAAGAATGAACTGTTAGGAGGATGGTCATCTATGGCTTACTCCACTCTAAGATAAAAAGGTTGGACACAGCTTCATGAAGTTTGGTCCCAGAATTCAAGCACAATCTCCTAAGGCAAGTTCTTGTAAATGTAGCCTGCCTGATTATGTTTATACAGTCATCCTGTATCTGCAGTATCTGACATGGTATTAACATTTCTCTCTTTCCTGTCGCCTTTCTTTCTGATTCTTAATAATCCAGACACATTCCTTGCTTCTCTCCAGTTTTCTGTCTTTGCTCCTTCTAACCAGAGATGAATAAATAACCAAAGAGTAAAGCATTTCTGGAATTCTACTGTAGGGTCCATATCTAGATCTTGCACAATAAATAAAGGAGTAAATTGATGAGAATGCTAAACCTCAACTGCAATAATAGAAGATGCACTAATGCTACAAGCTATTATTGAAAAATGTTATTATCAATCTACATTTTCTTGGCATTTCTCCTTAGTAGATGGTAATTGCTCAACCTGCATACCAGTTAATATCTGATAAGGCCACAGAGTCAGTGGCATGACAGTTAAAGCAGAATATATTCCCAAAATAATCCCATGTGTCATTATAAGACAAATAGGAAACAGATGTGGAAAGTGATTTGGTGTAGGAAGGATCTGATTTTTGACTGTATTCTTCTGGTTTATGTCACTGTAACTCTACTGATATTGGTGTGTAGAAGGCAAGAACAAGTGGAGACCCCGGTCAACCTAAATCAGAGATGATCTACCCTTCTCTTAGTGTTTGTGGAATAAAACATTTGAAATAAGAGGACTGAAAGGGAAATCCCACAGTGTTTTCACATTTCAGTTAAAAAGCAAAGAACAGACACGTACTGTAAGTTTCCAAATTTATGGGTGAGTAATAATGACAATAAATACATCGCTGTTAAGTGCCAAATAAATGTATCATGGTAAGTCTGAGGCCCCAAGCAGGTCTGATAAACATGCTGTAGGAAGTCTAACCTGTCACAAACAGGGCAACTTGCCCAAACAGCCTTTTGGGTGCTGAAATCAACCCACCTCTATCTACAAATCAACAGAACATACAGGCAACAGAGGAATAAACTCTTTTCTACATACCACCTGCCATTTTAAAAGCCTAGCAACCAATATGACTTGTGATAGGTATTTGATCACACTAGTCACTTGTCTGCAGCATTTCCACCCAAATTGCATCAGTCTGCCTGGAGATAGCAAAGAACAAGGCTCTGCTCAGAGATTTAGGGGGTCTTTGGACTATGTGAATGTGGCCCTCTTTGGTACAGTACAGACAAGAGCTGTCAGATGGAAAGAATGCACATTGTTTTCAGAAAAATTCTGATCAGTTAGTAATTTTGCTGCTTCTTGGGTTTTGCAGTTAATTGAATACAAAGAATGGTACTGCAGTGAGTCAGCAAATGCCTGAGCCATTGACAGCAAAACCCCCTCTGTCCATGTTGCAAAGTTTTATGAGGGCTATTACAGAATCAAGGACAGGAATTCATGACAAAGCAAGATTGCCAGGTGGTAGAAAAGTTTCAAGAAATGCGAAAAGAAGAAAGATAAAGAAATCAAAGAAAGGCCTTTGTAACTCAGCAATTAGCTCAATTTATTGTCTAAACCCTTTCATTAGTTGCACTGGCATCCCAAAAGGATATTACAATGTACTTCAAACCTTTTTTACAGATCCTTGTAGCTAAAAACCTTGCTGTAGCATGTTTTATGGGTTATTAAACACTAAGTTTATATCTCATTGATGCTTCTTTATAATCCATAGTAAAACCACTGAAAATGAGATTGTTTAGGTCTTGAAATTCCACAAACCCATAAAGACAACAACTGACTGCTGGCTCATGGTATGACATGAATTGTTTCACCTAGTAAATGCCTTGCATGGTAGGAGATAATGCTTCTGGCTCCTTAAAACATATGTTTCCCTGTAGCAGACAGTGTGATAGACGGCAAGATTTAGCCAAAAAGAACTACAGTTCAGTACTGGAAACGAAGGAAAGAATTGTAGTGATTCCCAATGCCATTTCCAGGCTCCAGAGACTCACTTTCAAACAGCTGAAATAGGACTGAAACAATGTGTTAGATCATGACACTGAGTGGTGACAAGACTTTGCTATCTGACTAGATATTTCACATCTTGTTATTGAATAGCTTCAGTCAGCCAGCGAGCCAATAAAACGTAATGCTATATAAACAGAAACATAACAACTCTATACCTATTTATACATATATAGATATATATTTATACCTAGCATGATAACCTCTTAAGCAATTTTTTTGTATATCTGCCTGTACCTAGCCCATCCAGTACTGTCTCAACATAACAAAGATAACGGATATGAAAACTTAAATTAGCCATTGCTGGTAAATAAACATTTTATTTCCCAGTTTAGTACTGCTGCCTTGCAGGTGAACATGTGGCCAGTGAGGAAGCACTAACCTACCATCCTAAGTCTGGACAGTGCTGATTGCTGAATTTCACTGGGATTTTTTTCCTGAGACTTTTCTGGTAATTCTCACAGAAATCATGCCAGAACTGCTGAGCCTAATGCAGCAAAACCACTGCTGGTCAAAAATGAATAAACACAAGCAATCAAATGATCTGAAGAGACTTTGTTGATTGACTGTGTACAGCCACTATGGAGTTACTACTGGTTTAAATTATTAGGCATGGAGTGACAGCAGTGAAGCTCCCCAGCCATTCCAGTGCAATGAAATGAACTCATCTCCTTACTCTTGTAACCCCCAAACCCTATACAGGAAGGAGCACATCTCCAGGGTATCTTTCAGGGACTGATTTCCACAAGAAGCTGCTGAACAAAGAATGGTCCAAAAACCCGCAATGTGCCAAGAGCCTTAGGAACTATGATAATCTTTGTTTAATAAAAAAAGGTAGAGTTGGCCATAGCTATGAGAATTTTTGATGTTGACATTCCTCTTTCTATATACACAGAGTCTGTTGTGCTATAAGTATTTTATAAAACAAACTGATCAAGGAGAAAAAAAAAAACCAAACCCCCAAAAGTAACACCCCTGACCCAAAACCCCAGAAAAAAATAGCTCCAAAAGACTTCCAGAGTGCCTGGAGTATAACAATGCATCCATTGTGCATTGGAGGACTTTAAAGCCAGTGGCAATGTTTCTTAACTGAGTAAGAAGTTGATGGCATGAAAATATTTTGTTCTCTGTATTGTTTAGTATTGGAAAGTTCAAAAGGCAAAGCTCCACTTCCTATTCAAGAAAAAAACTTTCAGACTTGTTAAGGTTTGGATTTCTCCCCTCTACATAGAGGCATTAGTTGAGGTGGCTGAATTTGCTGCCCTGGTCACAGCAGAAGGCTACAGGTCCCTCTGAAGGAGGAGTCAGAGCAGCTCAGAACTGCAGCTCCCAAGGGCAAGATCTCATCACTGACCACAGAGGAACCTTTCTATGAATTTAGGTCTGAGCTAAGAATCTTTCTGAAATGGACACCGCAGAGGCAGCTGATTAGAGACACCTTAGAGACACCTTAGAGACTTTTACAAAACAGAAATTTGATGATTTTGCTCTTTGGGTTCCCCCCCCCTTTTTTTTTTTTTTTGTTCTCCTGCCTTCCAATATATTAATACCAGTGAACTTTTGATTTGCCTCTTGTCCATATTTCTGTGCACACATTAAATAACTACATCAAGGCTATTTCAGAGAGTCTTTAGAGCAAATTTCACTCTGTGAGAATTGATTTATTTATGAATTATGTTACTTTTCAAGAATAATTTTAAGCGAAACAATTGTGCAGGATATGGCTGGGTTGTTATTGTTATTATATTTCCTATTTCACACTTAATCTATTGAGTCATGAAAACTGTTAAATATGAGGACTTTGGTTTCAGGTTTGGGAATCATGCTGTTACAGAACTTTTAATGAGAAACTTTTATTAAATTTATCCCCATGGAATGCTTTATTTTTAAAAAAGTGCAAGTGCAAATAAATATAATGTGAGAAATTATGCAAAAAATACAAATATTAAAACAAATGTAAATGTTGAGGCAAGTGGTAACCATTAGGGAAATAGGTGAAAAGTGATTGAAGCAATAATGTAACTGCTTTAAATCATTAATTATTAGAAGAAAAAAAAAGAAAAAAGAAAAAAGAAAAGAAGTGCACACAGTGGGCTTCTGACTTTTATTCTTCATGCTCCATGTGCTATAGGGCTTTACCTGCAACATCTGGAGGACACTGGGCTCTGCAACACCTTTATTACATCTTGTTTTTCCAACTTGAGGCTTAGCAGAATTGAATTATGACAATCAGTTTTAAAGTCCTATGGGAAATCACTCTAAATGACAGATCTTTAGTGAAATGGTGTTCCCAAAGAAAGGACTCCAGCTTCTGTAGGACCTGGAACTGAAAGTTTCTGAGATGGCTGTGCTGCACTGTGCTAAAGGGCACAGAGAAGGAAGTTTGTTGAGGAGTATTTACCTGCAAAACTGATCATAAACTAGATCAGCCCACCTCTCTGTGCCTCCCTCAGGCAGTTTGCTCAGTTTCCTGACCACTCCAAGACCTCTTAAACAGTCTCTGCATTAATCTGTGTCCTCCTCTTCAGACTCAAGAGATCTTCTTTCCTCTGCACTTGTAGATATTCACTGACATTTTGGTGCCTGAAAATCTTACTTTTGAAATCAAAGTAAAAGAGCTGTTGTGATGATGATCAGCTCCATGCTTAATTTCTGTAGATTAATGAAAGAAAAACAGGGCTCTTGGTTTCTGTTTCCTCTTTTATCCCTATACATCACTTCTACTGGAAAGTTTTCCTAGCTTCTGATCTTCAGAAGATGCCTTGAAATGCAGTGGACAATTCTGGAAAGCCCAAGTTTTGAAAACCTGACTCCCTAGGCTGAATTTGGACAACTCATTCTCTCAATAACTGTCTTTCAGTCAATTATCAAGCACCCCACACTACTTTGCTTTCTTCTGAAATTAAATCTATCAATATTTATTAATTTACTGTACACCTTTGCAAAAAGAGAAATGTTTTCAATCTATCTATCTATCTAATTATAATCCAATTAATTTAATGAAAGAGAAAACAGCCAACTGGGCTGTTCAGGAACAGCTGGTTCAATCTATTCATTATTCCTAGCTCATGATCAGTAAGTGCTTCTGCTTCCGGCTGGGAGAGAAACCAAGTGTCAATGTCAAATGGTGAAGATTTGTTCACACCTGAACATACCAGTCTGCATACTAATACTGGTATTTATATGAATAATAGCCACTTTCAAATCACTGTGCAACATATGTAAATAAAAGGGAGGGCAGGCACAGTCAAACTCAGCAGCTGTTCAAAAAAGATACGTATGTTTGTGAACTTGCTTTTGTAATATTTCACAAACTAAATTCACCAGACTTACCTGGCTTTCATGAAATAGCTTTTAGGGTTTGGTTTTGTTTTTCCCTGATGATGTCATTTATCTATGTGCACCAGTTTTAAAGATCTGCCTATTTTGGACAGTGTGTTCTAATTCAAATAAAAGCAAATAAATGAGCAGAGATGACTTTCACTGTAGCACCATTATATTATTTATTGCTTTAGAAATTCTTGCAAAAAGAATTCTAGAAAAAAGAAAACAACTCAAAACAAACCAAACACAAAGTTAACATGAATGATATGTTAACCTTTACTGATTAGTAGAGACACCAAAAATGTCATCCCAATGACATACCAGACATTAGATACCATCAAGGATATTGAATAATTCTCAGAGGACACTGAGAATTAGAATGCCTTTGTATTGCAACTTTCTGGGTTGTCAAGTGTAATACATCACCTAAGATGACTGTCTGGCTCATATAGGATGACCTCTGGAAATATAACCACCATACAATGACTGTCTGTTCTAGTCAAGTTGTTAAGTGGTCTGCATATGTAAGAAATAAGATATACAAACCTAAAACCAGTACACCTAACTGAACTACATAACCTAAAAGTATCCATTCTTTAAGTGTTCTTATTCTTACCCCTAACATACTTTCCATTAAAAACATTTGGAACACATTCTAATTGCTTTAGCAGATTCTACTATTATGTTAAATAAATTATTGGGCCATACTCTATTACATGATTGTACAAGTTTTCTATGGTTATTTTTAGCATTCAAGACCACTTCTTTCCCCCTTTGTCTTCTGGATTTCCTGTATGTTATTAGACTGTGGTGAGGTCAGGCATCAGAGGAAATAACAGCAGTGCTGACTCCTGGACCCAATGTTTTATGAATTACTGAGCATCAGTGATGTAATGGCAATAAATCTAACCCAGCCTCAGTCTTGTGTCCTGTTGTAAATAAATGAAGTTAGAAAAGGCGTTATTTTATT
>WBNO01023412.1:0-58937 GCA_013400575.1 Peucedramus taeniatus | reverse complement strand
TTTGGCATAGATGTCCACCTTTCTTTAAGCAAAACTAGTGCAAGTGAACTGTGAGACACAGGATATAGAAAATAAAATCATCATCATATATAAAAAAAAAAACAACTTACCCTTAATTCAAGCAACCACAAGAGTGTTATTCAATAAACCTTTCCTCACTGGCAGTTCTATTATATTTAACAGGGTTTTCGTCTAGGTGACACCTTTTTCTGTAATACTATTTTGTATCATCACCATATCATCTCATGCAAGAGTGGGTTATGGAAATTAATATTGTAGTGACACCAGTGACACTAATTGGACTTGTTTACTTCACTATTATTGAGGAAAGAGAATTGTCTAAAATGTGTTTGGAAGGCTTGCAGGAGAAACAAATACAATGCATCATGAATGCATTTGTCTAAGTTACTAATAATTTCCTCACTGTTTTTGCAGAATGTTATTAAAATACCTTAGTATATGGTGCATAAAATTGCATTTTTATAGAATTGATGAGAAACAAGGAAAACAAGAGATTAATGAGAAAGGCAAAAAGTGGGAGTATAGGAAAATGAGTGTGTGATCACCACATGAGAAAATAAAAATCAACATCAGCTTGAGTGACATACACTTAAAAGTAACTTTCCTCATTTTAATTGCTGTCTTGCAAATGCTGGCCAATTTACAGAAGATTTGCCAGTTATATTTGTCTTTTCCATTTATCATAGTCAAGAATAAAATAATCTTCCCTGGATACAGCTAAAGGGATGACCTAATAAGATACTAGATAGACCATTTTATTTGCTACTGATTTTATTGTCAGCTTAACCATGGCTGCAGACAATTCAGCTGAATTATAGTTTGTGCAAAGTAAACATGTCTTCAGCCACTGATACCCATACGGTCATTTAAATGGGTTTCTGGGACTTGAAATGGTACTTCAGATAATATATTTATTTTAAATATATATGTACCTATATACTATATTCAAATTTAGTCTCAAACTACTAATAGAATATTTTATTTGTTCATAGACTTTTCAGAGAAAAAGCTATTATGTATTTGCTACAAGACAGGTGTTGGAAATACTTGTATGTGTAATGGCATATAATATTATTTTTTCATAAGGTGTGAGTGAAATAGCTCCAGGCTTTTTTACCCAGAGGTTTTTTCTCAAAGTACAGTAGCTATTTCATTCCTCACTGAAATTATAGCAATGTTAATGGGGAGTGAGATATCCCCCACCTCTCAACCTCCAAATTTGTGTTGGGATTTTTAATCTGGTGCCTTTCAGCAAATATTTGGAAGAAAAGCTGAGGTTGGATGAATCCCAGTGGCTCAGAGAAGCCAAATTATGTCTATTTCCAAGTTACACTTTTCTTTTTTTTTGTTTTTTTTTTTTTTTTTTTTTTTTTTTTTTTTTTTTTTGGTGTTTTGTTTTGTTTTGTTTTGTTTTTTGTTAGTTTCTGGGTCCCCTGATTTTGCTAACAGCTTTATGATTCTTCCAGCCTTTTCCTCTAGTAACTGAGCTTTGGGAAAGATAGTATTTTATTTTTTTCTGAGTTTATGCTTGAACTAAAGAGGATGAGAGGTTGTTCATATATCCACTCCATTGCACAGCCTCTAGGAAACTTGCATAAAAGTAAAGTTACTGGAACTTGGAGTAAATCAAAAATCAGAAAACAAGTTTAACCGCCTGTGACTACTGAGCCTCAGGGAACCAGGTCACAAAGAGGCAGAGCCATTATAATTGAAGTAATTGTGTTACATACTATAAACATAGACCAATGGGTCTGTAAAAATGGCTGTCCATTCAAAATACCCCCTGTACTGCAGCTGTGGGGAGGTTAGATGTAGAGTTTCCTTTTGAGATGACTGCATAAATATATATACAGCATGATTGGAGTTGATCAAATTGAGCACAAAAGATGATTTGTAGTTCATTGTTCATGCATTTTGAAGTTTTTATGTGTGAAAGAGAAGCTGCCACATTCAAAATGTTAAGCCTACAAGCAAGGGCTAAGTGCACTGGTACTCTAGCATTTTGGGAAGCAGTAGTTGGAAATATCTGCTCTGTTTCTCTTGGAATGAGAATGCCATGAGCCAGCCTTGCACTGCCAGTGCTGAGACTGTCACACTGTATAGAGCTAAAAGACCATGTCGTGGCAGGAAGGATGATAGACACAAAAAACATCACATGTGCATTATCTTTTGAACTTACTGATTTCCTGTCAATGAACTAACACCTCATGGATTTGGAACTGCTTTTAAAATGAGTTCATATGCTTATCAGAGTTGACAAAGTGACAGGGGAAAGAAAAATAATTCCCTGCTGTTTCCTTGATTTGCTTTCCTATCCCTTGCATTAAGATTTCATGGGTTCAACTTGGAAATAGGGCTTTCACTGAGACTTCAAACAAATCAACACACACTGAAAGAATGAAAACTATTGCTTTCAGTAAAATATTTTATTTCTTTTAACAAAATAATTAACTACCGCTTTACTTTTTGTACCAGTTAGTTTTAACATTATTTGTGCTCAATTGTTCTGCAGAAAATATACTCTTAACCTGCTAACCTATCAAGCATTTTGTATTGGGTGATTTGCTATTATTTGCTGCAAATATGCTTGAGTGTTACATGAATATTGCAAGCTCTTCATATCACTGTGCTCAGCCTCTGGGGGGGGGCAGGCTCACTTCTAGTTATTCCTCAAATTGTTTTCTTACTGAGCAATTATATTTATGTATATATATAAATTTGGTGTAACTGTTTCTAAGCTTAATCACTTGATACAGGAACCTTATAGATGCTCCAGATAAAATCTTAGAAAAACACATTTAAGAATAGCATGGCATTATCTGTATTTACAGAGTGAGTTTTTTTTTTTTTCTGGAGTGAATGATTAGGTGGGAAAATAGAACATTTTGAAGTCTGCTTAAAGTACTGACCCTAAGTATGACCTTCTAAAGATTGTAAAGCTTTACTTTAGTGTGGGTATTTTTACCCGTCAAAGTGAAAGGTGAATGCACTGTATCATTTTCTTTTTGCAACATTTAGGTAAGTAGCAGATCAGGCTCTTCTTACCACACAAAAAAAGTCTTCTCCATTCCTGAAATTAGTGTTGAGTGAAAGTCATGTAATCTATTTTGGACAGCTGTCGCAAAATTAAAGAATTGTCCTCTGGAAATACCCCTTTGGATAGAGAGTGAGTCTGAGTCTATCTACTAATTTATTGTAGGTACAGAGCTTTTAGGTGGATAAAGTGAAGGGAGATGAATCTCACTCTTGGTTTTCTCACACAAAAAGTCACAACAACTGTAGTTTGAACAAAAAAATAAACTAAAACCAAACTTGCCTCTTCTTTATGATATGCTGATAGTTCAAAGGCATAAAATTTTACATTCTCAGGTAATGCGTGGTAAATCAAGCTGAAGTTTTTTAGTTACATCTTGAGTTTTCCCTTCTCTTTGCCTCCCTTTGCTTCCCTCCTATCTTGGAAAAAAAGTTGCTGTGCTTTTCATGCCTGCTTGATAATTTCCCTATCAAAAAAAAAAAAAAAATCCAACACAAAACCAACCAAATAAAAAACATTGGTCAGAAGCTGCCTCTACAGTGAACTCAGCTGTGTCTACCTGTCAGACTTGCCTATCAGATAAGGTGCCTTATCAGGTGGAGGTCCATTTCTGACATTCAGTGAGCTTCAAGTGTGAAAGAGATACCAAAATATCCAGTTTAAGTAAAGTGGCCTCTCTCTGGAGTGGCCTCTGGGTCTATACAACAGCAGAATTTGTGGCAACTGCAAGTTTTCTTGGCAAAAGCTATCAGTACCTGGACATTAACCACACATCATTGCTCTTCCTAATCAGATTTCCTGTGCCCTTCTATGTACAAATTCTTTGGTCTGTCTTTGCCTAAATTCCCCACCTTTTGAAATGCTTCACTACAAAAAAAGATATTGCCAGGCTCAAATTATTTAAAAGTCTAAAGCTCTCTGTGTCTGTGATGACAGAAGTCAGCTGTTTATTAGCTGAATATCTGGTTTTAAAAAAAAGCATTTTATTTTACTCAGGTGTCTTATCTGCATAAAAGGAAAAATCTTTGTGTGACCTCAGGTACTTTCTTTAGTAACCTAACTAAAAAATTCTGACGTGAAGGCTGGAGTTTTTGCAGAAGCAGTTACAAGTACGATATTTTCATTGATTCAGTACTTTTCCAATAATAAAAATGTCATTAATTGAATTTTTTTAGGATTAAAAGCAAAGTCTTCACAAACTGCCTTACAATTTATGCTCCTGTTTCACTAAAGCTATGCCCTTGTTGATATTTGTGAGCTACTGGTTTCAGGAAAGACTCGAGTGATAAACTATGCGCAAGTACTTTTGCACTGTCTCTGTCTGATGGACATAAGAATGTTTGTTCCTACAAGCTTATGTTTATAACATAACCAGCCTTCTGGTCTGAAAAAGAGAAATTATATGCAGAGTTAGCATGCAGAAGTGAAATACAATGATATATATACACATTATATACACTATATTACTAAGAGCAAAAGAGTCAAAATCAAAGCATTCTCTAGAAGCAGTTCTTGAAAGAAAGGGAAAGAGAGAGAAGGAAAGAGATAGGAAATAAGGTGAACTTGGCTAGAATAATTTTTTTTTTTCATAACAGTTCATATGGTGCTGTGGTTTAAATTCATTACCAAAATGGTACTCGAATAGTGCTTGATAAGACACTCAAGTGCTAGCAACAAGGCCTTCTCACTGTGACACACAATTGTGTGACATACAACTTATTGTGGAATGGGCTTGGAGCTGACACAATCCTGCAGACATCCTGCACCAACCAGAGAAACTCTATACCATATAATGTCATGATTAGCAATGAAAGGTAAAAGAGGAGGTGTTAAGAACATTAGGCGGGTTTGGGTTTTTTTGGAAAACTTACTGCAACATGGTGAATGGTTGTCTTTGCACCACTTCTTTTGTTCTATTTTTATCTCTCTTCTTCACTTTCCTTCAGGTTTTTTGGGTGCTTTTTCTTTTGTTTGTTTGGGTTTTTAAATTTTTTTTTCCTTTTTTTTTTTTTTAATGTAGACACCCAAGCTTTCATGCTTTTATTCTTCCCCTCTGCTTTTTTCTTCCCACTGACTGAGCATCTGTGTGGTGCTTAGTTGCCCACAAGGATTTACGAACAACAGAAGGCAATGGTAAAGGTAAGAAAAAAAATCGTACCAATTTCTGATGCTCTTTATGTTAGGGTGTATGTATTTTTTTTATTTGTAGCATATTAATTAAAATATAAATGAGAAAGATTTAAAAGGCAGTGAATTACACTGGTTGTTAGCAGATACTTCAAGATTACAATTTCAGGGAAGAAAAGTCTTAGCCTAGCTTTGTACTCAGAGTTATACAGACCTATATTAATCTTAGAACTGTAACTGTTACATTGTGTAAAGGATTGAATTATGAAACTCCTTTTACAAGCCTTACTATTTGGTGACTCTTTTGAATACTTAATAGTGCCACAAAGCAGTTACTTTTGAAATTACTGAGCTCCATGACTATCCAACTAGTTGTTAGAAAAGCAGATCATATTCCTATTCAATGCCTTGTGTCCCTTTTTATGTGTAAACTAAACTCATGAGGTTTCACAGAGAGGAACAGATGCTCATGCAGCTTATCCCTAATATACGACACACATTTCTTTCTGAACTGCATTAAAGAGATTGTCTTCACAGTTTAATTTCCTCATATTAGGCTCCTGTCCTCTGACAGGAAGCTGGATGGATGACAGAAGCTGAAAATAGTCCTCTATGGTAGACTAAACAAGTGTCACCTTCAGTGGCAGCCTGCAAGACAAGATTTTCAAGTATTTTTGTATAAGCAGTGTTACCTTACTGTACTTCTAGATGAAATCTCTTGGCTTATTTGCAATGGACAACTACTTTAAAACAAAATCACACAATAACTAATTGCTGACCCCACAAAGAGCTCTTGCTATGTATCTGCTACTTCCCCAAATAACTGTTATTTTTCATAGCCCTATTTCCAGACACTGATTACCATACTCCACTGGTTCCTTAAATCCTGATCAAGTCTCTTTAAGTGACTTCTTTGAAGTGCCCTTATCTGAACTAAATATGAATTTGTTGGCATTGCTGAGAGCCAGCATATAAAATACATATTTTTCTTTTTACTTTTTATTTATTTTTCATTTTATTTAAGATTTTTAAACTGTCTACCCAACTCTTTCTCTGTAACACAGGGGCAGACCTGACTAGGATTTCATCTTGCACTTCTGCTTTTGCCAGATGTTTTAAACAGTGGAAATCTTCATGGCTTTCTCTGTCTTCAGAAGCAAGAGAATACTTAACCAGAGCAAGACATAATCACAGGAAATTGAACCTTACTGTCTAGAAAGAACCACTGGAGATCCTCTAATCCTCTGTTGCATTTTAAATGTCTTGATATCAGTGTGGAGACCCCACAATCCTTCTGGGTAATGTCGTCCAGTGTTTTGCCATTATCATGGTAAAAAAAAAATCTCCATGCCCATTGGAGGATTTCCCATTCTCCAATTTGTGTCCATTGACTCCTGACCAGTCACCATGTAACTCCAAGAAGATTGGCTCCATCTTCTCTGTGCCCTCCCACAAGTTATGTGAGGTCCTCTCTAAGCCTTCTCCTCTTAAGCCTGGAAAGACCTCACAGCCTCTCCTTGGACACCATGTGCCTCATTCCCCTCATCTCACCAGCTTGAGGACCTTTGCTGGGCCCACTCAGTGTGCCAGCATCATTCGTGTGCTGGGGAGCCCAAAACTGGACACAGCACTTGAGAAGTAGTCTCAAAACTACAGAGAAAGATTGTTTTCCTGGACCTGGTGAGTACACTTCTGCTAACGTGTCCAGGTTGTCAATTTTGGTCTGTGCTTCAGGGGTACACATGATTCACGTCCAGTTTTTTCATCAGAACGTTCAGATATTTTTCTGTCAAGCTGCTTTCTCCCCAGCCAGGACCCAGCCTATAATATTGCATGGGATTATTTGCTCCCAGATGCAGGATTTTACACATTGCTGAACTTCATGATGTTTCTGTCAGCCTGTTCCTCACACCTGTCCAGGTTCCTCCAAATAACAGTCCTGCCCTGAAGCATATCATCTGTTCTTCCCAATTTTGTATCATCTGCAAATATGTTGAAAGTGTCCTCTCTCTCATCCTCCAAGTTTTTAAGAGTCATTGGACAATATTTTCCCCAGTAGTATTAAAAATTGGCTTTTTGACTGCCAATCACTGCTCTTTAAGTCCAGCCTATTTTTCTCCCACTTAATTGTGCACTTATCCAGTTCACAGCTCATGAATTTGACTGTAAGAGTAGCCTGTGAGACTGCCAGAGATGCCCTGCTAAAGTCAAAGTATGTCATGTCCACTATTCTTCCAGGCATACAACCAGTTCTCCCATTGTAGGAGACAGGTTAGTCAGGCTCAACTTGCCCTAAAGGGGCCAGTGGTATATCTGAGGCTGCTCACTTGAAGGTTAAATTGTGAGAAGGAATGTTCTTCTGCAAAAAGAGCACAGAGGTAAAAGAGGTCTTTGGTCCTCAACATTTCTGTGTATCGAAGGATCACTTGTCAAGTGTCAGACCATGATACTTATGAGACAGGCCATGATAGAGGCTTATATTAATTAAAGTCTTCTGTCACCACTCAGATTTTCAGTAGTGATTAGCCAACCCAATGAAAGGTTAGTGCTCCTACTCTAAACCACATGATGCAGTTTCTCTCTCCCCTCCCTTTCCAGTTACTCATCTTGTGAGACTCATCTCACCTAGCTTCACCTTGTTACCTAGATTACCTCTTTAGTTACTGAAAAGAAGTGGGCTTTTCTAGGATATGAGTCAACTAATTTATTACTAACAGCTACCTGGTAATAAAAGGAGATCATATTCTAAAAATAATAGCTCTTTTTACTGTGCATAAAAAACTCTGTCTTAGTAGGTTTAGTCAGATAAATCTCACATGGAAACATTTTTTTCAAATTTCCCCAGACTATTTCTATTACAATTCAGTTACTCTTAAGTGGATAGGAGGAAATTATAAATCTGGATTTACCTCACATCAAAAGTATTCCTATTTAAAGGTCCTTGAAGATTTTTGCATAGCTTATGGTACATTATATCTCACAATAATAAATATATGATTGAATTTCCTTCTGCTGCTATTAGTTGTATTCTATTTGCAATGTCTGAACAATCTTTTTTCATTTTGCTGCTGCTGGAATGAGTTGTTTAGGCATTTTGGAAACATGACAGTTTTTTAAGGGATTCAATCTTGCCTGAGTCAAAAATAATGGAGTTTTGCTATTGCCTTCAATACATGCAGGATCAGGTCTTCAGTCTTTTCACTCTAATGTGCTTCTAATTATGTTACACTTTTGTCCTTCTTCTGTGCTTTCCCTTGCAACATTAAACTTAATTTGTTAATTACCCAGCATTTGCAAATTACGAGGCAAATCTGGAACTCATTTCCTTTGCTGCTTGCTCTGTGTCCTCCCTCTTAAACAAATGAAGTGATAAGCATATGACTATTTTTTGCTAAGCTTTATGTCCTTTTATTAAAGTCTAGTACACAGTGGTCCCCCTTACAGTCTTACCAGTTTACCTTATACAAATTACTTTACTTTAGGTTTGCCCGTATTCAAAAAGACATTTAGGGTTTCAACTATCTGCAGTTGTGTTAGGAATAATAATGAATTTAATGAGACTGCTCATGATGAAAGTTTGTCTGTAATTACTATTTGGTAGTTGGGGCTGATTTCAGAATAATTTATTACAAGGATAAAGGCATTTATGAAATTCTGTAAATACTGGAATAGCCGTTTACCTAATTCAAAAATTGCACATCCAAAAGAAGTAAGTGTTGAATAATGAAAGTGATTTAAATGCAGAATCCCATCCTTTACATGTGTTTCTTGAAACACTGCTGAAGACTCTATTTCTGCTGGGGTAATCACTTATGTCAATCTGAGATTAGCTACTAAGAATATCTTCTGAAAGATTATTCAAAGATTTGTATTGAAAAAGTCAACCAAACAAACGTTTTGTAAGAAATTAAAATCTCTTTCAAAGGTTTTCTCCACTTCAGCTCATTCATAGAGCTCTTGATACCGTCAAGAGGAATGTCAATTGTAATGCAGATATCTGGCTGACAGGAAGTGTACTGAGATCAGAGGATCAATTTTCATAAGCAATTGAATAGCCATCAGTCAGCAGTGGTGTTTCGTTTGGATTTTTTGGTGAACTGAATCACATACAAATGATCTGTCAGCAGTCGAAAAGCCATAGTCACCTTTAGTAGTACCAATCTTCATACCCTTTAGTACTCCAAAATGTTTTATTTCATTTTTATTCTGTTTTTTTCTCTCGTTATTTTTCAGAATATTTCTTTTTAACTGCTTTCTAAACCTTGTCCTAAAGCCTTATTTTTCACAAGATTTTTTTTTTTTATTCCATGTTTATATTTTATCAGGCACATTTAGGTCCTAAAATTTGACTGTATCTCTTGGGCACTGAACTAATAACACTAATAGTAAATAAAAACTTCACCTCCAGGCAAAATTAGACCTGCAAAATGAAGGTAGCTGTGCTTGGTTCCCCATAATCATCAGAATGGTTAACTGTTACAGCTTTTTGATGCATCACCCTGAAGGTTCAGGTCTCATATGACATTTGGAAGATTTCCAGATTTGGAGTCTTGTCTCTGCAGCAGAAGTTTCCTAATGCTCCAAGAATCTTTACTGCAAGTGCAGAGCTGAAGAGCATTTAAGCCCAGGATTTGGGGCTCCTTCCTCCAAGAACAGACAGCAGTGACAATCTGGCAGCCATGCAGCCACAAGTCTGGGACTCGAGGAATCCGGCTGCGGGGCCTTCCACATGCCAGCATCTGCCTGCAGCTCTGCAGCTCAAACCTCTGCCCACCACCTGGTATCTCCTGGCTGCAGAGCATGTTCATAGTGTGCATCCACTGAGCATTTATGCTCCATGAACTAGAATAATGTTTAGTAGTATTTTTAGGAAGCTGACTTCTAACTGTGTTCTGGCATGCTCCATAATTTATTGCACAAATTTTAGTAGTCTTAAAGTTTTTATAATATCAAACATGAAAAATTGCAGATTTTGCAATATTTTGATGTCTTTCTTCTATCCTTTCACGACAACATCTACAGTCGTTACTAGAAGGAAAAGTTGCATTATCATTCCCTTTGGTAATTTCCTGTCATTGACTGCACGCCTTAGTGCAAGGGTCATAGTTTTAAAGATGGATGTCTGATTTTGGCCATGTATAGCTATAGTTGTTTATGTAATAAAAATACTTGCAGTCAGGTGTGTGTACACAAGGGCCTATAGGGTGAAAATTCAAATTTGAGCCAAAGCTTCAGATTGGTCATCCTAGAGAGTCATCAAAAATGCATTTTCCCCCCCATTCAGCCTTATTCTATGTCTTTCTCAGTTGCAAAAGAAACCCTGCATTATTTATGAGCTCTTGGTTATTCCCTTTCCCCCCCCTTCTTTCACTTCTAAGTCCATGAAGATCTTCTAGGACTACTTACTGTAAAAGTATCACCATCCTTTCAATTAAGCTGTGATATGGTAAATGTAAGCATATATACTAATTTTCAGCCTTTTTTTCAAGCTGAATTCATATTCTAAATATGCATCAACCAACTCTTGGGTTTGCCACTAAAATAAGGATTAAGTATTCATTTGGCATGCTTATCATACACTGACTACTGCTGTACCAGGGGAACCAGATGGAATAAAAATGTCATACTGAATTTTTCCAAGGACTTTTTCTTTAAAGAAAAAAATGGAAAATTGATAAGGAAATAATAACAATAACAATAGACATGTTTACGGCATGGATTAGAAAACACATTTGTCCTTGCTGCTGGAATTACCTATCTTACACTTAAACCTACTGTTTTCGGAGGTGTATGATCTCTTCTGACATGAAATTTCTGAGACCTGCAGCAGTTTAGTTGCTCCCATTAGCACATGAAACAATGACTAAAAATCTCAGTGTTATACAGCAGTTTCATCTTAATTGTTGTTCATCATATTTCATTCCTTTTGTAAAAATCCTCTAATTCACGACATTCTTACCAGAATACAAATAAACCTAAAGACCAACCAACCAAAGAAAAAAAACCTTACCAAAACCTAAAACCACCACCCCAAAACATAGCCTTACAATATATAACTATCTTATTTTTATGCCTCTGAGCTACAGTATGCAAAAGGCAGTCCTACTAAGATATAATTAGAAGTGTAGGATAATTCTAATGCTGTTTTACAACTGATGAAATCTGCTTCATCGCTGTCTTCCACCTGATTACCATGGAAACCATTGCTGGCCAACAAAGTAATTCTTATCAAAATGAATTATATTAATCTTCCCAGTCAAGGGTGGATGGAGGTCTGGACAGCCTATGTTAAATTTTCTGGTACAGGCTGAAAGGTTTAGTAAGGGTAAATATTAATTCCTAGACTGTTAGAGAGCAAGAGTATATAGTTATGAGACACATACAACCTGCTGTCCAAAATTCAGGTACTAGCAGATTGCAATATGAGCATCCAGGAATTGGACATAAATAAAGGTAATTTTCTGGATGGTAAGGAGCTACAAGAAAAACTGACATGACAAAATTAACTGTCTGTTTCAAGGATAGCCAAACAATGGTTTAAAACATAATGCTGGAAGGAAAAAGTAGTAAGAATGTTGTAAACAGGTTAGTGTTTAGACAGGTAAATAGTTATTCTTGCCAAAATATACTCAAGTTAGAAAAAGTGCCTCTGTTTTTCATACAGAAACAATACCCAATGTTTGTAATAAACATTGAAATCTGCATATTTTAAAGAGATTAGAGACGATGTGATAGAATCTGAATTCAAACTTCTGCTATTTAAACAAACAGCATTTATTTTTTATAATAAGACTGTGAAAGCAAAAGAGAGGCCACCATTTTTCAAGAGTTCCCTGTCTCTTGAAACACGTACAAATTGATCAGCATTTGATGTTTCTGGGCTTGAGAAATTTTCCACTTCACAAATTTATGTTTATAGCAGACAACACTCACATAATCATAAAATGTTTTGATCTTGAAGGGGCCAATAAAGGTGACCTAGTCCAACCCACTGCAATGAGCTGGGACATTTTTAAGTAGACCTTAAACTTGAATGTTTCCAGAGATGGAACATTCACCACCTCCATGGGCAACCTGTGTTAGTGTTTCAACACTCTCATTGTAAAAAAAACTTCCTTATATCTAATATGTTGGCCAATGCCATGAAAAACACGATACTTGTACATCAAAACTATAGAATTCCAATTTTCTTGTGGTTCATATTCAAAAAGACTAGAAAGGTTTTAAAAGCAGAAAATGTCACAAACTTAGAGTGAGGAAAGAATGAATTAGGAATCTATACTGAAAATATACTGTTATTGAAATAATTCTGTTCTGCTTTAGGCAGAATAAAAAGGTATTTTTACTTTTTAATCAGTAAATGTGTTATTTTACTTATTTCTCGTTTAGTGGAAGAACAAAAATTATACAGTTCCCAGTGTACTCACAATTAAATACACAGATAATTAGCAATTATTTCTCTCAGTCAAACTCTTCTTCCAGGCTATTTCTGTATGCAGTGGGTTTAGGTACCTTCAGACAATTATTTAACTCCATTTTAAAATGGTGTTACTAACCTAAGTTTCAAAGTGGCCTTTTATTTCCTTTAAACTATAAAAGCAGCATGGACAGTATGTTCAATTTGATTTTTGAAGACTAACCTATGTGAATGAATCTTGCACTTGAGGATCTTCCCAAATGACTGAGTGATTTGGTGGTTAACCACTTGTTCTCTTTGCCTCAGTTGGGCAGTAACTGAGTGAGTTTAAAAAAACCAGTGACTTTTAAAAAAACACAGACCACACTGGTATAAGTTTTCTCTGTAGAACAGACTGGAAGATTAATAACAGGCTGTGGTAGAAAGCTGTTGGGAATGACAGGGAATGGATCATTTTTAGTATAGCAACGTACTAAGGCAGGGTTGGTTTTAGGTTTGCTTTCTGGTTTTATTTTGTGTGCATGTGACTGGATTAATACTGACTGTCTAAACATAGTTATTTTCCTAGATTTTTTATAAATAAAAAATGAAGGAAACATTCTACTACTCTAGTGATTTGGAACTGGTATGTTGGAAGCCAAAAAACATGGAAGGACTCTGTACCTCATCATTGTACTTTATAATATCAGACTTTCAGTTTCCCAATGGGAAATAAAACAGGACTTCTTTCTTACTGTCTTCACCCTTGGTGGCCAATTAAAAGCTTTTTTGGTTCCAGCTGAAGACTTGGCAGGTCTACTGTTTTGGCCACAATGTGATGAGGAGTATAATGAAAGTTAAAGTTAAATTACAGTTCAACACCTGTGGCTGGCTTGGCTCTGTATTCACATTTGACACCAAGCCAAGGCAAAGCCAGAGTGAGAATCTTCTAATGTGGTTTCTTGGCAGTAAAAGTCACCTTAAATATCAGGTAATACATTTATCTTTTCTCATTTATATAGTTAGCTCCAATGCTTTGACTTCCATCTTGCTCAAAGGGACAAACTAGGACCTTGGCATGATTCCATTACTGCAGGTTTGGCTGAAGGAGTTATTCAAATGTAAGATAAATTTATTTGCTGAATGGAGAAGATGAAGCACAGCAGTTATTGGACTTTATCATGAGGCACATTTTTGTTTTCTCAAAATCTGATTTGAACTTCTATTTGAATGGGTATTTTCGTTTTATCCCCACCAGTAACTGAGCCCCATAGTGGTACTTGCTCACTTTTTCCCCAGTGGGGTGGAGGGGGGATTTGGAAGAGTGAAAGTGAGAAAATTTGTGAGTTGAGATGAAGACTCTATAGTAAGTAAAGCAAAAGCCACATGCACAAGCAAAGCAAAAAAAGTAATTAATTCACTGCTTCCCATGGGCTTCCAGCCCTCTCCAGGAAAGCAGGGCTCCATCACCCACAATGGTTACTTGGAAAGAGGGAGGACATCAATGTCTCTGCTTCCTTCTTCTCTTCTCAGTGTTATATGCTGAGCATGGTGCCATACAATCTAGAATGTCCCTTTGGTCAGCTGGGGTCAGCTGTCCTGGCTGTTACCCCTCCCAACTCCGTGTGCACCCTTGGCGTCCTTACTGGCAGAGTGAAAAGGCCTTGCCTCAGTGTAAGCACTGGTTATTGATAACACACTCCTTGTGTTATGGACCCTGTTTTCAGCTCAAATTCAAAACATAGCCTCATACCATCTACTGTGAAGAAAATTAACTCTGTCCAAGCCAAACCCAGCACAATGGGAAATGATTTTTCTATTCTGTGAATTTTTCTGATATTTTTTACATTTTGTGGTCTGCATTTAATAAAACTAAGACTTCTGAAACTCTTCAAGAGAATAGCAAGACCTATTTACCACATAACAGCTATTTTTCTGAGGACAATTTTACTTTCAGAGACTGGGTAATAAATTGTTTTTCAAAATTGACATGAATGTGGCAAAGCAGGAACTTGAAACTGGCTCTTTGGAGTAAGTAAAACAAATCCATTTATTGACTCTTTTGGGTTGTTTCTCTCAGTCTTTTTGTGGTTGTCCCTCTTTGAACTTTTTATTAAATAGGCACCAGAACAGGATCTTTGTTCTGTTTAAGAGTGAGTACTCTAAATTATCCCTTTTATGTAAATCAATATGCCAAAAAATGGACTAGGGATACAGAGAGGAAAAAGGAATGGTATTTATCTTACAGGCAGCATCCATGTATGAGGTACCTATCTAGACTCTGATTAGAGGCTGCAGAAGAGAAAGGAAGTTCTAGGCATAATTCATCTTATCCGAAAGCAGATATCTAATAGATCAAATAAATTCCATGCTAGCAGCATCTATTTCTTTCCATTGATTCTGAAGGAAACTAAACTGATTAGTTTGTTGCCGACACTGGGGTTTTGCGCCAAATAGATAAGATTAATTGTACCCATGTTGTCGCTATGGTGTAATGTTTTGACTATTTGTCTGAAAATATGGGGAGACTCAACCCCCTAGAAATATGGTAGTGGGACCACAAAATGTTGCTAGTCCTTCACAGAGAGGTTAGATTAGCGATAGAAAATGGCTGAGGTAGGCAAGCGTACTATACTTGAGCAATGTGTGGTACTGAAGGCAGGTGTTCAGAGAACATGTTTAGAAAAAGAGAGTACCCTGAATTTTTTTATCGGAGAGATACATGTAGTTTTTGAAAATATTTCTAATCTAGAACTGTGCCATTTAATTGCTTACGATCTTAACTATTACTCTGAGTTTCTTAATGAATTTGTGTGTATACAAGCTGTATTAAAAATAAAGGTAGTTAATTTTTTGTTCATTCTGTACCTCTATTGCTTTCAATGTTAACGATGATTATGTTACAGAAGTTGTATGTGAGCATTAACAGATTTATGCTATACTGTTCTTTGACTATATGAATCTAAACCACTGGTATTAGTGAAGTATGTGCATATAAGTATTCATGAATGCATATATACAATCACAAAATACATAGGTAATTCTTATGTATTCTTATGTAGGCATACATATAGGTTTTCATAGATGCTACCTGTTCTTAGAAATGAAACTTACACTACTAATCAAGAAAATAGTTCTCATCTCACAGTAGATTAGGTCAGATGTTTATTTTTCATTATTAGATAATTTTAGTCTCCATCTCAACTTTTTTCTAACTGCATCTCAATAAATACATGTTGGGAAAATTGCTTATTTTATTTCTATTTGATTTCTTGGCATTGTTGGTTTTGGTTGTCTGTTGGATGGTTTGGTAGGGGATTCTGTACTGGTTTATTTTTTATCAATTGATTTCCAGCTTACTGCTAAGAAATATTATATAGTGTCTGTTGCATTTCCTGCTTCAAGGTAGTTTTCTTAGAAAAATAAATGTTAAGCCAAAAAATTAACAAACCGAATCTTAACTGGAAGAAACAGAACACTCTAAACTTAGATAAATAGAAAATCTGGGACACTGTAATGTAAGTCATTCCTTAAATATGTGTTGAGGTATAGTTTTGCTTTCATTCATATGCAAATATTGTGTATTTGAAATGGAGGGATTCATAGGTGGTTTATCATCTATTAAGATTTAACTGTCCTAATATAGCTACAGTCCAGAGGGTCGAATGCTACAGAGAAGACCTGTTAACAGAACTGACTAAAAAAAAGAAATAAATTTAGAACTGAAACTTTAGGTAATGGGTCACTGCCACAGTTTTCAAGACTGTAGTTCAGTCTTCAACCCTGTACTGCTATTGCAGCTTCTGATAAAAAATACTGCTGTGAAATTTTGCCTCTAGAAAAACGAAGTGCAATTCTTGCTGTTCAGAAGTTGAGAGCTGAGACCAGATTGTGCTTTAGAAAATCATAGCTGTCATTTTTTCTACTCTTGTTCCTAAAGGAAAGTAAACTATGTCAGTTGTGAATATCTGACTCATTGCCTCTTTCTGCAGTATCTCATCTGTGCTAGCCGTTCCAAGGTGACAGCTGAGTAAAAGTCCTGACTGTATCTCCATCTACATGCTCCCACCTCTCTCTTTTTTTGAGAAAAAGTTGCAGCCCACAGAGATAGCTGTTATAAATGCCTTTGGGTTTATTTTACCCTTTTCTGACCTGCATTGTAATACAGAAAATAGCAGATAGTAGACATGTCGGAAGATTTGAAAGCGCTTCAAATCATACCATTAGTACAATCAGAGGTAAAGAGGTACCTGTGCTGAGCTTATGTTTAGCTAAATAAATTTTTTATACACGCTAAATGCAATGAGTATTCTACAGATAATTTTTATATGGACCCTGTGAAATTTGTGTTGACTAAGGAATGCACCTTATGAAGCACTTTATGATGATTGTTTAATCAATACTTGTACTGCCTAGTCATAAGAAGACTAAGTTATAAGCCTGTGTGAGTTCAAGAAGAGTTTGGAGACACACGTTGTGACTCGGGTCACTGGTCCTGCACAGGGCCAGGATTTGGACTTGATGATCCTGATGGGTCCCTTCCAGCTCATCATATTCTCCCATTCTGTGATACTATGATTCTATTAGTCAAAATGCAGTGCTGATAACACTTATATATGGTTTTAATAAAATACTGTTAATACCCAGTAACATAACAGTGAGCACAGATGCATGCAAAGTTTCTCATATCCATTTTATTTTGCTGATCTTATGGTGACCCTTACAGTGCACTGCTGGATCCCAAGGTAAATGAACCATTTACGTTACAGAACGACATAATACATCCTTCCGATCCATTTACAAGAACTCCCTCTTTGGCAAGTTCCCCTTAATTTTCTTAAAGCATATAGATGTGTTTCTGTTTTGGCAGCTTCTTTTCAGAAATGTTGTTTCATGTTAACTTTGTGTTAATTAATCTTGGAATATTTTTCTTATCCAAAATACTAAATGGCAGCCATAAAGCCCCGTTTCTACCCTTCGTCAGTGATTGCATCAGCTCCAATACATTCCTTCATTTTGGTACCATGCTAGTATGGTGGTCAATTATCAGAGAGCAACTAGCTGGAAATACAGGGAAAGGACTGAGGCAATTATTATCCCTTGATGCTACAGTCATACATATCAACAGAGATATTCCAGGAACCCAAGTTATTATTGTGGCTGCACTATGAAGAGAGGATGCTAAGGCGGCCCTTTGTTTGACTGTTATATGAAACATAATCATCTGTCATATGAGGTGCATATTGCCAATAGAAATCCTCTCTGTGATCTCATGTAACAAAATACAATACTGTATACTTAGGAAGTTACCTAAACAGTGAGACTTTTACATCACTGGCCTGCCTCTTGCCTTAATGATTTCATTTAAACTAATACATATGAAAGGTACTTGACATTGTATGATCTGAGCACTTGAGAAGAAGTAAGAAGCTAATCTCATGAAAGTTGTTAATAAGTCTTAAAGTATTATCAATGTTTTAACACATGATTCACTTTTGTATAGTATTAGGGAGAGGGGAGTTTGCTGATGTGATAAGAAACCAATTAATATGATACAGAAGGAAGCATATGATAAGGCCTTTGTTCAGAATATTGCTGGCTTTGGTAAAACCTCCCACACAGTCATTCAATAGATTTTTCATTGCAATTGTGACAGGTTTTTTAATGTCCATCATAGGAGAACATAGGGATTTGTATGTTGCTACTTGTATAGCTTGGAGCATTATCAGCAATGAAGTAACAACTTGGAAAACATCAGATNTTTTTTTTTTTTTTTTTGAGAAACATCTCTATTACCAGCCCACAGCTAAAACTCATGAGTAACTGACACTTTTTAATTTCATCTGAATGTTCAGCTCAAACGTTATCCCTTCCATTTGAAATATTACAGTTATCATCCCACTAAAATACAGATATTTTATAATTTAACCTGGAATGAAAGAGCTTCTCTTATGAACCTCAGGATAATTTTGGGTTTGAGAGATGCGTAAGTCAAGTTTAAATAATATGCATATTTACAGGCACTGAGTATGCTTCAGTAAACTCATGAGCTTGCACACATACTTTAAATACAACTCATAAAAAGTTTTATGTATTCTGCATGTTCTCACATGCATGTTTAGCACTCTAGCTTTTCAATAAATAAGAAAAAATGATTGAATATGTTTCATTTTTATTGATGCTGTTGTCCTATGCAGTATGGTGTTTCAATGATTGCTAACTGCATCATTACTGTTCTTATTAGAGTTTAACAGTGGTGAGATTTAAATGATTACATTGTTAGATTTCCCTTTATTTTTTTAATTGCTTTCATGGGCTGATGCTTAACATTTTTCTATATGCAATGGTTAATTTCCCCTTACTATAGATACTGGTTTACTTGTAATTGTTAAGTCATAATGTGTTCCTTTGTCTTTAAACCATGCAGTAAATCTTATGCTGAGGCAATGCTGAAACTGTTTAGACAGACATTTGTAATTTTGGGTTGTGATTTGCTTGGATCTCCAGAAGTTAGCTGTGCCGAGTCATTGTAAGACTATAATATGTAAGATGCTTCATATTTCCATTTCTGATTCTTTTTTTCCATTAAGGCAACTCTCTTAATGGCTGCAATAAAAAAGTGGATTTTTAAAAAGAGATAGTTAAAGACGAAGCAAGCAGTGTAGAGCAGGTGAATAAGGAAACTTAATTCTTTCTATCTCATAAATGGATAGGCAAGACATTAAAAAGAAATGAGCAGTGGAAAGTCTAAAGCTAATGAAAAAAAGTGAAAATTACTCTTTCCATACACAAAGTGCATTTTCTTTAATTTCTTTCTGATCATAAGTTTGGCACCCTGTGCTGGAAAAGAGTAAGGCCAGCAGATGTTGCCTTCTAAGGCATGTTCAAATATGTTCTCAGCTTGAATTCAGAAGACACAACTGACTTCATTTTAAAACTGGGGTAAGAAGATGAATGCAAGATTTAAGATCTGGGTGACAGCAGTTAAAGAGAGCTAATCATATTTTTAGTTAACTCTTTTTTGAATTTGTTGCCAAAAGGAAGTTGTTAAACACTAATTTGTTTTTTCAAAGTGGAGAATTAAAACCTTCACTAATGTGCTTTTTTTTTACTTCTCTCCCAATAAATGAGATGAATTTGCCCTTTCTGAAATTGATACTGAACTCAGTAGCTTTGAGATTAAAGCATTGCTATATGCATTTTAATTCTATTTAATTACATTACCTTAAATATTTTCTTTTAAATTATTCTTTTGCATTTTGTATTTTCAGTAAATTATGTTCTATTCTAAACATCACCAAGCTTGTAATTGTTTGAGACACAAATAATAAAAGCTAATTTGTTGACATTCCCTGAAACACCAAAAAATCCAGCTGAGGATTAATGGATTTCTCCATCACTTCCTTAAGAGGCAGTTTCTAGTTTAATTCCTTCTCTGGCAAAGGATATTTCATTGAAGCATAAAGTCAGGGATCTAAAGGTCATGAATATAGCTCTTTGCTACTCTGTTTATTCATCTGGGGTCACAAAAGCTCAGCCTGAGATACCAATCCCTTTCTAAGACAAAAATAGAGAATACAGTAAACAGAATTTATTATCTCTATGTTAATAGCAAACATATTAAGTAATGTTATTCGCTACTTTAAAAAATTTGATAGATACTATTAGTAGGGCCTCTCAAATAATCAAAATACCTAACTTTTGTCATGTTAAATCTGTGAAATATGAAAAGCTTGTCTAAATGAAGTTCTTCCTTGGATCTTCCAAAAAGCTGTACCTTTCTGAGGTTGTTGCTGTGGATATTCTTTTAAAAAAAGTTTCCTTGATAAACGATTACATTATTTAGCTCACAAGCTGCTTAATACTATTATTCAACAATAAAATTACTAATTATTATTGCTGTACAGATATTTCACCCTAGATTGTCTCAAAGTCATTTACTTATTTTAGTTATTGTATTTCATAGGGTCTAAATTTCTAAGCATGAAGTGGATTGAGGAAAAAAACAAATGGGGACTGATACAATTGTAAGAGAAAACTGTAAGAGAAAATTGTAATGTCTGGGTGACTTTAAGTGCTTTCAATCACTGACACTAAAAATATCGCTGTGATTTTTGTGATTCCTGGGAAACACGTAAATCTTATATTACATTTTAAAACTGCTACTTTTAACTGTGGTTAATGTTCCTGTCATGTCTTCATGCAAAAGGTGACAGTCAAGAACATTCTGGATATAAATGAGGAATTTGAGGTTTCTACGAAAACAAACTTGGAGGGTCATCATTCTTAAAAAATTGTGACCAAGAGCAGGAGTGCTGAAATCAGTTGTGGAGTGGGGATGTTTCACACAATTCTTGATCCCATGTTGCTGCTGCCAGCAGAACTCAGGATGAAGTTTTGAGGGATGAACCCAAAGAGTACAAATAGAAATAGAAACACTTAAAGGTATATATACATACAGAGAAAACACTAAATACTTTAAATTTGGTGCCCACATCGAAGAGAGTAGTGAAAGCTCCTGGTATAGTCAATGATTGCTCAGTCACAGTAACTAAGCATCTAAGGCTGGGTTTAGCTGCTCCAACGAAGGTTCATGATACTATGTATCATAAAAATTTGCTTAGGTCAAGCAAGATAGCTCTGCCGGCTTTGATGCTAGCTTTGATGAATTCCACTAAAATAAAAAGTTTAAAAACCACACTTTTTTTAGTTTATTCATCACTTAATACTCTCTTGCTTAGCAGTAATCAATTTCCACACTGACATAAAGCCTTTGGCTTTTACTCCCTAATTTATTCTCTTAGGAGCCACATAAGTGCCCTGCAAAGCTAAAAGTTCATTTCATCTTTCTTTAATTGCACATTAATTTCATGTAACTTTTACAAGAACATCATTGAAAAGCAAGATAATTTGACCTATTCTTTTATAATTGAAGAACTACAAAAGCAGGGGAAAAAAAAAAGAGTTGCTGAAATTCTCCTTATATTAATGAATTAAGCTTTTAATTGATTATACATTTAACTTTTCATTTAAAACTATTATAATTATAGGTTAGCTTTTCAATTTAGTTGATAATCTGTTAATTCTTGCTTAATAAATGTGTTAATTAAAATAAATAAGCTTTATCTTTATTTCTATGTGACATCTATCAACCTAAGTTGAAAACTTACGCAGTGCAATATTAGAGAGTACTCATATCATTCCATGTATAGTTTAGAGCCATCAGAAAGAAAGGCTAGAAGGTATAGTTGCTAACAGTAAAATATTAAAATGCAGTTCTTTCAGTAATTTATTAATCTGTAAAAATTTAACCTGAAAACTTATTTTTACTTGTTACAGTTTTTCTGTGTCTCCAGAGTTTTTCTTTGCCTGTTCACCTCCCAGCACCTCACAAAAATGATAACCTCAGTTTGAATTCAGCTTCTTTTAAAATATGAAAGGAGATGGAAAGTTTATAAAATACATCTTTAATACCCCTGCTTAAAATTATAGCTGTACTGATTTTGAAAAGAAATACCCAATAAAATCTTCTGCATAAAATTAATTTACCTGTTAGTAACTTTTAATATTGTGTATGTGCACTAGACATGGCTGGGATGGAGTTAATTTCTTCATAGCAGCTTATATAAAGATTTCTGACCAAAACAGTAATGATAAGACACTAATAATCTATCTTTTACTAAGTATTGTTTTCAAGGGTATCTCTGCTGTCCACTCTTCTCCATTCTTTTCCCCACCTCTCCCCAGTGAATAGACTGGTCAGTGCTCAAGAGGTTGTAAGTTGAAAAACCTGTGCAGATGACATGAACTAACCAAAGAGATTCTCCATACCATGCAACATCATGCTGAGCAATAAAAAGAGAGAGATGAAGTTTTAGGTTAGCCATCTTTTTCCCTCAGGCCTGGCTGAACACTTTTCTACCCTTGGGACATGGTGAGTGAGTGTTGTTGCATAATTTTTCTTTTCTTTTCTTTTTGTCTTCTTTCTTCTTCTACTTATTAAATAATTTCTTCTATATACCTCTTTTGCTCAATAATTTATTTATTTTAAAAAATCTTGATATAAAGGAGTTTATTTTTCTTTTACTTTTTCCTTTCCTTTTCTTCCATCCCAGTGAAGGCTGAATGAGGGAAGTGAGTGAGCAGGTGTGTGGTGCTTAGCTGCCCACCAGGGTTAATCCACAAGAGTAGGACAACTTTTATTTCTTCTTTTCCCAAGAATAAATAACGCATGGCTATATGTTCACACCTACTTGGATCACCACGATTTAAAGCAGAGAAGAAATACAGTATGTATTAATCCCTTTATAATTTTTTCAGTAATGTGAAAAAACATCTGTCCAAGTCTCCTTGTGATCAGTTTTCTAAAGAAGATTTGAGACACTTCCTTGATTAAACTATGGGAAGCAGGTTATAGACTACACAGCATTGTGCAGATTTGTTCTAAGCATGATAAGCACTTCTGAAGTCAAACATGTGAGATGTGTGTGAGGGAAAAATGCTGGCTTAGTGATGGACTTCTACGTAGAATCAAGAGGAATAGTAACTATGAAAGACTTGAAGTAGGTTTCTTTACCAAGCTTGCAAATGAGATCACACATCTAGCCAAGACTTCAAAGTCTTGGTAGTTCCAAGACTCTGTAAAATTTTGTTTATTCTTGGTTATTGGTTGCTCCTGTATCTAATTTATTATTCCTCTTCTTCTAAGCCTCTTTATGTTTTTTTTCCTACCCAAGCTGTTTACTTCAGTTTGCAGCAGTGCCTTACCATTTTCCCATCACTGCAACAAAATAATTGTTGCAATAATTAAAACACCTTTTTGAGATTTGAACCTTCTGTATGTTTAACCACAACATGCCATTTGAGCTATTAAGTCCCTGTGAAAGCTGATGGACTAGATATGCTCTTTCTGGTGTCCTTATATGCTGTAATCTCTTTGGTGTACATCTGCCCAAGTTGCTGAGAAGTGTGAATAACATTTTCAATACTGCTTTTCCCCAGTGTTAGATGGAGCTGTGCGCATGATGGAGTGAGTATCAGGCAACACAGCACAGGTAAAAGATGATAGAAGCCATTTTGAGCCTGTTATATTGAAGGAAAAAAAACATGCTTTAGAAGATCATCTGTATGCAAGTGTTTTTTCTTCAGAAAGATGTACCTTGAAACAACAAAACAGAAAAAACAACAACAAAAAAAAAAGACCCAAAAACCCAAATCAACTAAACAAACAAAAAGGTCATAAAAAGAACCAACCCCAAAACATCCCCATTCTAAATTAATCACTAACTAGAATCACCAGTCCTAGTTCATTTTTTCAGCACACATTCATTTAAGGTAAGCTCCCATCATGGAAAGGAAACAAGAACACTTATTAACATAACTTTTAACAGCATTTTTAATTTCACAGAATTATTAGTTTTAAGTCACAAATTTACCATATCTAGGATACATTTTTTATTTCCAGTACCTAGGTTCCATACACTTTTGTTTGCATTAATTTGTATTAAATTTCTAAAATATATTCAGGAAAAGAGATTGCAACAAATGTTTTCTTTGACACCAAGTTAATGTTTTACACCTGTAAAAATTATCTGGGCCATGTGAAGACACAAATGTAGTTTAACCACACACACGCCCACCTCCCCCACCCCAGTGGAATGGGAAGGAGAATCAAAGTAAAACTTGTATGTTGAGATAAGAACAGTTTAATAATTGAAAATTAAGTAAAATACAATAATAATGTTAAATAACAATAAAGATAACAAAAGTAAGCAAAGAAGTCATGAACAATGAAATTGCTCACAACCTGCTGACTGATGCCAGAGCTGCCCATCCCAAACCCAGACTGGCTGCCCTTCTGGGTAACTCCCCCCAGTTCATACACTGGGCATGATGTTCTGTGGTGTGGAATATCCCTTTGGTCAGTTCAAGTCACCTGTCCCAGCCGTGCTTCCTCCCAGTTTCTTTTGCATTCCTCCTCACTGGCACAGCATGAAATAAGAAAAAAGTCCTTGACTTAATATAAACCCCACTCAGCAAAAACCAAAACATCATTGTGGTATCAGCACCATTCTCATTCTGAATCCAAAACACAGCACTGTAACTGTGACTGTTATAGTAACAGTGTAACTGTCACTGAGAAGAAATTAAATCTACCTGAACTGCAACCTGGACAGAAGCATTGAAACCTGATTCAAGATTAAAGAGTATGGTACTTTTTTTCAAGTGTATACAAAGGGTGTAACAAATTGAATTTTCTTTCAGTTAACAATATTTAGGGCATTGACTGCTTAAGCATAATTTTTGGGGACAGTTATTTTCCTGGTCTTCCTACATGACCTTGTTGCTGAGAAGTGATCATAATGTATTATTTCAAAGGATGAAAAATTAGTTCTTGCTGTATTCTGGTAGTGCACCATGAGAGAAGTGGTAAAGAAAATATTGCTTTGAAGGCAGTGCAACCCCACATGTTTAGTAGAAAGAAAACCTCATCCATCATCTTTATGAAAAGTCCCCAAATATGGTCTTCAATGATCCTAGCAAGCCCCATGGCATTGTGCTGTTACTTATTAGCTGCTGGTACCAGGCTTTTATAGGCTCTGGAGTCAGTAAATAAGCTTTGCTCTCATACTAACACAGCACAGTTACAGTCCAGGCAGTTGTGTTGCCTTTGTGGTTGTGTGGTAATGGCTTGGCATATGGGTGTTTTCATTTGATCCCTATTCCATGTAATTTCTTATCACTATAACCAAGAAAGTGCATTTCAAATTACAGTTTCTGCAAAAGAATGCACAACACTTAAATGTCAGTTAGATCTGTTTAATAGCCTAATCAACACAAAAGATTTAATTGTTACTAGGAGCATAAATTCATAGCTTTACACAATCTGGTTTTTGTTTATTTAATCCTATCATTTTAATCTGCACACTCGTGGGACATGATGTTCATTAGATTTAATGAAATACTGATCTTGTTAGTGTCAAACGGGGTTTTGTGATTGCATTTTTTAAAATAAGAAATTTATATACGTTAATCAGGACTTCAGTGGATTCAAATTTCCCTTTCGTTTCATTCAAAAAATTGGTGCTGAGGTAATGGCTCATCTATAAATTTTATCCACAAATAAGGAAAATTGTTTCCTTCTTAATGGATGTTCTTTAACAGTTTATACTTCTATAGTCATTCTTTGCCACTTCTCAGAAGCATAAAAAAAAAAAAAAATTTCCAAAGGTAGGAACGTCTTAAGAAATAGACATGTTTCAAAAAAGTTACTTTAAAATAATGAGATTTGTGGTTATCATCTAGCTGGTGTTGATAAATAGGTCAATTTTTGTACATAACAAGCTGGTGTGAAATTGGACTTTCAGTAATTTTTCAATGGGATTTGAAAAATAAAAGTTAATTCTTTAGATGTTAAAAACATAAGCACCTGGACATGGAAATTAATAGTATCTCTCCCATCTCTGGTATTTTTTTAGACCTGCTTTACAAACAAATTATGAAACCTAGGGCAAGTGAGCTGTATCTATGATATTATTTGTGTGATCATAATTTTAAAAAACCTCAGAGTGGGCAGCTTCTCAGCCCCTTGCAGAACCATGTCACATCATTGCAAGTAATGATTTATCTAGCCTTTGCAATAGCATCTACAGTAATAGTGCCTTGACCAAATGCCTTTAAGGAGCTTATTTCTGCAACAAATTGATCTTTAAGTTAATACCCTTTTCTTATTTACTTCCACCACTTTTCTGTTCATTGCTTTTGGCCAATACCCTCTAGACTAAATAATTCCCTTTTTTCTTTTATATAGTATTACCCTGGAGGTACTTGAAGAGTCTGATCATGTCCCTAGTGTTTTCTGTTTGGTAGATGGCACTAGATCATTTAGTGCTCCTTCATATGGTTTGTTTTCTGGTTGTTGTGTTTCATTTTGTTATTGATCCTTGTAGTCCTGTAGTTTGTTCTGTCCTACTCATTATCTGTGAGAAATAACATCACAGATACTGGACAATGGCCTCACAGTGAAGACATGCAGCTTCCCTTTCCAAAGTGGAGCAATAAAAGTGCTTCTGTTAATGCTGAATGTGGTCACAGTCCTGGGGGTGCTGGTCCCATAATAGATGGCTTCTCAGGGTATGCTACATATTGCGGTCCTTATTGGTGGGAGAGGCACAAAATCAAGTAGAACTTGAGGCTCCATTTTGACTTGGAGAATTGTTTTGTGGTCTTTGCCATGACCACAAAACAATTCTCCAAGTTTCACTGAGATTCATGTCTCAGTGAAATGAAGTTTCATTTCACTGAGACATGAAATGAAAGCTATCCCATAGAAGGTGTAGACATGTTGAGGAACAGCAAGGTAGATGTCTATACTACAAAATGCCAGATGGTTTTTGTTTGCAGATTCAGATTATTATCAGACACACTCTGTAAGATTTCATCTTTTTAATTCTCTTTTGACACTCTTCCATTACAGCTAACTATGCATCCAATTGAATACGTACACTTATGGTAAATCAGGGTAATAATTTCTACCTGGGCTGCTTCTGAGAGTATAAATTTGTGTCATGTTTTAGCATTCCTTTAGTGATGAGGCTTTCACTGCTCTCAAAAGTGAATGGTCCAGGAGAAACCAGGGCTGATAATACTTCATACCGCCCTCATCTGATAGCTTTATAGGTACCTTGAGGATGAGATGGGTGAGTTTACATCTTCTCTCTGTGTGCATGTATGTGCTTACAGACATACTCATGTATCATTCAAACATAGACAGCGGTGGAATTACTTCAAGATGTCTTAGAAATCTTAGCTGCAGAGCAATATAGTATACTTTGGTTCTTTATGTGCCTTTTTTTGTTTGTTTGTTTGTTTTTCAAAGTGTGTGCAGCTAAGGTGTAGACTGTAGTGATGTTGAGTACATGAATATTTACATCTAAACAGAAAATGTCCAGAATTTCAAGGAGATGGAAGTCTTTCATGGTAGCATTACAAATAGAGCAGGTAGCAGAAATCTTGTTTCAGCTGCCACACTTTGTAGTGCTGCTTTCACCTTGGATTAATTTCTAGCAGTTGGCTGCACCTGCACTCAGCCCAAGGGGCTGATCACTTGCCAAGCAGTGCAGAATGGCTCATGTGCAGGACATCACTCATGGCTACCTCCTCCCAGACCAGACTTACTGTATCCATGATACATAGCACACAACTCTGGCTCTCTGTAATGCCTATGTCACCCTAAGACAAAGAAATCATTTTTTGTGTGCTTTCTCAGGTCGGGGTGTTGGAAATACAGTGTACTGCAGTCCTCAGCATGAAAATTTTAAAGCGCAAAAGGGAGCGTGAGGTTGGCCTCTCCTTAGAAGGGTCCTGAGGGCAGGCAGGAGTGTCTGCAGGCAGACTACCTGTGGTTAAAGTGTGTTGGAGGACTGTGCAAGGCAAAGAAAGCAAATCTGATACAGTCATGTATTTACAAATGATCCCTAGATGAAGCTCTGCTCATACACAGGTTTTCTTTTGGAAACAATTAATGGGTTTAGAGAGACTTGTGTAGCAATGAAAATTAGGGAAGGAGGATATCAGGACTAGACTCGGCAGCAAAGCTATTTAGCTTACATAAAAGTGTTTGTTGGATATGGTTTAAGGTATTATTCTTCACTCCTTATCTCATAAAATTGTATTCCATAGTTTTCTCATTTGTAGATTGGTTGCAAAGCATAGTTTCACATGTATCAAATTGTTTTACCATGCAGATAAGGCAACAATGTATTTTGTCCTGGCTATCTCTGAGTAGTGATATTTAATGATCTGACAGCCTTGTTCAAATGAAGAATCCATTTCTTTAACAGCAAATACGAAGTTCCAGATAAAAATAATATTTTAAACAAAAAGTGATCTATGTGTGGGTGTGCCTCACTCAGCATTTATTACTCTTTATGGCAACTCAAACAATTTAAGAGATACTTCTTCCTACTCCAGTGTGTCAGCCTGGTTCTTTTGAAGAATGTGCATTCTCTGCAGAAAAAGCAGCCATTAATTTCACCATAGTTCTTGCATTTTTATATATTTTGCATACAACTCCTGCACAGATTTAAAATAAATTTTTGAGGCTGGTATTAGGAAGAATTAGGTTGATAATTTCATCATTGCCCCTTGCAAATCTTTAGTTGCTTACTTTTCTATGCTTGATCTTGAATCATTCATTTGTTTTCTACTTGTGATGTAATTTAATACAGCAAAACTTTAATGAGACAGTTTCAATGTTATAATGATATGCATATATTATGTATATATAGAAACGAATTTGTTTTTCTTGATTGCCAAAAGGAATTTATGTTGAGATTTTGGGGTTCTTGTTGAGATTGAGTGTGGGGAAAAATACTTTATACCTTATGTGCAGAAAGATACCATTATAGCTTGTGTGTTTTCTATTTTATTATAAGAATTGTACCAAGGGCAAAGTGAATCTTCTATTAGAATATTTCTGATTGTGTGTATTTGTGCAGTACATCTCTTCTGCCCAGTGTCTAAAGAAACTCTCTGCAACCATAGTTGTCAGACATGATAAAAAGGATATAAAATAAAGATGGCAAAAGTCATTCCTATGAGAACCAGTTTTTCAAGCTCCATGGTTTCTTCTAGTTCATCAGACATACCTGATGTAAAGGGGCAATGTCCTGCATCAGTTTGTCTGTCCAGTATCACTCCAGTGTTGCAGGTCAGAAGAAAACAACATATTCTGAAGTAGTGTGCAAATTGGATGAAATTTGGGATGATGTAGCGATACATTCCTCAATGGAGAAAAGTGCACTCAGTGATAATCAATTGAAGACTTGCTTAGAAAACAAAGAATATGACCTGTGATTTACTCAAAAAATATTGAAATTTTTTAGACTAAAAGAATCATTCAGGTTGGAAAAGATGTCCAAAGTTATGGAGTCCAATGTTAGACCAAACATCACCATGCCAACTAGTCCATAGCACTAAGTACATCCTGGAGGTTCTTGAATACTTCCATGGATAGTGATTCCACCACTTCTGCGTACAGCCCATTCCAATGCCACCCTCTCAATGAAGGAATTCTTCCTGATGTCCAGCTTAAATGTCCTCTGGTAAGCTTAAGAGTTTGTCTGCTTGTCCTGTCTTTAGCTTGCCCAATCCCTTAGCCTGGGAGAAGAGGCCAACCCCCCTGGGTACACACTCCTTTCAGGGAGTTGTAGAGAGCAATAAGGTCTCCCCTGAGTCTCTTCCTTTCCAGGCTTAACAGACCCAGCTCCCTCAGCTGCTCCTCATAAGACTCACTCTCTAAACCCTTTTCTGGACAAGCTCCAGGAACTCAAGGTCTTTTTTGAGCTGAGGGGCCCAGAACTGCACACATTACAATACTCAGGGTGTGACCAGTGCTGAGTGCAGAGGAGCAATCATTTCCCTGGTCCTGCTAGCCATATTATTTTTTGCACAGGTCAGGATTTCTTTGGCCTTCTTAGCCGCCTGGTCACACTGCAGGCTCATAACCAGCCAATTTTAATATGGTATCTCTTTTATTTTCAATATTTAAATATTTATAATGAATTTGAATATTCATGAAAAATTACTGAAAACTTAGAGAAAATAACAGTTATACCAGACTACAGGAAAATATTGGAAAGTATTCTTAATTTCAACACAGCAAAGTCAAAAATATTCTATCTTAAGAGAAAAAAAAAAAAAAACAACAACAGCAACCTGGATTTTTTTTTTCTTCTACACACTTATTTTCCATTATTTTTCTACTCACTGTGAGCCATCTTTTCTTCTTCCTCAGAGAAACTTCTTGGTCTTACTTCCTGCTAGCTATAGAAGTCAAAAGTAATGACCACTTTAAAATTTTATATATTGGTTTTAAGTTCAGCAGATCCAATAAATTAATGAGTACTATGGATCTCCTCTCTTTGACATACTGCTTAGGACCATCTTCAGATAAAAAAAGAGGTTTTGCTTCCTAACTGGAAAGATTCTTTTAAAACCAAAAAGAATAGAAAGATGATAAGTAATTCTGAACCTTTCAAGTAAATCACAAAACTTTTCAATTGACATCAGCAAAGGCCAAGTTCACCCTCCATTCTTTGTGAGGTTTGAACAAAGCATGAAGATAACAAGCTACAGGAAACAGGCCTGGGCTGTCTTTTGCTTCTATTTGTTGCCCATACATTCCCATAACCCATTTTGGAAATTGCATCTGTAACTGCTAAGTTTTCTTATCCATAAGATATCTCTAGTGAAAATACTGATTCAGCAGTGCTTTAACACTTATGAATGTCTCTCTTCCACTGACTTAGAATTTTTATAGGTTTTTCCTTGTGACTTTGAGCAGATGTGCAGAAAGAAAAATCCATCATTACTACATTCTAAGGGACTTTTCACATCACTGTATTCTAAGCTGATTAACTAGGAGGCTTTTTATTTTTTCTTAAAAAATAAAAAGAAGAAAAAAAAACTATGAAATATAAGCATAGAAAATCTATCATATCTGTACTGATATATCTGATATATCTATTCTTTCAGCCTGTACAACTGGAGTCTTATATATATTTCCTTTCAAGGGAATTATAGAGGTTCTACACCCAAGACATAAGATAAATAAAACAGGGTGAAAGTCATCTTTGGACTAAGTATGCCATGAACTCTAGAGAGTTGCATCTGTCCTTATCACAAGGTTTAAACACAAAAGGAAATTATAATTAAAGAACTGTAAATATACATAGTACTTTAGTCACAAACAGTAAGTCAAGGTTACCTTCTCCAGTCAGCCTTTAATGTTTCAGGAGACTTAGTTAAAAAAGTGAGTTTCCCCCTTCAGCTGACTAAAGGCAGCACAAAACTATCCATTTCCTTTTCCTAACCTCCTTTACAATCAACTCTGCTTAGTAAATAAATGAATTCTTTAAAAGGTTTCAAACATTTACAAGATAAAGAGAGATGCACTACATTTGGGTATGTAGAATCATGTCTAGTTTTACATGTTTCTGAGAAGTGCATCATTGCAACTGAATTGGGACTGAATGGGGCCTGGAAAAAACTATAGATTTGTTATAGCAAGGTTATAGAAATAGAATGGGAAATGTATTTGTCTATAACATATTCAATAAAGCTGTAAAATTAAAAGTATATTTTGAAGTCCTATAGACTGAAATGCCAAAACAGCATGTTGTTTTTTTTTTAGTATGTTGAGTAGAGTGTTAAGTTTATTAGCATGTTTGCAGAGGTTTTCCATCATTAACAGTGGCATATTCACTAATGTCTTCTTTTCTATTTCAGATGGATATTCTTTGTATATAACTATCTACAATAGCCTATCACTATTTTAAGCTGTCCAAATATATAGCACGGATTGCCCAAATCTTCCATTAGACATCCCTGAGCAGCTCCCTTTAGCTGATAAGAGTGAAGTTTGAAAGCATTTGAGGGCTGGTCAAGCCTAAAGGTTCTTCCTTGAAATTCTTGTAGAAAGCTAAGATTAAAATTGTTAAACTCAATGAGACTTCCGTAGCATATCAAAATGATCATGTGAAGCTAGATTTGACAAGTCTTTTTATTTCATCAGAATCCCTTTAGTCAGTATTTGGTAATGTTTATGAGGGTTAAACAGAATATTAAGTAGTTTGTTGTCACCCCTCATACTGCAAGTGTTAACCAGCTCTAAGTTTAAAAAAAAATGGCTTTGTGGGAGTTAGTTGTTTCTTCCAGCAATAAGAGGATAAAGATGAAAATCTAATCCCATGTGTTCTGAAATATATGTATTTGTGCATATAGTGACTATTGCAGAAGAGGAGCTACTGCATGTATTTTGATATCAAATCACTTTGATTGGGAGAAATTATGGAATACAGCTATTTTTGCTCTTGTTTTCCACTGAAGTACTTCAGTTGTCCTTCACTTACACCCCCTCATCACACCCACAACAGGCATTGATTGTATCATGCTTTATTGTTTAGTCATTCATTTAACAAAAGTTTTAAGTCAAGAAGTTTAATTTATCAGTTGTGTAGGATTCTCTTCCTCCTCCTTTCTTCTTTAAAGTAGGATTTGGTACTTCTTGTGCAGTGATGTGAAGGTGAAAACTGAAGTGTTGTTTTATGTATTTCCTTAAGCTCTCCTTTTACATCAAGATTTTATATTTAAAAAAAAATAATTAGAAACATAATTCTTTAAAAGGCTCTGTGGTAGAATACTGTTACGTCTTTTTCTGTGGAAGCAAACCAAATTGTGGTACATAAGAATTAATTTCAGTTTCATTGGTCAAGAAGTATCTAAAGGACTGTAGTCAGATTAATATGAAATAAAAAATGTGAAGTAGGTAACAAATAGAAGAATAATAAATCTAAACATAATCCTGAGTCAAAATCTTGCATATATATATGCTCTGTACTTCTTGAGGGTCACATTTTAGTTGTGATTTTTTTGTTTACTTAGGTTGCAGGAAAAAACAATAATGTGGAAATATATGGGAATGATAATAAAACATTCTGGCCTTGAAAGTTTCAAGGAAAAGTAAAAAGAGCAAGTTTATTAAAAAAGTGGATAGAACAAAAACTGTTTAAAATTTCCTACATCATTTCACAAACTTTGCTCTGGTGCTCTTGCTTTCAATTTATCATCTAAACTTTTTTTTTTCCTCATATCCAGCTATTGAGAGAAAAAGATCACAGTAGTTCACTTAGCAGGTTTGTAAGGGTGTTTTTTCTGTCTGCAGGCTATCAACACCCCACTGTATTGTTCAGCATTTCAAACATAAATTTTGCTTCCTCTGCTGTTCTGTTACATTTCTCACACGTTCTCGCTGATTTGCTCTCTCAAGCTCTCAGTTCTCAAGAATTCTCAAGTATCTTGCCCAGAAATATGGGGCTGCACCAGAACTTTTCCTCTGCTTAGGATGAGTAACTGAAGGCCTACTAATTTATTTGTCTAAAACTAGCAGCTATCAGGGTTCTGTTGCCCTAAATTTTGTGTGTTTCTATGTTTTTGTTTTGGTTTTTTTTTTTAATACTATTGAGTTGTGCAGTGAATGTAGTATGTCATAAACAGAGTAGAACATTTTTACTATTGCTTGTGAACAACTGTATCCTCTATCATATATTCACACAGGAATAAATAAATTATTTACACAAAAAAACAGTCCTGCAGCATGGTTCATACATGTGTAATCTAGTACTGTGTCCCTGTGGAGCAGACTGGATCTGTCCATTCTACATGGTGTTGACCTGTGGGTTTCCTTAGAGCCCAATCTGGTACTCCTGTACCAGGCATTAGTAACAGCTCAGGACATTTTGAACTGATCTGAAGGTGTTGCAAACCATCAAAGAGGGGTTTTGTAGCATGAAACAAAGGATGCATGTTGAATTTCAAGTTGGGCATACCTGGTCCTTAAGAATGCTAAAGCTGTTTCAGGATACCAGTGTAAGCCTGCTGGAGAGATGCTGATACGGGAACAGCACAGGGCACCACTGTGGTGACATTCATGTTAATTTTAGAAAGGGACCCTGACATGAACAGCTCTGTGTGCTTCCAGATTCATGGTCCTTGCTCAGTGAGTTCCTTGCCTTCCAAGCCCCAAACACACACTTGAGTTTTTTTGAACCAATAATCTTTTTCTCAGTCTCTCACAGAGCTGTGCTGGGATTGAGCCCTCCTGAGAGCTGGTTAGAATGCTGCAGACACTTCTGCAGTTGCGAGTGCTAGTGCTGCAGTTTACTCCCTAATCTCATTTATTTAACAGTACAGTTATACTCTGTGTTTATTTCTTCTTATCTGTGTATTCTTATAGCAATGCTGAACAGTTGCATCACTATTATTATGGCTGATCCAATCTTTGGCAATTTACTGACTTTTTTTCTACATTCGGTATGAAGATATATCTATAAATACACACACATGTGAATCCAGATAAAACTGTTTTCAGTATTTTCAGATATTAATCAGGGAATTAATAGATATTAATTTCAGATATTAATTCCAGAGAAATAAAATTTGCCTCATTCTCAGCATTTAGAACTATACCAACATTTCTTTGCACTAGTTACTTGTTTCTTTTTTCCTTTCACATAAAATTTCCCCCATCAGTTCCAGAAACTTTTGAAGTACTTGCCTGACCCTGGAATATTTGTTTGGACTGCTTCCTGACTTTGGTCATCAGGTTTTATAAACCATAAAGCAAAGACTTTATAAACCACAAAGGAAACTACAGTACTGGGTTTATCTTGGTGAAAAGAGCCTTAATGCTCTAACAATTTTTCCTTTATAAGCAATGTCCCTCTTGCACTGTGGATGCCAAAAGCATCACATGCTTCTTTTTCTTAATCTCTTTAGTAGGCCCTAAATTTTAGAGGTGATTTATAGCCTCTCAGTAACTAGTTTCTAGTTTCATACTCAGCAGTATCACAGTCCTCAAGTTGCTGACCTGCTCAGCAAGCTGTTTAGGTGAAAATTGTGGCACCTGGCTGGTTTCCAAGCATGCCTGGACGTCCATTATTCTGGAGTCCCAGTCCTCAGTTATTTTAAACCAAAGCAGTTTTCAAAAAAAATTAAATAATAACTACAAAGAAAAAGAAAAAAAAAAAAGAATAAGCTAACTTAAGAAAATTAAAAATCCCCAACCTAGTGAACTGTTAAGTATATTGACCAGTGTTTGGTGTACTGATAATCAAAGCATCCTTGGTATCCTTGTATTGTTTCATCAAAGTCAAAGCTGACTTGAAGAAAAATGCATGTGAATAATCTGTTTTTTGAAAAGCCAGCTTTTCCATTAGTGGTTTTGACCTTTCTATTTTTAGTATTAATGTAACTTAGAAATAAAACAGAGATTTTCAAATAGTACCTTACAACTCCATTATAGGGAGAACAAACACTAAGGAAAAAGGCCTTATTACTGCTTTTTGATATCCTTCACCTAATCAGGGCCTAAAGTTGAAATTTAAAACTGATTGCCCAGATGTGCTGAGTTTAGTCTCCTCAAAAGAGATGGTATGTGTAGGAATGCTTGTTATTTACTGAATATCTACTTTATGGCTTCATTTTTTGGACATCTCTACCCAGCTGGCTTTAGGAAAACACTTCACCTAGGAGTTTTCTATTTCTCTGAAATAGAGAAGGACCCTAACTTGTCCCCATACAGACACCTCTGTAGCACAAATAAGTGAAGCTATTTGACAGAAATCCTACGCTTTCAGTTTGCTAAAGCCTTAAATCTATCATTGAAAAATGTTGTTTAAATTTTGAAAAAACACTGATATGGATTTAGCATTAAAATGGCATTAAAAATCTCAGCAGAGTAACTGAAAGTTCCTAAAATAATACACATTTTAACTTTATTTTAGAGATTTATGCAAGTAGTTTATTTAGTTGATAGCAACTAAGTTGTGATTAATATTTACTAGCAGCAATTGCAGCAACCTCAATGAAACTGCTTTTTTTACTACCAAATCTAGAAATCTTCGAGGCTTCTTACAAGAACACTAAAAATAGTTGTTTGTTTCTTTGTTTGATGGCTCCCAGAAGCCATAGTAGCAGGCATTGCCTGCCTCTTGTGCCCATCACCTTTTACTGCAACACCACCTTTCCCATTGGTGAACAAACTGGACCAGTAAGGGGCAAGCTCAGCTTCTGGTTTGTTCTTGCCAGTCTCTCCCTCTTCTTGTGTTTTCTTTTTTTTGGGGGTTGTCTGTATCTGGTTTTCTTGTTGGTTTTATTTTTTTCCTTAACCATGCCTTTTAATAAAGTAATTTCTCTCCATTACACAAAGAACAAGTAACTACATTAAAAGACTTTTCATGCCAAGCCAGTGCATAATTTAGGGGTTTTTTTTGTGAGCTTGACCACAGGAATCAGCGATCACTAGAGATTATAGGATTTTTAAAAGTCAAAAGCATGAACTCAAGAATTGCATGAATGACCCTTTTGTATGGTACGGTTGGTTGAAGGTTTTCTTGTGGGTCATTGTTTATTTTTCACAGGAAGTAAGGAAACATTGCTTACTGCCCTGAAAATAATAGTTACAGATGCTAGCATCTAAACGGCAATATATGGTCAGGAGGTTTAGATAAGTAAAGTTCTGCTCTGAAAGACAATAAATGCAAATACTGTAAGCTTCTGTTTTATTTCTAAATATCAGCATGAATCTTGTTAGAGATTCAACCCAAACTGTTTTCCTGAAATTAGTCAAGCTAAATCTTTCATGTAAAAATCAGCTATGGCTGTAGGGAGTTTATTACTTTGGAACAAGGCACAATGAAAATAGATTTTTTTTCTATGAAATTGATAAGTTATAATGAAATGGTTAAGGCTGTGAGGTGTGGCAAATTCTGAACTACATTTCTCTGAGATTGGGATCGCATGTGGGGCAGCAGCAGACTTTTGCATGGACGTTTGCATTAGATGAATGCTGCTCGAGGGCATGGCAGTGGAATTGGCTTCCACTGCTTACACAGTTACATAATGCACTTGGAATGGAAAAAGGGTGCTTCTCCGTTAGAGAATCCAGAAAGCTGTGTCCCTTACTGAACCCACTGTTTAATATGCAGGAGAGAGCACGGAGAGGGGGAAGGCAGGGAGAGAGTGAGCTGTAACATAGGGCTCTTACACAGCTTCATAGCAGTTTGGGCGTTTGTTGTTTCATTGGGTTTTGTTAGTTTGTTTGATTTTTCTCCTCTTCCTATCTGTGCCTGAGCATACTAATTGCTTCTTTTGCTCTTCCTTGTTAGTTCTGTTAGTTCTTCAGATGCTGTACTGTGCATAATGCCTTACACTGAGGGGGAAAGTGTGAAGGTCAGCTGGTAGTACGGCATCTCTTTAGCAAGAAGGTTTTACCCTCTAGTATTCTTTACACATGGTCTTTTCACTTATAGCAGTACTTTGTATTTAATTTTTTACTTGAATGGATGGTCTGTTTCTGAGGAACATTGTTTCTTTTTGTTGCTTTGTTAGGCAGTCTTTTTTCTTTCTTCACTGTGTTTGTGTAGGTCATGTGAATTATGGGCAGAAGCTTTCCTTGGAAACCTTTGCTTGAATTTATTTGAATGAGGGGCCCAGGTACTGTTCTGTAAGAATGCCTTTATGAAAGGCCCATTGTTGACATTTTGGAACAGGGAAGAATGTATTAGTGGAGCCCTGAAAGTGACTGCAAAAATGATAGTATGGCACTCTGTACTTGGGTTTCCTTTACTTGTTCTCAGATGGGCTCGGTTGCCAGCCAGGAAAAAAAGAATCTTTTCCAAATGCCAAGTCAATAAAATCAGCCTAGAATCACACAGCCAAGCTAATATGTGTTTTCTGGTGATACATACTTTGGACGTGTAACCTAATTAAAATCTTTGTTGCTGTTTGAATTTGAAAATAAGTCAATCTCATTTGCTTGTATGTGAACAGTAAGAGTGGCAAATTCACTTTTCCACAGTAAAAGATGAGTGTGAGAAATAATCATTAATAAGATCCAAGTTTATCTTTGTCATTGGGCTGACCTTTACTCCACTTGGAGTTGATGTTCCTGGTGTGCCTTGTAAAAGAATTTTAATTCACAAGACAGACATAAAACCTGATGACTGCTGGGTATTGAAGAAGATCAAGCATTTGCACTTATTATTTTGATCTATTAGCTGTCAATGATATACAAGTGTCTTGAATAGATATAGGTACATTTTATAATAGTAGTTTTAAAGAATGCTTGTAAATGTTCTGCCTATAAATCACCTGGTGTACCACAGCTGCATCAAGGCAGTATGATGTGGATGATACAAAATCACGAATGTTTTGAAAGTGAATGCAAGTAATGTACTTTAGAAAGCAAATTTGTACTTAGTTTCTTGTAATTTTTTTTGTTGATATGATATTAATATTGCCAGGTTTGAGATATGTTGTTTTCTCTTACTTTAACATTTGGTATTATCATAGTGTATTTTGTAAGATTAAATCAAAACATGATATTGATTTAAAATTCTAGGATTGAAGAATTTCAGTGTAGGTGAATTTAGCATATTACATTTTTTTGCAGTGTGTCAGGATTAATAGGAACTCTAGTTTATAACAACAAGAATAGTGACATCTGTGTACTACCATTAAGAATATTTAAAAAATCAAAAATCCAGGTCAAACTGCAAAATTGCAAGTAATTATAACCTTCAAATACTAAAATTAGTGAAATGAATACTAATGGTTAAATCAAATTGCAGTGGCATATGCAGTTTCTCAGTACAAAGTACAACAGAGAAATCTGTCTTCATTTGTAGACTCAAAATACTGGATTTTTTTTAACCTCAAAGGAAAGTTTTGGCATACTTAATATGTAGTAGCTGAAATGTTGAGTAGCTATTATAACTCTACTTGCCCTGAATTTTCAGTTCACAGTTTTGATCTTGAGAGCTAATGTTTATTCTCAGGTGATGCAGTTTTCACATATGTCATAAAAAAGAGCGCAATCAATTTATTGTATGTGTCTTTTGCTAAACAGATACTGACTGGGTATTAGAAATAGGCTCACAGACATCATCCTTCATATGGTTTCTAGTTTTACAGTATCATGTTTTAATACCAACTATCCATTATCTTTTTTCCACTCTGCCAGTAACATTTGGATTTGGAATATAGCTTGTTTTAGCAATAGTTGGCCTATGTAACAAAATGCTATGAACAGGTGTGTAGTCATAAATATTTATTCCCTCCTTTATGAGGAAATACTTGTGTATTAAAATTGTGTAAGGGTTATTTACTGATTTTATATCAGCATATTAATAATTAAATAATTCATGAAACATATGCACATTTCTGAACACTGTAGTTTTATACCAATATATATACCTCTGTACAACCATCTGGCATTAATTAGTAATAGGTAAATTACTGTAATTTTAGTACAAAAGGAATAAATGTGTCAACTCTGGACTGCGTAATATTTCTGTATCCACTTACCTTTCACTACAGATTTAATACACAGAGCTATACTAAATGAAACAAGCTTTATTTTTATTTGAATTTTGTTTTCTTAGCATAGATCTAAAAACTGTTTTGATTGTGCTATACATATATATATAACCAGTGAAATCTTAGACACACATATGTATGAGTTGGCAAAACAGTCCTTGTATGTGTATATATAAAGATATAGGTATGGATATGGAGATACATTCTCATATACACCTACACACACATGTGCATAAAGCAGTGTATATATTCAGTAACTCTAAGAATAATCCTCATATCATCCCAGAAACAGTTGTTTTTTGTTTTTTTTTTCTGAAAAGCCTTTATTGCTAAAAAGCCACCATGACAATGGCAAATGAGAAGGATATATTAAATAAGAAACAGAGTGAGAATTGGGACAGAGGGAGATGAGAAGGTTTGCCAGTTATTACAGAAGAAGTCTTTGGCAAACTAGACCTAGATCTTTACTGGTTGAATAAAAAGTTTAACTCCCCAATTTAGGTATTTATTTCCTTCACATATAAAAAGAATTCACCAAAAGTGATTCAGTTCAATATGGGAAATAAATAAATAGAGTTTTCAATTAATTGAATTAGATTAAATCATGAAAGGGGAACTTTTTTTTTTTCTGGAAGCTCATTCATTTACTCTTCATAAAAACGAAAAAAAAACCCCAAAAACAAACAAACAAACAAAAAAAACCTTAAACCAACCAAAAAACAGTTTTCAGCCCAAAATACCCTGTATTCAAATTTGTAAATATCCCTTTTCTGGAATGGGAAACACGTCAATCAGTAAGAGATACCAGCCCTGATGTGTAGTACCATGGATGGCCCTTTGAGTTCACAATGAGTCAGGAGATGATTATCTTTTAAGCAGAGACACAAACCCAAGGCAATGACCTTACATGCTACAGGAAAGTGATGATTTGTCTAAATCAGACCTTCCTTTAGCCAGCTGTTGACAACTGGCATTGGCTTCAGTGAGATGGACTGACTGGATCATCCAGAAGATCTGCCTCAGGTTACAGGAAAACATGGATAAGCACTGCGCTCCTGAGGAATATGTTCAAAGCAAGATGTGGTACCTGTGGAACAAAGAATAATTGAAGTGTTGTATTTTGAGGTGAAATATATGTGGCATCCAGACCAAAAATAATCTCGCATTTGTTTCTGATCTAGCTTAGGTTTCTTCCTAATTTTTTACTGGGACTTTTTAATATCAGTGAATGGATCAAAGTCTCATCGGGTGTCAAATGCTTTTAAGTCCTCCTAGTATTATCTGTGTCTAGAATGTCATTTGCATAGATGGGCCCAAACCTGATCTAGGCAGGAAAGCCTTTCGTATAATTCAAGACTGATGTAACAATGATCTTTACATTCACCTAGCCTTTAATAGTTTGGATTCTATGCTGCTTTTTGACAAGTATCTTCTCTCACTTCAGTGCTATAGTTTTGGCATTTCTTTTGTCATATAGTTCTATTATCATTTTTCCAACTCATTTCAGCCCATCTGTTTTTATAATCTTTCAAGTCCTGTTTGAGTTCCAACTTTATTTTGGAAATGTGACAATATTTTGTTTTGATATTTTTTCTTCAAGACTTTTTATTTTATAGTATTCAATTTTTTGTAAAACCATCCTGTTTTGGGTGGGAGTTGTTTATTGGTTGGTTGTTGGGTTTTTTTTCCAAATAATACAATGTAACACCCTTGAAAATAAATAATATTAACACAATATAATGTGTTGCATGACAGTTTGCAAAAGGGTCATTTAGAGCTTATTTATAAACAGTTCTTTCCATCCATAGCATGTACTCAGTACATGAATAGAAATGTAATTTTTGCCTATGCAATAGATGTACAAATGTGCTATTATTTTGTCACCATAAATGTTTGTATTGTATCCACTAAATGAATGCGTCTTTTCTACTGTATAGGTTAATTGGTGCAAGAATTAATAATTTTTTGTTAGTGTTAGTTTAACATTTTAATTTTTTAAATTAATATTATTATGAATTAAGGACGTCTTACTACTTTTTCTCAGACACAACTGCAAAATGTGAAAGAACTTGAAAAGTTAGCATGCAAGATCAGGAGAGTAGAAAAAGTCTGTTCAGACATATAGATTTAATTATTTAAATACTTAAATAATAAATATGTAGGGTCGTTTAATAATGAATAATTTTAAAATATTCAATAAGCAATATATTACTATTAGTTTTTAATTCTAGATACTTTCTTAGTCTTCATCACCACAATATGTAATCACCTAATCTATCTCTAATTTATTTCCCACATATTGTTTCACCAGGGTAAAGCAAATAAATCTTGGTTATTTAAAGCCATTTTGCAGTCTTAATTCCCTCCTATTGAGCCTGTATTATATATATAAGTGAATGACTGTGTTTCTGGGCTATTGTTTTGCCTGCTACTTTTCCTGCTTCTGAGAGAAAGAGTAGAATTGTGTAATATTTCAAATCTAAAAAAAGTTTTATTTTTATTAGTAATGTTTTGTACCCTGTCTGTCTGAATCTACTGATAAAATTTTCCATTTTTCTGTCATTCCTATTTCTGTTTGTCCATGTATCACATTGGCATTATCTTTAGGGCATCTGTAAGCAACTATTTTATACGAATTCTTCATATTTTTATTTTAGTAGAATCTCTATCCAAGTGACTACCACAGGCTATCCTTACAGAATTTTTTTTTAGCTCTCATACATAATCGTGGACAGTGAGCTCCTGGCAAAAAACAGAAACCACGCGAACCTAATGGAATCAGAGACAGCAAAGACTTTTGCACTTGTATGTCGTCACATGCACAACCAGTGTTCACTGCTTTCCTGGAAGCCCCAAGTCAAAATAACTCAATATGCTAAGGAAAAGAACAAAAGAGAGTTGGTTGCATATCAATATGGCTTGTATCTAGAAAGCCCAAGAGGCTCACTTGTTCCTAGCTGATATAACAAATATGTTTTCTGAATGTCCAGGCTAGCTGTGTGCTTCCCAAACAATAATGCACATACCCCGAGACTGGAAGCAAGAATATTTGTATGCATGCTGCTGTCTTGTTGGCAAGGCTGGACTCTTAAAATATGTTCCTACCCAGTACATGATGAATTATTCTGCAGACTAATTCTGTTGTTTATAGGTTGCTGTAGGCCACTCATGAAGTCATGAGCATGGTCATTCAAATACAGAACACTTATAAATTCTGGCTTTAAAGAATGCATATAAACTTCTTGCCATGAAACACTAGCTTGAATCACCCAACCTGAATAATAATGTCTGTGCCAGGTGTTGTGGAATAAACTGGTTTTTGGGCTTTTTTTATGAAAGCAGTGGAACCTGATTGTTTTTGTGGCCTCTGATGTTCTTGAAATATTGTTCCCATAACCAAAGAAATGATGACAATTTCTGGATCCAGGAAAATTCTTTAGATAAAACATAATTGTAGTTTAAAGAAATCACACATGGTGAAAATTGTGGTCTCATGTTGTGGAAGATGACAAAGTTTTGAACTGCTCATATCTTCATCATTTAATGCAATTAGATCTTCAAAATTCTGGAAGATTTTTGTTTGGTATTTTAATTTTAAATGCTATAAATATATGATTTTCAGGTCTAAAATATTGAGTGCTCTGTTTAGCCCACAAAACTACTTATGAGTAATAATGCCCTGACAAGAATGGAAGTCCTGGCAAACCCTTGATTAAAGTAGGATGAAGATTGTGGCTATTAAACAGGACTTTACTCTGCATGTGACTGTGATGCCCCCAAGAGCAGTGAGATGCTGGGGTGTCTTATGGCTGGCCAGGAGTGGGTGCTGTGAACTTAAAAAGGACCTGCTCCATGGAAGCCAAACACTTCAAGAGAAAATTTGAAGCATGTTTATCAAAGCCTCTACTAATAGGCTTGGATTTTGGCTTGTCAGTCAGTTGTAATTTCAAATACAACTTTAACAAACCTTTTCAGCCCATTATTTCTAGCCACTTTTTGAATAGTTGCGTATTTTCTACACAACAAGGAATACTTACACAGCAAGAATAGAGACAGAAGCAAATAAACAGGCCATCCAGAAAGTACCTATGCTGCTCTCCCAGCAGGATCTCAATAATGGTATTTGAATGCAGTGATTGAAGTAGTGAGATCTCCTAGCAAGGAACTCATATGCACTTAGTGATTCACTTTTAAAAATCCATTTGTAATAAATTATTTCATGACATTCCTTCAATTATTTATGATACCAAATGGTCACTCAACATTCTGACTCATGGCTTGATCCACTTACATAAACACAGCCATTCAGTGCATGACTTTCAAGGGTGCTAAGTATTTTTACTTTACTCAAGCCTGGTTTAAAATGTTATTCAAACTGCAAATAGAGGCCAAAATTGATTAGCTGTTCTAAAATCTAAGCCATAACTTGCAGTTGTGGCATTGAAAGCCTTGCCTATGTCATATATCCGTATGTATATAAGAGTATAATGTGTTCAGAATAAGCTTGTTTTAAATAAGTATATAAATATTTTAATACACTTCTGGGGGTTTTTTGTTTGTTTTCTAATTTTCCTTAAACATACGTACTTGATTTAAATTCTGTACCATGATTTAAAATATAAAACAATACATCAATGACAAGGTCTGTACTGCTAGTCTAACTAGCAGGGTTGAATCTCAGATATTTATCTTCTCTTGGGAATTAAGCTATGAAGAGCTACCAGGACAATCTTCTGCAGGGTAATAAACCCTCCAGTAAGTCGTGGTCTTTTTGGAGGAAATTGTGCATTCAGAATGGAAATGAACCTGCTTGCAAAATTTGAGTGTATACTGGGATAGGCAGTTTTGAGGTGAAGAAATCCTATTTTTCTGTTATGTAGAAAGATAGCTAGTATCATTAGAGTCTTCAAATATGACATTGACAATTGAGATGAGCATCTGGTAGCATTTGATAATGGTCTGCCACTGGAAATAAGGTAATAAATTTCCCTGTAATGGTTCACTGCCAACAGTGCTCATTTATGAGTGAAACAAGATGACCATTTATTTTCCCAGTTGGGCAATGTTGCAGATTTGTGTTCTGTTCCTTTTGGTGAAGATCTGAAAGGGCTATTAAAGATATATTATTGCAAACTAAGTGCATTGCTTTCAAATGCTCTGTGTGACAATTCCTTGTTGTAATTACATTTTAATGTCAAACACTTTGCAGATATATTCACGTAGGAATATATCTGAATGTGCAGAATCCAGCCCTTTCCTTCTTGCTACAAATACATGCTTTCTGCATTCAAAAAGTAAAAGCATACATTTTCTGTTGTAGGCTGGAGGAAATCTGTGAATTATGCTATTTTAACAATGCAAAAATCAGCTTAAAGCTGATTCATGTGCACTTAAAACAGCCTTTGTTTCTGCCACCTCTGAAATAGAAAATGCTCTAGGGCCTGGATTCACAACCAAGCTTATCCAAGGGAATTTTTCACACTTGCTGAAGTATGCACATTTAGGAAGTATTCTTAATTATGAATCCAATGTTGGATTTTTGTTTTCCTTTCATCAGCTACGTTGTGTTTCTGGGTGTAGCAGAAATTCTGTGCTGTTTGGGCAAATATCTAATGTTAGTCTAGGTTGAGATCCTGTGCCTTTAGACTTCTGATATAACTGCTGGAGAATACAGGCACACTTCTACACTGCAGGAGTAGCTGGGTTAGCACTCAGCCTCCTTGTGTTGTCATAAGATTATGACAGCTTTGTTAAAAGCTTTCTCCTCTTGTCTCATTGCTAGTGTGTCGAGAGGAGAAGCTAGGTAACTCCAGTTCTCTGTAAAAACATCTGTGCTGAAGCGCCAGCCAGGACTGAGACTGTGTGTCAAAAAAGACTAGCAAGTAGCACCCGTTTGTCAGAGTAGTAGTCTGGATTTGATGATTTGGAAGATCACTTCTGCTGTGCTTTTCTTGTTAAGATGCTGAGCAGACGTCTGGGGACGTTTTATGCTCACTGAGAGTGTAACGTACTTTGCTGAACAAAGTTACAGCGTGTGCTGCTCCTGCTTTTTCAGTTAAAAAGATCTTTTTCTTTTTTTAAGTCTTTGTACCTGGGGAGGGTGAAGGGTGAAGGACAGTAAGCTTGTTCATGATAAATGAGTTGCTGCAGCAAAAGGCATTGTATTGCTTACTATGTGTACTTGTCGTTAAGGAGAAATACAGTTGTAACAGCATTTCAGTTTCTGCATTACATGCATTTAAGTGCCTGTCCACTAAAGACGCCTGCTTCCACTGATTCAAGTAGGAAAGTTGGCACATTATTCCCCAGTGCACTAAACTCTATGTTGGCTTCTATTAAATGCTGCCAGACAGGCAGAACAATATTTGAAACAAGACTGTTTGAACTGAAATGTAATTGGACTCATTTAAAGTCTTATTACGATGAAATCTGACTTCCTCCTTGTAATTTGACTTGTAGAAACCTCTCAAAAAACATTACCTTTTGCCACAGGCTGTAAATTTAAATTCTGCACTAGGTAAGCATAATGAGAAAAGAAAGTTCTGACATGGCTGGAGATCATATCAGGTCTGGCTTGATTAATTATTTCCACACGATCAATCAGCACCTTATTTAGATAACTGGAGGCACTCACTAGTTAATTTGTGAGAGTAGAACAATGGGGGCAAGCATTTATATGGTCAGTCAATACTCCAATTAGTGTTAGAAAGTCAAATAAAGGCTTGAAAATAGCTAGTAGAAGAAAAGGGACTGAAATAACATAGCAGCTTCTCTGGTTTTAGATAGACTTTCTCTGATTACACTGCAGTGACTCCATTCACCATCTCCAAAAGTATTTGCCTAATCTCTCCAATAAGCTGCTTCATTTAATATATATATATGTATGTGTGTGTATATATGTATATATATATGTTTCTATATACTTTTAAAGCTAGCTAAAATAAATACCAATGGTGCATTCATATAACAACCCTCAAATTTGCAGCTGTATCTACTCATTCATCTTCCACCTTAACGGGACTTACTTTCACCTGCAAAACAGACACTTGTTCTGGGAAGTAAAAAACTGCAAAACATTGCAAGGCAGAATTCATACTAAGGATCAATTACTACTCCATGTACTGCTTGCTGCAGGGATGTTTTTGCCTGAAATATGTGGTGGCCAAATCTGAACACTGACTCCTGCAGTCAGAATAAAATCTCTGGCCACAGTGTCATGGGATAACCTGGTAGAGGTTTATGACAAACATCCTCCCAAATTACATTGCTGTTGTTCCCCACAGCATCCAAGCACTGGCAAATGCCTATATATGAGAAAAAGAGAAATAATCATTTTAGACAACATTATATTTCTCCACCTTCTGCTTGCAAAAGGAAAGAAGCCAAATTCACAATCTGACATTTCAGTTAAACCATTTTTATCAACAGAAGACTGATTTCAACATAATCTTTTGTGTGGAAAAGAAAAAAGTGTAGAAAATTAACATTTTTAAAAGAAAAATTTTGAAATTTTAAAATATTTAAACATGCATGGTATCAGGTCATTATGTCATAAAATTATCTATGAAGTAACTTTATTTTGGGTTGGTTTTTTTTACATTAAGGAAACAATTTTTGGAAGGAGAATTTTGGCTTTTTGTCTGATGAAAGAAAAAGGCAGTCTTTTTGTACACACATTTATTTGGTGAAAATTGCATTACTTTTCTGGGAGTCTTTTAAAAGTTAGAGCACTAGCATATTCTATTACTTTTATATTTGATTTTTTTTCGTCCTTAAAATCATAATTTCTCCATAACATCAAGCAGGGGATTAGAAGCCCTCACAAAAATCACCAGCACAGTTGCAATTGTTAGGTTCTGCAGAAATGTAAGTGCAAGGATCATATGGGAAAAAAAAAAAGATTGTGTTATCTCAAAATTCCTCAGTTAGTCAACTCAAAGTGAATCTGAGGTACCTCATTATTAGAGTATTGACTTGACTTCCACAGCAATGACTTTTGTGTTCCTGTTCCTGATTTTGCCAGCCTTTCAGGGAAAAAAATTATTTACCTTAAAGTATACAAGTAAACATATAAACAAAAAAAATATTTACATGCTTCTGCACCGTAAAAAATAAATTGGTTTATTACTTGCTTGGTACTGCTGCCCAACAGAAGTTCTCTGATTTTCTTGGAAGATTTTTGAATCATTTGCTAAATAAAATCTTCAGCAAGCTGTGTGTAGGTGATCTAAGATATAATCAAGTTTACAAATCCTGTCTTGTATGACCTTATTGAGCATAAGTTAAGTAGATGATAGGTGGGAAGAATTATTTTGATATTTTTAACATAGGTGTTAGTATTCTAAATTTTAAGTGCAACAAATGTGGCAAGAAATAATTATTCTGCTCACTTAGGTTAAACCAAATCAAAGTGGTTTATTGATTTTTGAATTCTGTGTAATTAATAGGCTAGTTGGATAAACTATATATTGATCATCAATACCAGCAATACAACAGATAAAGCATGAAACAGATAAAGCATAAAACAGGTAAAGCATACATGTACAAAGTGTGAATGTACCCCTACACATCCCTAAGTGCCCTCCAATAACTCCAGGAGGCTCTAACTGCACACACACAACTATGTGCTTACGTGCAGGTACAAACTTGTGTCTCCTGGGGTTGCAAGTGTGCTGCCTTTGTGTGTGACCTGCGCCTGTGCTTCTCCCTGCCACCCACGGAGGTGCAAAAGGCCCACTGGGCTCACACAGTGGTTCAAAGTGAGGTCCCCAGCAAGTGGCTGCCTTGTCATGCCATGCCTCAGATGGAGCACAGCTGCCTATGCTGTCAAATGAGGCAGAGACCCCATTAGACCTAGAAGAAGGTCAGGACAGTGGTGAGATGACTTGAGGCAGTGTCACACTGGGGTTGGAGTGCTGCTCTGTTACTTCTCTCCCTCAAGATGTCTCCCCCATCACAAAATGTTGCACCTCTTCATTCTTCCAGTCAAAGTAATTTGTTTCTCATGAGTCTCTTGCAATTACCTGATTATTGTTTAATCTAAATGATGGCAATTTCATGCAAAGCTTGTCATTGGTAATTTCCTCTTAAGGGGTCTCTGGTTTGGGGCAACATTGTCTCAGGATAGTATATTCCATTTACACACACTGTTAAAACTCACTTTTCTATCTATTGCTGTAATCTGTTGTTAGCCTGAGCATATTAAAAAAAGGAACCTTTGCAGGTTCCTCTATGGCAAATCATCTAACAAGGTTTCAGGATAAGAGCTTCCATAGAAAGTAGAGGAATCTTAGGGAAGGGAATGTGTTAATAACTGGATTTGATCTTACATCCTAATACCGACTGTCTTTGGTCTATTAGCATGGCTATACCTTGAGAAAGAAGAATATGAAAGAGAATTTAGTTAAACTTCCTCTGACAAAGCAAATAATTTTTTTACATGATAAAAAATAATTAAGGGTGTATGGCAAAATAAGAAAAGGTGTTTGTGTCTTTTCCTGTATGTCATCTGTATCCTGTCCAGCCTGATTCTTTTCCATCAACTCCCGCAGAAACCACAGAAGTGGTAATGTATGCCCTTTACACATGGCTGTATGCCAAGGCATAGGATTTTGTTATAATTCTCCTTTCCTACACCTCTTACCATATTGAATTTGTCCTTGGAATGGACGACATCATTAGGAGCAAAGACTTAATTATAGCCACTTAGAGACAATTTAAGAACTGTTGTTTAATTTACTGCAATTTTAAAGTGGAAGCTAGATTGTAGTTTGGAACTTCAGCAGTTTTGAAACACTGACACATAAGACACTTAGTCAAAGGTTTGTGTAGAACAAATTCATTCTCAAGGAGAAGTGAAAGCAGTAAGGGCTCTCAGACAAATTTTTTTAAAGCACCAGTGTATACACCAAGTAGTAATCTGACCAAATCTTTTCAGTTTGGTGGATTTTTATAGATGTTTTAACAAGTCATTCTGACTAGGGTTTATCTTGCCTAACTTTAGACATGTACAGTATGTACATCTGCATTGGAGATGGTTAAACTTTAAGAGAAATATGCCCATTTCAGGGTATAATTCATTTGTTTATTTTGGCTTGCTTTTTTATGTAGAAATGAATCTTATGCTAAATAAACTTGTTTTTCATTCATTACAAAAGGTGCCTAGGGTGATTACCTCAGATGTGGATATTTAGTCTTGTTATAATGAATTCCATTCCAGTTGCCTTATAAACCATAAAGCATTTGCTTCTATTCATAATCTATGTGCATAAGGTTTTTGATAGATTTGTTTTTTATATCTGACAGTATCTAATTTAATCTTATTACTTTAACACCTGTAATTCTGGGCTCTCTTTTCTAGTCCCTATACATGTGAATTTGAAAATACATATCATCTGTCATACTCCTGAAAACATGGTAAACTCATGATAACTCTGTTAGTCTATGACAACTTTATATCCAGATTGAAGAGAATTATATTAGCGTGGTTATTTTCAAAAATTGTTGTTGTTGTTTTTTTCTTTATTAAGAGATCCTGCTGGACAGTCAGATACCACCAGAGATTTTGATTACTTGTTCAGTACCTAAATATACTACAAGTTCTCCATTTCCCTTTAAATATGAAAGGTAGGGTGGCATAGCACAATGTATTTGTTCCTTAAAACAGAGTAAGATTTCCAGACTGCAGTTGGGTGAGGATGTGTTTGTCCATTTGAAAATACTGAATAATCCTTAGCAGTTTTAGGAACATTGTCCCTACAAGTGGATGATTTCCAATTCTAAAATATTCAACACAATGTCATAAAATAAAATCAAATCAACTCCCTGTGAACTGGAAATGAAGAGTTGAATTTTAACTGGTAGACACAATGTGTGTTACCTTCTGTAGGTAAGATTTGGCTGATACATGTGCTTCAATTTTTGGTCATATTTCACATAATTTTCTCATTCAGTCATTTATTCCTACAAAGAAAAGAAAATACATTTCTGTTTATAAGTACATTTTTTAACAGCTGACCTTGCATTAAATTGTTGATTTCTCTAAGTGAATGCTACTGATGGTTTGGCACTGGTAGTTGGTTTCTACTTTCCCCTAGTAGCAGACTAGCACAGAAATGGCCTTCCCAGCCTTCCTGAAAGCTTCTATGTGGGCATACAGGATAGGAAAGTAAGTAAAATCAGATCCTGAGGCCCGTGAAAGAAAAGTTTTAATGCAGATTACAGAATTTTTCAAGTTGGTTGATTTGTTTCAGCATATTTTTATAACACGATGCTGTACTATCTCTGGGTTGCAAGGCTAGATTCAGCCAACAAATTAATATGATGGGGAATACCTCTTTTTATGCTTTACCTCAGATTAAAAGACAAAAAAGTATGTTTCATGAGTTTACATTGCATTTTAGCTTCTCTATAATTTTCTGTAGTTGGCATACTGAGATCCTGAACAATACTACCTGCTGGAATTGTAGAAAGTCTAGCATCAGAATTTCAGAGGAAATAGAGTTCTCTAGTAGGAACATGTGCTACCTCTGTAGCTGGGGAGATGGGTGTGAATGGGGAACAAAATGTTGTATCTTTCTTCAGTTAAGTTGCTGTCCCTGCCCTGCTTAGCATTATGGTGACATATAATAAAGTTGCTGGCTACTTAAAAAAAGGTGTTTTAGGTTTTTGGTGATCTACTCAATATTTGGCTGGTGAGGGTGCTCAGAGAACCTTTGCAAATGTTTCTTAATGACACCTACAAGAAAGTAATATCTACATACACAATGTTTTTATGAAAACTAAAATAGTCTTCAACCATACTACTTTCTCCGTTTTACTTGAAAACCATTTTTCAACAACAACAATATTAACTATAGGAAAGTGTTTTATTTTAAAGGATAAAGGAAGAAAATCAGCATTTCCCTCACTAGTATTTTGTTTCTTGTGCATAAATGCACACAGCTCTTCTAATCCTCAATGCTCTCAATTATTTTTAGCTTTGACTTAATATTAACTGGTGAATATTATCAATTTCAATGTATTTTAATACATCTTTTCTTTCTGAATTTCAGTTCATAACTCGTTATGCATATAATTGAAATTAATTTTAATCTCTGCCTTAGCAGAAGCCCATATTTAATGGGCTCCTACAGTATGCCCAGTCTGTTTACACAAGAAAAATATTTTTTTCATTTGATGTAGAAATGGATGAAGGAAAGTCAACAATTTTAAAAGAAGTTCAAAAATACGTTATTTTAAGATACAATATTAGATTATTTATACTATTTCTTGGCAAGATTACTGAAGCATGCAGATACAAGCTTCATGTTAACTACATGGCATTCCTCAGATAGATAGTTTTCTTTTTTCCCCCAGACATTTCCATTTCTGCAGAATCTATAAAATTTTGAAAACATATTTATTTTTTTCTTCCCCTGCCCCAAAAAAAAGTAACAGAATTCAAATTTTATTCCTCAAAATAAGAATTAAAGTCAGTTAATTGCAAATGATTGTGCCTTTAAAGTTATTTTTTATTTTATTCTGCTTTACCCTGGGGTGTTTTCAGATAAAAGTTCTGTTTATGACCAAATTAGTTGTCATGACTTCTTCGTTGTCAGGTAATCTTTCATTGATGCTGGAAATCTAAGCATGTAGATCAAATTTCTCTAATTTAGAAGGTGTATCATAAATAGTTTTAGTACATGCTAAAATACTTGGAAGTAGTACTTTGTTGCTGACAAGGTCTTTTTATCATCTATAAAGAACTTGAAAATTACAACTGAACAGTCAGCCTCTCTTTACAAGAGTAACTTTTAATAGCTAGAAACATTTTAAACTTCTTTTTAAGTGTAAGTTACAAAGAAAACTGTGACCCTGCTTCAATATCCCTGTGTATGCACATCTGAAAAAGTGAAATTTATTTTCTCTTAAACTAATTGGGTAGATGAGAATAAGTTGTTTTCTATTTTCACTACATAACCCTAAAGAGGACGTGATAGCTCACATGTGGTCATGATTGCTGTGTTATATTAAGAGTTGACCAGGTATGTAGCAGCAAATTTTAATTTTTTTTTTCCATTTATGTATAATCACAGTGGTATCTCCTGAAGGTAACAACATTAGGAGTTGCAGATAATGGTATCTTGGATCACTGTGTGAAGTGTGTTTATGGATTTTCCAATAGTCTTAATTTCTGACAAAGGATTATTTTTTTCACATCTAAGATGTCAAGACATGAGCACATGAGAGTCCAGCCCCAAGTGATGTCACACCACTTGTGCAGTTCACATGATACATGGTTTGTCTTCATGCATACTAGTAAGATGATTTTACTAAGCAAACAATACAAGATTATCTCTGCATATTTGGCAGTAGTTTTCTCTAGATAGGAGAAACTTTTTCATTTTGAAGATAGTCAAGCCCAGGAATAGTGTCCCTGGAGTTCTCTGAAGTCTCCATCCCTAGAGGTTCTCCTGTCTGGAAAAAGCCCTGAGCATTCTTTGCTAATCTTAAGGGTGATGCTACTTTGAGCACACGGGGGACCAGAGGCCTCCTGAGAGTCTCTCCCAGTTAAATTCTTTGGCTTCTCTATTCTTTTGGGCAGCAGCTGTGGTGTGCCCAGGACCTGTTTCCTACCATGTCTTAAATGTCCAGAGTACTTCTGGTTACTACAGGCAAAGCAAGTTTTATCTGTTAACATTAAAATATCTGATCAAAAGGGGATATTTGCCAACTCAAGAACATTATCAGCTGGGGGAACATCCAGGATTGCTTCTCTAGCTCTGGAAGTCGTTGTGTTCATCCTCATGACCTCATTTCACTGCTTTCCAGCTAGCAGCTGCAGATTTGAGGGGGAAGCCTCAGGTAATACAATCACTTTGATTGAACATGTGCTGTCCCATTTATTTTCTGGAAGTTAAAAGAGGTCAAAACAGAATTTCTGCATGTCCTATAGCACAGTTACAAGAGCATAACTTGGCCAAGGACTTCTTTCTATTCTTTATTCTGTAAACAGAAAGTAAATTTGCTTGCAAAAATCTTTTCTTTTTAATTTTCTTAAATTTTTGCAAAATACATGAAACATTTATTTTTCAGGGAAAGGAATTAAATATTTATATGGAAGCAGATTTAGATTGAGAGTTTTTTTCTGTTGTTTTGGGGAAAGTGAATGAGAGGAATGGGAATTTCCAGATTTGGACCTATTTGTCCAAATAATAGGGCAAATTATTATTTTTTTGTCCTGAAGATAGGGAAAAAAAAAGGCAAATAATTATTTTCTTCTTTTTTTCCTAATTAACATTCTGCTTGTAATGCCATTCCACAAGTAATTGTTACCTTTCTTCTTATTTAACTTTGTGGCTTTATTATTTATATAGGGCCTTGTGATGGCATTTTACAACACTGAATGTGTTACTTTTATTACATTTGTGTTCCTGATTTTTTTCATCAAGTTGGATGCTTCTTTATAAATAAAAAAGGGTTTCATAGTTGGTTGAAAACTTAGTAAGGCTTTGTATTTGGCGCACAAATTCTCTCATGAGTAGAAGTCTATGAGGTTTTCTTTTCTAATAATTTGATAAAATTTGTACTTAGTATGTTTTACTTTGGAAATGTCTGACAAGCCTACAGACTAGCCTGTAAACACAGACACGTTAGTATATTTGCTATGTTTGGTAATATTGCTGTCAATGTGTCACTTTATACCTTAAAGTGATTGCCTCTGAAACTAGAGCGGGGTTTGCTGTTTTTGTTTCTAAAAAGAGCTTAGGATATCTTGAATTCAAAAGCTGTTGATTTAAAGGCATATTTCTAAATTAAAGTTGATTATTTCAATTATATAATCAATATAAAAATATGTTAATATGCTATCTAAAATGTGCTATTTTTTCCCACTGTGTAATTTAAAAAACCTTGAAAGGTCTATTTCTTGTATTTTGTATTAGAGGCTTCAAGTATCTTTTCCTGATTTAATTCTCTAAAGAGCTATTGCTCCATAGGAAATGAAATCTGCTCAATGCTTCTGTCTTTTATATTAAGGCTTTATACTGTCATTCATAAACATGTCATTGAAATACCTTCCACACAACTTGACTATCAATAGCAAATCTCTAGTGACAACATAGGATACATTTGTCCTGAATAAAACAGTTCCAAGGAATGTTTCCAGCCACTGGAACCAAATTGTCTTAGTTGCTAAATTGTTAGATTTGTCCCTCGTGTGGTTTTGGCCCAGACCAAATAAGACTCTTCCAAGCAGCTCCTAGGCACAGTCCAGCAGCCAGAACAGACCAGAGACCATCCCCAGTAGGCAATTCAGATATGCCTCATCCTGACCTGATTGTTTTGGAGAGCAAAAGAGTTAATAGCAGCAGCACAAGCTTTACATGCTGCTGATCTCAGTGTTAGAGAACAGACCCAGGATGTGTAAGTCATAGCCCTGGAGGCTTGTACTCCTGGCTTTCCTGTATCAAAAATGTCCCAGCAAAGACATTTTGTTTCTCTGTGTTTGTTTGTAATATGCTTTGCCTATTCTTTTGGAAGTCTTTTGGCTACCATTTTCCTCAACACTGTATGTTCCATCTTGAGCTTCGTGGACCATTTTGCTCTAGAGATATTACTACCAAGGTGTTTCACATGAAAAGGATTTGAGCCAGTAATCACTACGTAAATTTAAATCCTTAATGAAGTGTAGGAAACCAGCACAAGTGAAACTTTAATGCTGTATATGATGGTTGTAGAACCATGTGGTAAATCATGGCAGTAAAGCATAATACACAGCATGGGTTTATGTTTTAATATCACACTATAAAATGGGTAAATGCCAGGGAACATAGTTCATTTTTAATGTGCAAGTTATTTTTTCCTTTGCTGACTTATTTATTTGAATGTATTTAGATTAATTGCAGCAGGACATGGATACTTGAGTTGTAGCAAAGTTATTATATGAAGGAAAGACAGAAGTTGCACACTGATCAGATCTTAAAGCTGGGTGTAATTATGTTGCTTCTTGGTGCCAGAAATAAGAGAGAAAAGGAGCACAGTATACTTACATCTGAACTCTATGAGCTACCAGATGTTCTATGAATCAGAAAGAAGTTATTCTTTTACTAGAGTATCTAAAAAAAAATTATAAAATATTATTATGTTGCAAAAGTGTTGAATTACAACAATTGCAATATTTCAAGTTTAAATCCATTTTCATTTAAACACATAGTTTTGCACTCTACTTTCTCCTTCAGGCTTTCAAGCAAAGGGATTTCCATAATCATTTCTATAAAGAGGAGTTAAAAATGTAGCCCAGAAACACATTTTGAATGAGTATTTCTATTTCTGTGTAATTCAGCTTTCTTGGGAAGTATATTTTTAATATCTGACCGCTTTTGCTTATACAGAGAGAAAGAATGTAATATCATTTACAGTTTTGTTCCCAGGAAGGTCCATTTTCAGTCTCCCTCCAGCAGCAATTACTTATAGAACTATTAATATTGCTTTGAAACAACTTCTGAAGCACTTGCAAGTGTCTGGAGAAAGAGGGAGTTTCATGCAATTTAATTTTCCTGAAAAACTGTAAGATTCTTTTGCTATCAATTACTGCATTTTTTTTTGCTATAAGTTTGCCATGAATTAGTGGTATGTGAAACTTGAGGAATGTAATATTAGATTAAGGTAGACTATTTTCCAGATTTTTTTTCCCCTAGATTTTGACAGAAATAGCCAGTTTGTGAGAAAGACTTATTAATGGATCCCTAATAATCTCCTAATTTCATGCATTGGCCTTAGGAGAACTCTCAGGGCAGTTTTCATACACTGGTTTTTAAATCTTGTTCTGAAATGTGATTTATTTAGCATTTTCTGTGTTATCTCATTTTATGTCATTGTCAATACCAAGTAGCCCCTACTTCTCAGACCTCTGAAGGATCTTCTATTTTTTCACCAAGTGATTGGTTTTGTTAGCTGCTGTTTAAGTGTGTATGAAAGTTACTGTTTAAGTGTGTATGAAAGTGTCCATGAAAAATTATTTGCATATTGACTGTATGTATAAATGACAATACTGTACCTGTTGTCATTTATAAGACAGTAACTTAAAAGTGAAGGTGTTCACATACATTTCCACATTTAGCCTAAAGCCCTTCAGAATCCTTGCTGTGCTTACTGTTTATTTAAGATATTTGCAGTCTCAAGTACACTCTGAGAGATGATTTTTTTTCTTTTCATTTCATATGATATGCATGCTGCTGTCTTTTGGATTTGGTTCGGTCTTTTTTTTTTTTTCAACTGAATGACATTTAAATACATACTAGGCAATGAAGAATACATGTGCTTATGTGTGACATTTCAAAGAACTACTTCCATGAACATCCAAAAGACATAATTGGAAATAGAAGTGCTCAGAGGTGATATTAAAATGAGCATTCATACACACATGATTTCTGTCCAAAAATAATGTCTAATCTAAGACCAGATAAAACAACTGGTTGTGATGAATGAGGACATGGTGGAGGAAGGATCAGCATGCCAAAGCAAACAACAGATGATAGATGCTACTTTATATGCCTAGGACTTTACTGAAAGTGCTCATTTGTGGCAAAGTAAAGCAAAATATAAAAATATACCCAGAATATAGCCAGCAGAAGCAACTGATTTAGAAAGAAGTTAGGAGAACAATTCAGTGGAGAATTCTTGAAAATATCTGCTACTAAAGCCAGAGCCATACTCTCACTGATCTTATATAACACTGTATGTTGCAATTTATCTATTGTTGCAGGTAGTTGTACATTGTATGAGCTTGCCAGTAATACGTTGCAGATAGTTTTTTGTTTTGTTTTGTTTACATCTTTTTTCTTTGCAAAGTTCTGCAGAATGCTCTGATGAGTTTCCTACAAGTTTTAATATTAATTTCTAGAGTATTGAATTTTAAGTTCTTGTGAATAAGCAAGTTTTGAGAAGTAATTTTACAAATATCCGAGACCCTAAGCAGTGGAAATCAGTGCATCCAGATTTTGTAAAAAATATCTGCTGGACTCAAAGGTATGCATTATTTCTAGCTAAATGTTGATATGTTGTAAATGCTTTGTGCATCTTCAAAATCTTTGTGCATCTTGTTACATTCTCCAGCAGGGGAAAATTTGAAGTTCCTTTGCATGTTTTTTGAATTGTGTTTTAAGCATCAGGCAAAAGATCTCTAACTTCAAGTGAAATTCCAATGCTAGAGCAAATTAACTACTGGGGAACAGCCTCTTCATTAGGTCACATATTTTTAGTGTTCTATGTAAAATGCTATTCATTGCCAGAGGAGATTTTGTGAGGAGAAATGGGAAAAAGAGCAAAAGGGTGAAAATAATTAGGAAATGCAGATTAGAAAGCAGTGCAGTTGGGAATATATGTGATGATGAATGCATTATGGTATTTTAGGTGGATTAATATCAGTGCTAACTTTGGAATGCAGCGAAATGAGCGAATGTTTGGTACCTCCCTAGGAATATTTAGAAGTAAAAGTATTTGATGATAGACAAAATGTTTTGGTTCTCTCTATCTGTTACTCTTGCTGGATATTAATAATTTAAAATGGGTTCCTTCTCCATTCCATGGTTCAGTTTTTCTCTAACCTTCTCAGTTTGGGTTTCTACTTCATTTACATTTGTGTTTTAGTACATGGGTGTCAGCAGGCATGATAACAGCCTACTTTCTACTAGAAAGCTTAGCATATTTTTGGTATTTTACTATTTTGGTCTTTTACTGACCAGAANAATTTGCCAATCATATGTTGCAGAGTGAGATTACCTTGTTTGATATCTAAGAACTTGTTATTTAAACAGCTTATTAAGCTGAAAGCTAGCAACTAACTGAATTCAAAACTAAACTAATTCAGGCTGCTTTCATCTATGGGATGGTCTTGGTCATGTTTCTATTGTATGCAGGAAGAATTTTAAAAAGCCTGAAAAAATTGTTTGTCATAATAAAAATTTTGTTTCCTATGAAAGGAAACTAATGGATGTTTATGATTCTTTCACTGTGAGAAAAGGACAATGTGAATAGTATTAAAACACAATGGAGATAATTGTGAATGCTGACTAAAAATTGTGNAATGCCTTTGAGCAAACTAGAAATATCACAATGTTTTCTTTAAACTTTGATGTTAATCTCACATATTTCATAATAATGATTTTTCTATATTTGAAGTTGGGAATATCTAGTTTTCATTAAATACTCCAGATGAGCTCTTCTGGTTTAGCTGCTCTTCTTACCCTGTTTCTGCATTAACAAAATTCTTCTGTTAAAAAAGGAAATTATCTAATCTGTAGCCTTTGCTCATAATTCATCCACAGAATCCTAGCAGATGAATGTGAACCGGATGATCCAGTTCAGTGTTCTTCCCTAATTCAGTAAAGTTCTATTTCCTATTTTCACTTTATTTCAGGCTTAACTTGATTTTCACTT
>WBNO01023409.1:0-33584 GCA_013400575.1 Peucedramus taeniatus | reverse complement strand
GTCTTTCAAACCAAGACACTTGTCCCGTGCCATTTTGAATCCATCGCTTCACCTGTCAGTGCAGTGTTTGCACAGCTTCTCTCTGGGAGGGAGCAGAAGCCCAGCCTAGGCTCACAGGCAGACAGAAGTGGTGGTTTGGTTTTGCCAAGGTATTTTAAGCTGGGTGAGTTCCTTCACCACAGCCTCAGAGCAGCCACACCTCCATTTGTGCTGACAGAGCTGAGGGAATGTGTGTGATGGGTCTGCCACCAGGAATTTGTCTTGTGAGCCTGTGCCAGGAGGGAAGGGACTGCCAACGCAGAACAGCACCACCATAAAGAGGCATCCGTGAGGTCCCTTCACATAAACAGAGACTAGACCCACACAGAACACAACAAAAATGTACCAACAAAGGGACATATTGCCAATGAACAACTTTTTTTTNTTTTTTTTTTTTTTTTAATTAATGCACAGAAAGGGCTAAACAAGTGGAACCTCACCGTACTGTCAGGTGGAGAAACAAGGAACTCTCATTGGGATGCTCCTTGTCTCTCCACTCCCTTGAGAATGGCTGGTGTTTTCCAGGAGAATAAGAAGTTTGCTGTAAAAGGAGGAGAACTCAGGAGGGTGGCAGTGGCTGTGGGCTGCTGCAATTCTGCTCTGCCGAAGAGCTTATTGCCTGGTTTATTTTTGCCCATTTCTGGCATTACAAAAGTGTGTTACAAATTTTACAGAGGAAGGGGAGAAAGGAAGAAAAGGGAAAGGGCACAGGTATGCTGGCCTAGGGCTCTGCAGTTCTGTTTGTCCGTGCATACTCTTCCAGCTCTGATTTCTTGTCCATGGCGAGTTGCAGCTCCTGCTTGATGATTTCGATCTGCTTCTCCAGCTCTGTCAGCTCTTGCAGCACTGAAGTCCTTGCAGTGTTGAGGGACTCTGCTTTCCCATTGGTGGTTAAGGAAGGCAAAGTCTCTCTCCTCCTCTGTGGCAGGGGGATGTCTTGGTGTTGATGGATTGTCTCCTCATTTTGCCTCTCATCAGGGCAGATGTATTTTTTTCGGTGGCAGTTGCCTGGGTTGGCTATGTTCCACACTGCATGCTGGCTGTTCCTCACATGGGCCCTGAACAGAGATGAGAGTTAATACCACATCAGAGCCTGCTCTTGTGTGTGTGCAGATCTCCCCTGTGAGCCATCCTACTGGAAAAATATAAGGCTGCTGTTACACGTTACATAGAAATATTATTCCTTTATCCCTGGAATTATGTTTTCTTGCAAAGCACAAATCATGAATGTAAATGACCAAATTTTTGTGATTTAACCATAGCATAGGCTAGAACAGAACCCTGAATATCATCTTCCCCAAAACTTTTTTCTGTTATGAAGTTGCTCAGCTGCAGCTCAGGAAAATCTGAGTCCTTCAAAGCCTCTGAAAGTTTTTATGGTTGCGATGTGTAAGTTTATTATGGTGTTAGTCCTTCATGTGTTACTACTTTGTCCTGGCTTGGGCATTTGCTCTGACAGAGAAAGAAAGAGACTCCCTAGAGCTGCTGTGGAGAGGTGAAGGGGGAAGCTTTGTCCTTTAGTCTTGAAGTTTTGTTGGGGAGCTGCTTGTGCTCTGGGGGATGGACACTACAGGTGTTTAACCAAGCCTTGCCAGGTTCATTCCTGAGCTTCCTGACACAACACAGAGACTTTGGGGCTGTCAACTTGGGGCACAAATTTCAGTCTCGGAACTTTTGGAATTGCTTCAATTTTTTTCCTGCAGAAATATTTCCATAATATTTTGATTCCAGAGAATATTTTCCTTCTCTCTTGGGAAGTTCCCTCTGCTGGGCTCCCAAATCAGGCCATTTCCCAAGGTTCCTTCCCAAACTGAGGAGCAGCCCATGGCCTCCTCTCTCCAGCTGGAACAGAAGGAAGCTCAGAGTTGGCTGTTGTGAGCTTCTCTTTCCTGCCTGCTTTCCCTTTGGGACAGGTTGCTGTGTGTTCATTTGATTAAGGGAGGTTTAAACTCTGAAGGAATTGTGTTTCAAACTGCTCCCTCCTTGAGCTCTTCTGTGGGTATCCTTGGACAAAAGGTCTCTTGGTGTGAGCTCCCAGTGGGCAGGTTAAGGAAGGAGGTTGATATTTCAGGGGTGTCACTGTTGAAAGCAGTTTGTTTAAGGGGTGGATACTTTTCTCACCTGCCTGCAGTAAATGAACTTGGAAAGTGAAAATTTTGTTCAAGGAGGTGACAATCGGTGTGTTTTCCAAGAGATGGGCTGGCAGAGAAGCAGGAAGGGAAGTTTCAAGCAGGAGCAGCAGCCCCTCCCTGGATCATGCTCTAGAGAGCTCAGGGAGTCCCAGCAGAGATGTATATGTAGAGTTGTTTATTTTTGTGCAGATTAGCTATTTTCTTATATTTCAAAATAAAGGATGGGAAGACTCTCAAATCTGGACAGTTGATTTTAACAAATGTCAGAGTCCACAGTTAGCACTCCAGTGTCAAAAAGTCAATAAAACCACCTACAATTGGGCTACCGATGCTGAGCAGCTTTTGTAGTTTTTGATGACTTTTAAAAAACCCAACAGATTTTCCTCCATGAGGATACCAACAGTAGCATGATGCAAATTTTTTCCACCTCTTTTCTGTATCTTTGGTACTTCTAAGAGTTCCTCAGTGCCCAGCAGGAATGAAAGGACGCATGATTATGTAAGTGATTTGAGAGCTCTGTGTTGTGCCTTGCCACATGAGTGTCCATGATAAACTGGACACTCCACTTGTGGGTCTCGAGTTAAATTAATCCCAATTCTGTGCAAACAGCAGCCCTGAGATGCTGAGAAGAGCAAGGACAGTGAGTGGGTGTGCATGCACACACCGGGGGCTGACTGCAGTGTGGGCAGAAGGTTTAGGACAGCAATACATCTTCACTCTCCCAAATTGGAAGATTATTTGCATAGATCTTCTTCTAAGCCATTGCCTGGGGGGCTTATGCACCATCTCCTCCTGTTCCACCCAGCAAGGAGGGTGCAGCAGGAGGAAACATTTTGCACTCATGGCCTCTCCTGCTGCTCACAGATCAAAAGCCAGGAGTGGCTGTGTGCAAGGAGGTTCCATACACAGTGTTCTTTGGTAAGATGAAAGAATGAACAGAGGAGATCAATTGCAGGCATTTTTTGACACTTGTGTGTATAAAGGCAGCTCAGGAGCTTAGAGATGCTTACTCATTTATATTTGCTGCCTTTAGCAGAGGAATATCAAAGAAACACAACATACATTAACATTTGTAGGTTTCAGTCAGGCCAACATCCAGTAACATTCTGAAAGACCTTTTGTATTCTATACTCTGTGCCTGACCTTCTTTGTAGAAAAGCAGTGTTGCTGTCTATGTCCTTACAAAGTGCACCAGCAGGGTTGAGTTGCGGAGCACTTGCACAGTTCCATGCAATGCCTTGTGTTCCTGGAAGCTGTACATCCCATTGTCTCCTCTGCAGAAGACACAGGCTATGAAAACAAGGCAAAGCTGTTACCTACTTTTTTCTCCAACAACACTTGTTGGACACAATATTTTTTCAAAGGACTGCATTTGCCTCTCCTCAGCTTTCTTATTTCTCATTCTACAAAAGAGAGCTGAAGGAGTTTCAGGCATGTCAGTGCCTGATCTCTATTTCTCTCTAAAGGCTCTGCCTCTTGGAACCCTGGCTACCTGCCAGTGCTTTGGCACAGGAGTCATTAATTCCCTAAACTTCATTCCCTAAACACAAGGGCAGTGGACTTCAATTGCAAACCCTGTCTTTGAAATGGGAGGTTTTTCATTAGCTGTATGCAAAATCATGAAAGAACAAGATTTCTAGATTTAATACTAGGGAAAAAAAATCACTGCCTCCCTCATTTGTCATTTCTATCTTGTTCCCTTTTTTTTATTCTATTACCTTTGGGGTGTATTAGATTCATAACTAGATTCATATCCAAACAGAAGGTATTTAATTTCAAAGTAATTTTTATAGTTTGTGTTTTAAGGCATGGAGAACTTCCTACCTCTTTTCTACTTGTTTTTTCTTAGGCTGATGTTTTTCCTCAGTAAATGAACTGTTCAGAGCACGATGTAATCTCTAGAGGGAAAAGAGGAAAATAAATTAGTAAAACTAAGATTAAAAATGGCTCCACAAATAGGTAAACAAGTTGGGCTTTGTCTGATGGACTTGAGCATAAATTATTTTGCACATTGAAGGATACAACCAATTGTCTGTGCTTTGTCATTACAACAGATTTATTTTCCTGTACTTTCCCAAAGAAGGGCAAGCTGAAAGGTTGATTAATAGTTTGGGAAAAATCCTTGGTGTTAAATTAGTTTTAAAAGATTTCTTCCACTGTGCTTCTTTAAAGCAATGGAAGTTCTTCCCTCTTGTACCTTTGCTGTAAAGTAACTTATTCCTTTAGAGCAAACACCCAGAGCAATTCTGTCCTGTTAGTTTCTCTAGAATAATGAAGGAGGTTACCCAGCATTTCCTGCATGCCTTACAGGTTTGGGAACTTGTAACAGAGAGATAAAATGTTCTGGTTTGCAGTTCAGAATATCAACACTGTTGCTTCTGTCATCCAAAAGAGCTGAGCTGTGAGGCTACAAGCGCAAATGGAAAGATCCCTCTGTGAGCTTTGCAACTGAATATTTAAATAACTTCCCCTGTGCTTCCCATTCCATCCTTAGATCAGCCTCTTCAAGCTCCAGAAGCTGCTGTCACCATTCAAATGCCAACTGTCTGTGCTCTTAGACCACTTAGAACATACCTTGTTCTTGTCCAGACTTTCTTAGTCAGCCACACAACTTTCACAGGGTCTCCTCAGAACACGTACCTGACTGGTATGGAGCCAGTACTTCATCTTGGATTTCTTCTTGATTCGTGGCAGGACCAGTCTGTACACGATGTGTTCCCCAATGGTGGTGAGAATGGACAAACCAAAGCCAATGCACAACATCACAAAGAGCCCTGAGAAATGCTTTATCCCCATCTGCAGTGTCTGCAAATAAAATCAAAAGGTAAAGTTAATGCAGGAGGTTGTTAGTGTGCTGAAGTAGATGCTTTTCTTTCTCATGTGGAAATGTGGTCTGACTGAGTACACAGTGGTGAAATAATGCAGGATAGTACGGATACAGTTCACAGCAAAGCCTTTCTGTGCTGCTTGGTGTTCAGTCAGAGCAAAGGATCTGTCATGGGAAGAGAATCAGCCAAAATCAGCCAGGGAAATTGAGCCATTCCCCTAATGAGGTGGAGTGTTAAACATGTACAAGAATATGGTGTTTGCTTGTAGTGTCTTTGCATTTGTAAAAGCAGAGTACTGCTTGATAGAATGTAGTCAATGAACTGTAAAGCAAGTCCTTCATCAGCAATGAACTACTGTTCATATTTTCAGGGAATTGGTTGTGAACTTTCCCTTTTTGTGCTTTACCCTTGATGGAGGGTCATGGAGAAAATGTGAAATAAGTAGCACAAACATGGCACCCCTCCACTCCCTACTTAACAGAACTGAAACTGTGTTTGTTAGGAACTCTGACTACAACTATGGAAAACAGGAACACTCTCACCTTTTTCTGCAAACCCACCCTTTTCATGTAGCATAGGAAGCCTTCAATTAATTTGTCTTATTGGCATTAATCATGTTTGAACATCAAGAAACTGTGTAAAGCAGATATCTGTACCACAGATACCTGCACTGCAATGTGTGCATGATGTATGCATGTAGTACTTTTCTTCTCAGGCCTCCGTAACTAAGTTTATGAATAACTAAAATCCCTTGCAAAAAATTACAGCCCACAGATTACTATGCAAATATTTCCAGGAATACAAAATCCAGTGGTGTCTTTCTATTAAACAATGTTATTCGCCAAGTAAATGAAAAAACAAAAAAAAAAAAGAGGAGCAGAGTTTGGGAAGCATCACCTGCGATGCTGCTACCCTGGACCTGTTGTGTTCCTTGTGTTCATTTGCTCCATGGGTGGGGGTGGGGATTGTGCTTTGTTATGACTATTTCTACAAGTTGGAAAAGAAACTGGAATTAGTCAAAAGATACATCATGGAATATTTGTGAAGTCTTGTCCTAAGGTAATTTTAAGCCACAGAGTTTGTAACTGATGAGTCCACTGAAGCTGAGGGCTTGGAAGTCCTGCTGTATACTTTTGTTGGGTGACTGTGAGCTGTATTTCTCTGTTGGTTTGCATATTTGATTCCTGGTTTGCATACTTCTGCTCTTTAGAACACAATGGTATGAGATAACATTCATGGGTTTTTTACAAGAACAGAGCTTCAGCAATCTAGCAGAGTGAGAACTTTCCCATGCTGGCATTGGCAATGGACTCTTGTTTTGGGGATCCTCTGCCAAAATCAAGCTCCTTGTCCTGAAGCACTCTGAGCAGAACTTTTGAGATGACAGTTTTTGTACCAGTGAATAAATACTTCAAGAGTGTTGAAGGATCTAATGGACATGTAAAAGCAATTTATAAAGAAACTTACTGCAGCCTGGAAACCATAAAAAAGCCATAGCAAAGTGACTCTGGGGTAGAAGTGTGTCAGAAATGTCAAAATGCTCCCTGCATTTTAGGAGAATGAACTCAGTGTCTTGGTTTGAAAGAGAGGTACCTGCCAGCAAAAAGCTGGAAATCTCCCTTTGAATAGAGAATGTAAGCTCCCTCCCTCAGATTATTATAATTTTGCAGTTGGAGGCTCTTGAAATAGAGATTTTGGAGTTTACTTAAAATAACATTATGAATTGAGCATTTAAAGTATAGTCTGTAGAACTCTGGGTTGAAGTTTAACCTTTTTACTTAAGAAACCCCTGCCATGGTACAAAGGGCATAGGAAAATGCAAATTTCTAAGGTTTCTTGCATAGAAAGCAATACCAAGAGGAGATCAGGAGATACAAAAAGCCCAGATAAAGAAACCCCTCGGTCTCCAAGCTCATTAAGACCACGGAATACCCAGATAAGGACCGAGGGACCAAGAAGCACATGCGAGAGGAGAAAAGGTTCATCTCCGAAGAAGACTACAAAATCTTCAGCCTCAGAGACCCCCGTGCGACCACTACAGCCAACAACGCCTGCCCAGAAGGGCGTGGACCTGATTACCATACGAGGCGAGGACAGGCGGGGCCAGGGGTTGAATATGCATGGGAAAAGTTGTGCAATCTCTTACATATGGAACACCTTTGTGAATAAAGCTGTGGGACAGCCCGAGGCTCGGGGCACAAGTTCTTATGAGAGCTATCTCACTTGTGCTGGAGCTCCAATACATACCACTTCATAGCTAAACTTAGTTGTGGAGTCTATTTATTCTCCGCATTGCTTCACTCTCAGGCAAAGATTTGCGAATAGGAATAACAGTTCTTTACTAGAAATATTAGACAAAGCAAAGAAAAATACAAATGTAATAGCACTAAGAGACAAGCAAAACAAAAACAACAAAACCCCAGAAAATACCCAGACAGAGTCGAGGATGTGAACTGACACCCTGGGTGTCAGGGTATTGAAAGCAGTCCAGATGAAATCTTTCTGGAGTAATAGATGTAGTTCTGTGAAGTAGAAATAGTCCTGTAGTAAGTCCAGTGGTGACGAGATGAGTTCAGTCGTCCTCTGGGAAGAAATCCTGTGGAAAACAAGCAGGGTCCTCTGTGCCCTTCAGGCCGAACTGTACTGTTCACTGCTGTTCCCCAGGAAAAACCTGTTGCCCCCTTTTGTTTCAGTCAAGTACCCAGCAATTAGTTATATAGCAAAACCACCAGGAAAAAATTCCACAAATACAAAAGAAACAGTTCCAACTCCCAACACTCAGTTATGGCCATGTAATAGTTCTGGAGCAATAAGCAGTGTAGTCAATCCTGTGATAATTACTACTAATGGGTGCTAAGCATGATAGTTGCAACACCCTCCAAGTTGTTTCCCACTGGCAAATTGGGAAATTGGCATTTTCTAGACACCAACAAATACAAGAGAAGATATGTGCTTTTTTTTTACATACGTCCTTGAAGATACTTTTTCCATTTATCTACCCATATATAAAATTGCTATCTGAATACTTCCTCTTATTTCCACTCTAATCATATGCCTTTTTTTTTTAACCTGAATAGAAGCAAAGACATGCAGAGAAGCCAGTCTGGCATTTGTGTTCACTTTAGAGCAGGCAGCAGAGACAAAACCAACACTTAGTGATTTCAGCATTTGTTTTCATGGGAAGAACTCCTGTTTTACTCCCTCCTACAGGAGACTGTAAATGCTTTACTCTCCCTGGCTGCACTGAATAAGTAATCAAATAGTCCTGTGGTCCAGCTTTGACTAATTAGACACTTGTAAAGATTCTTGTGGATAATCTGCAGGTTGGCAGCACAGCACAGATATTGGTGCTACACACTGCTGAACCCAAACACTAAATATGGGTATCATGTGTGTATTAACCATAATAATAAGCTGTATTTTCTTGATTGCATTTTCGGTGTAAGGATTTTAAAAAGGTTTGATGATAGTTGGAAGTTCAGTTTTGCAGCACCTGTGATGAGAAGGAATTAGTAGGGATAAATGGATATGAAGGGCAGAATTCTAAACTCATTTACACATTTCAGTAGTCTTACAAAATCCTACTGATGCTGATGCTTTTATTTAGTCAGCTAAGTGTTATTAAAACATGTCTCCATCTCCATATTATGGCATTTCTTGTAGTTGCAGAGACTTATTTTTTAGACTTGATTTTCATTCTTATGGCTTTCTGCTCTCACAAAGAAGTAGCAGCTTAAAAATAATACATATTTAATCTCTTCAGGGGGATTATCCTTAGCAAAGACTGGTGACCATGGCTTTAGAGTTTTAAGTGACAAATTTCAAGATACTGTAAATATTGTCTCATATTGGCAAGACAAGTTCCTTTCCCTGCTTGTTGTGAGAACTTTTGCAGAGCTGGAAAAACACTGTTTTGTAATAAATGTTTTATTTTCTACTCATCAATTTTCCAAGCCCTGTCAGTGTATCTTCAGACAGTCACCTTTTTCTTTTGTTTGTTTTCAGTTTCAATGGATGAATCTAAATATTTTACTCATTTGCAGGACACATCTTCTCCTGACTCTGTTGACAGAGTCAATACTCATTCACTTCTTTCTCCAGAACTGTTGTGCAGTATATTTTTCCACAGTTCAAGTCAAGAACCCACCATCTCTTCCCACACTGGAATGACCCCTTTTCAATGCAACATCTGTCACTTTGTGAGACCCTTTTTGGTAACATTCCTCCTGTGGGCAGAGGCCACCTCTCCCCCACAGACAGCATATGTGCAGACTGAGAAAAGTGTCTTAGCACAGCAGAACCTTTTTTCCTGTTCTTTGTGTTTGGTTTTCATGCTCTGGCAACAAGGTACTGTGAAATGTGACTGATGGGCAGCTGCTATTTATGAGCACAGGGCAGTTTGTTTCCTTTTTGGAAGTGTCTGCATGGCCTTCCCTTGACACCTGCAGTGCAGCAGGGACAAACATAAACCAGAACTTCAAGGTTGGAAAAGTCACTGTTGAGTTGTCAGGTGATCGGTGTAACAGAAAAGGAAACTATTGGTTGACCTTTAAGGGGACTAGGAAAAAGAGCAGAAAGGCACAATTTTCTGGATGACAGCTGGGTGAAATAATGACAAAATGAATGAGGCACGGTCTGATTGTGCCTCTTGAGTGATGCTGAGGCCAAAGAGCATCAATTCAGGCAACAGACACAGTGAGTTTGAGCAAGTTCCCTCAGAAACTTGAGAAAACAGCCAGCAAAGGATCCCACCACTGATGGGAGATGAAAAGAGGATTAGTCACCATCCCTGAAGGGATTTAAAAGATCTACAGATGTGGCACTTAGGGACACAATTTAGTGGTGGACTTGGCAGTGCTGCATTAATGGTTGAATTCATTGATTGTAGAGGTCTTTCCCTACCTAAATTATTCCCTGATTCTAAGATGAAAGGATTTTTTCTTTTGCTGTGTGGCTGGTCTGGATCAGATGGAAGGCTGTGGTCAAGGACCAGTCCCCACAGTTAGCATGGATCTGTCCCTCAGGCACTGAGAGAAGGTTCATGGCACTTTGTCTTCCTCAGCATCACCACTGTCAGGGTCAGTTTGGGCTGCAAGGGTCTGTGTGCTTTCATATATTGTTATTTTAAATGTCAGGTTAGATACCATTTGTCTGAAGCATCAGCAAGTTCTTGATATTAATAGCTGGAATAATGGTATGCGGCAATATATCATTTTTTATTCCATGTGTTGGTTGTTTTCTGACTGAACTGCCAGTCAATGTGGAAATCAGTCTAAGTTCTAGAATTCCAGGTGTCCTGTGACCATTATGAATATAAAAGGGAGAAATACAAACCTTTCAAGTGAAACAGAAGATACAGTTTCAACAGGAACATATTTTAAAATGTAGCTAAAAGGCTATGAAAGATTGTGTACACTCAATTAGCTTCTCCCAAAGAATGGACCAGGAAGGGCTCTTATTTTTTGTACTGTCTTGATAAACTCTGCCGTGGTCATCACTGCCTGGCCTAAGCAGCCAAACCTAGCGACTGCAGGCATTGTGCCTTTCAGGGATATGCCTGCCTGCTGCCTTGCTGAGTTCCAGAGCTGCTTTGCTGTCAGAAGCAGAAAATCGCAAAGCTTTTGGTTCCCAAAAATCATAGAATCATAGACTGGTTTGAGTTGAAAGGGATTTTCAAGACCACCTGGTCCAACTGCCCCACAATGAGCAGGGCCATATTGAATTAGAACAGCTTGCTCAGAGCCTTGGATGCTTCCAGGGATGATTGAACACTTTCAGGGATGGGGCATCCACCACCCCTCTGGGAAACATTCTGCTCACTTTCTGATTTTCTACCCTCTGTGTAAAAATCTCCTCTCTGTAGTCTCTTCTGAGCTTGGGTGGAACTAATGGGATGGAAAGGCAAGTCCCAAGAGCCTGGCTCCTTCTGAAGAGACATCAGTGAGAATAACAGTAGGGTTAGAGGAAGAGCTGAGTGTACTGTATGCAAAATAAAAACCAATTACATTGATTATGCCCAGATATGATGTGTTGACAGATATAACTCTGTCAACCCCTCATCCCACCTGCACCATGTTTCACCCTAAGTAGGGAACCCAGCAATTTTGCCACAAAGGCATGCCTTTGAAACTAGAGCATGACAATTTTAAACCAAGAGTACTTAAGCAATATTGCTAGAGGCTAGCACTCACCAAGAACAGTCACTGCCACCCACAATTACCTGCAGTATAGGGTAAAGTGCAATTCACTGCAGTCTTCTTTCCAAGCCTGAGTTAGCTGCATCCCCTATAAATGATCCAGTGAATGCTGGCCAGGGTCAGATGTCTTGGTTAAGTGGTTTTGCTGGAGAGGGTCATACAAAACGGCAGTCAAGCACTTCTGACCTCTGCACTTCCAGAAAAAAAACTATCGGTTTCTCAGCTTGAAGAGTCACTGCAAACCTTCCAGCCCCAGGCTGAATAATTTCCTTCCAGGACAACTTTGTTTTGAAATGTGATTTAGAATAAGCAAAGTGCTCATCCACTGTCAGACAGAGAGAGATGGGAAGAGCTAGTAGTAAATTCTGCCACAGGAAATATAATTTCCCAGTGTAAGATTACTAAAAAATGGTGAGTAGGAAGATGGATCTCAAAATAAATCTATGGAAAAATTAACTTCAGTGGGCAGGAGTGGCAGGTGGATAAGTATCAGGTACAGCTAAGAGGTAATGACCAAAATGGATGATGGATATCCTACCAATTTAAAGGCAATACTGATCAGTATTTCACCTACATATATTCCCATTTTGGCATCATTACTCTTCGTCAACAGGTGCAGCATGTCACAGACCAAATGTATCAAAACGACGTAGAAGAATACAAAGCCTTTCTCTTGCTGTCAAAAGGCAATTGCTGGGTCTCACTTCGGTATATAATCCACGTGAATGACTACCCACCGAGAAGCCGAGACTTTTTCAAAAAATGAATCATCTCGTTCTCTGCTGAATGTTGTCCCCTCTTCAATATATCTGTAGAAGATTTACTGTGACTGAGTGCAGGGTGTTAAGTTATAGAGATTTTTGGGCTGTACAGGAGTAAATGATACAAACCAACATAAAGGTAAGTCCAAGACTAATTCCCGTGCTTCTTGCTGTAACAGTGAGGAACCTGTACTTTGAAGAGTGTTTGCTGCTTGGCTGTTAAGTTTAGTAAATTTCTCCCAACTAAGAAATCACACATTCCAAAATCTGCAAGTTCTTGGCCAAAAGGAATGGATGAAGAAAAAGGGATGCATATGGGAGATACATTAAAAGTGAGGCAACTCAGGAAAATGAAGATATGGACTTAGCAGGGCTTACCCCACAAATGGCACAGACTTGCAAGTGGTATTCTGCTTCTGCTCACTTTCTGATTGCATAAGGATCTTTATTGACTTTTTAGATTCACAGAATCCTAGAATAGTTTTGAAGAGACCTTACAGACCATCTAGTTTCAATCCCCTGCCCTGGGCAGGGATACCAACCATCAGACCAGGTTCCTCTAAGCCCTGTCCCACCTGGCCTTGGACACTTCCAGATATAGGGCAGCCACAGCTTCTCTAGGCAACCTCTGTCAGGGCCTTACCACCTAAATGTTTAAATTCTTCCTTTTATATCGTCTCGTCTCGTCTCGTCTCGTCTCGTCTCGTCTCGTCTCGTCTCGTCTCATCTCATCCTACCTCTTTCAGTCTAAAGCCATTCTCCCTTATCTTGTTACTCCATCCCTTGTTCAAGTTCCTCTTCAGCTCTCTTGGATCCCAGTTAGGCACTGGAAAGGGCTCTAAGGTCTCCCTGGAGCCTTTTCTTCTCCAGGTGAACACCCCCAGCTCTCCCAACCTGGGTCCAGAGCAGAGAGGCCCTCTGATCACCTTTGTGGTCTCCTCTGGATTTGCTCAACAGTGCCACATCCTTCTTATGCTGAGGATTCCAGAGCTGGATGCAGCTCTGCAGGGGGAGTCTCACCAGAGCGAGCAGAGGTGCACCTGCTGCCCCACTTTTAGTGACGCATCTTTGGCTTTCTGAGCTGCCAGAGCACATTGCCAGGTCATCTTGAGCTTCTAATCCACTAAAGCCCCAAGTCCTTCTCCCCAAGGCTGCTCTCAATCCATTCTGTATTTGTGCCCTGCCTGTATCTGTGCTTGGCCCCAGCCCAGGTGCAGGACCTTACACTTGGCCTTGTTGGACTCCATGAACTGAGTCCTTCAACTCAGACACCCGAACCAACTTGTTGGACTTTAGTTTCTGAACAAAAAACTCAGTCATGCATGTTGAATTAGTGCAACTGAAGATCAAATAGGGACTATGGCCAGACAACCAGCCTGGCAGCAGCTACACCTTTCTGGACTTCACATGAAGGTTATACTCAAAAGACTTAATTAGGTTAAAGCACAATATGTCCTCCAGCTGTGACCTCGTGCTTAAGGCCTCCCTTAAAATCCTGTGGTTAAAACCTATTCAATAGTGAAAAAAAAACCAAAAAACAAAAAAACCCTCAAAGGAATTCCATGGGACTATTCACAGGGCAAAATCTGAATTTTCCTTTCAGAGTGGAGCACATTTTTGTCCCACCTCCTCTCCCTTTGTTGGTAGGCATTGAGGTATCTTGTGTTGATCGTGCACCTCTCGGTAACATTTTGAGCAAGGACCCCATATATGTACATCTATTTACAATTTTTATAGGTGGTTACAGGTAGGTATTGCTTAGGTTCTAATACTTCTGCAGCCCAGGGGATCATCTCATGCCCCTCCCAGGGGATCTAAGCATCTCACTCTACAGACTTAAAGAAGCAACCATATGTTCTGGGAGAAAACCAGTACTAATTAAAATTGTACTTTTGACTGGAATTTATTCTATGACTTAGAGAGCATACAGCCCCAGATGAATGCCGTGGGGTAAGACATGATAAGAGGAAGCTCCTTTTGTCACATCACTAGGGAATTATTAGAAGGGTAAGTTCTCTCTGCTGTAAGAGTTTTGAGTTTTAAGCAATGTTGAGGTAATTTATAACATTGCCACCTTGTAATTTCCTGAAATTTAATTCAAAAGACATGTTAAAATGTAGAGTAGCAAGAAGTCATTGAAGGAACTGCTATTTTAAAAAGACAATTCCCTGTTTAGATGATAATACAATCTTCAGATAAGCTAAACCAGAAAGAAGTGAATACACACTTGTGTTTAAGTTCGCTTTCTTGTGTTGAATTAATCACATAAAAAAAGAAAGAAAAAATTAGTAAGTTGGATAAAAATAAATTGAATTTTCTTCTATGAGTGTCTGATGTTAGAATATAGTTTATTTTATATTGACACAGCTGTAATGAAAAAGTAAATAATGTAGCAAGACATGCATAAATACCCTGTCAAATTATGTATTAAAAATGCCAAATAAAGATATGCTTTGTTGTATCTCTAAAAAATGCTAACTACCTAGTGATTTAGACAGCAGCCAGAGGTTTGCAGCTGACCATTGAAAAGCAGCAGCCCAGGAAAATGAGCTTCTCTTTGGTAGGAGACTGCTTCCACTTCCTTGAGGAACACCAAGTGTGTGTTTGGCGTTTGGCTGAACACTCTGAGAAGGAGACAGCAGAGTTCTAATTGTTTTGTACCCCTGAGAATACATAACCTATCCCTCCTGGAAGACCTTGAGCTAAAAGAGTATGCTATAAGCTTCAGACATTGCTGGTGCTTTTGATTCTTCAATACTTTATCTTATTTTTTCACTTGACAGTCTGGGGAACTTGAGGAAAAACTGCTATTCTGGTAAGAGTTATCTTTTTCTCATAAATAATGGTGTAACTCATCTGATGTGGTACTTGGATGTACATCCATGGAGATTGTTGGGGGTTGGATCTGTTTCTTTTGTGTTTGTGGAATTTTTTCCTGGTGGTTTTGCTATATAACTAATTGCTGGGTACTTATGGGTACTTGACTGAAACAAAAAGGGGCAGCAGGTTTTTCCCCGAAGACAGCAGTAGAACAGGACAGTTTGGTCTGAAGGGCACTGTTCAGAAAGGCCGTCGGACCCTGCTTGTTTTCCACAGGATTTCTTCCCAGAGGACGACTGAACTCATCTCGTCACCACTGGACTTTCCTACAGGACCATCTCCATGTCACAGAATTACATCTATTACTCCAGAAAGACTTCATCTGGACTGCTTTTAACACCCTTATACCCTGGGTGTCAGGTCACATCCCTGACTCTGTCAGGGCTTTTTTTCTGGGGTTTTGTTGTTTTTGTTTTGCTTGTGTCTTAGTGCCATTACATTTGTTTTTTTTTTTTGCTTTGTCTAATATTTCTAGTAAAGAACTGATATTCCTATTCCCAAATCTTTGCCTGAGAGCCTCCAATTGCAAAATTACAATAATCTGAGAGAGGGGGTTTACATTCTCTATTCAAAGGGAGATTCCAGCTTTTTGCTGGCAGGTACCTGTCTTTTAAACAAAGACAAGATTTACTTGCATTTCTCACAGAGCTACATGGAATTGAGATCTACTTCGCCTCTCTTCTTGGCATGGTGTCTTAACAGACCATTTCTAGCCTGAAATCCTATCTTTGGTACAGGTAGCTGCCACCCATGTTGGGAAGTGGTCAGGGTGTATTAAAAATTCAACATGTCCTGAGCTCTCCCTCTCTCTGTGGATGGTGATACACACACAGTTGAGTGGAATCAGACAGGTTTGCTATGAAATTTGCCAGATCAGGATTTTTACTGCCCTCTTCATGCCTTGCTTGTGTCCAGAGGAGCTCCCTGGAGCCTCACTCAGCAGCACAGTCCCACTGATGTGCTCCTCCTGCTCTGATCTGACTGCTGCCTGGGTCAACAGCTCTTGCCTTTGAAGCCTCCTCCTTCCCTTCAGCTGCAACCCATCCCTGCCATGTGGACATGTCATTAGGAATGAGGAGAAATAATTTTCAGCTTGCACAAAGCCTCACTTAAGTGACCTGAGTTCATCGCTTACCTCCGTGATGGCAAAGCTTCGTTTCCCACAGGGAACAACCTTGTACCACTTGTCATGTAGAACATCCATGAAGCCATGGGATTTGTACTGGCTGATCAGGTCAGAGATGTTTGAAGTGAGTGGAGAGTTGGGGGGAAGACCAATGCCATATCCTAGAAGGGAGAACAGTAGACTCATCTCTCTCTTTCTTGTTTTGTTTTTGCTATGAAAATCATATTTTGAAGTATGTTCATTTAAGCATGGAAGAGCAAGCTGGCACTCTGTTTCAGCCAGCCAGTTCAAACCTTACTGTGGTCTGAGAATGCTGAGACAAGACTTTTTTTTTTATGCAAAATTATCTCACCAATATAAACAAAGAACAAGCAAATTCAAAATTATTAAGGCCACACAAGAAATATGTAAAACTGGAGGTCCAAAAACTTAAAATGGAGGCAATGGACGAATAAATATTTTCTCTAGAAACATGGACCTTTTTGTGCCCTTGCCATGGATTCTTTCAGCAATGCAAAAAGGCCTCAATGTCACATAAATCATTCTGTGATTCCCTTGCATTGTTAGAGCAGTGGATGTGACTGTGATGTCAGATGTGACATTTTCTTCCTACATTTTTTCTGATGAGGAGCTATATGCACATAAATATATACAGGAGCAATCTTCATTGTTATCACACAACAATTTAAAGCCCAGAGGCTATGCTTTCAGTTCATGCACTTCTGCTCTGGCACTGACAGTGACTTTCAGATACTAATAAATGCAGTTTTTAGTCACTGGGTTGTCTTTCACCATGTTAAAGTGCTGGTAAAGGACTTAGTGTAAGCGAAAATGAATTCAGTAACTCTGAATGTGGTACTTCTATTTGCAGAATCTGGGGTTTGACTTTAGAAATTCTAAACAAATACAATTGATCCCTCAAAGACATGCAGTTGCATGCCAAATGCCTGCAGAAATTCATTTCTAGTCCACTGTGGATTTTTGTTTTTCAGTTCAGAATTCAGAATTTCATACCGTCCCCTTAAGAAAACTGACAACAACACAGGAAGAAAGAAAAAAAACCTCACAAACAGACAAGTGCTGAATTTTCTAGGACAGTGGCTCAGTTTTTAATGAGTGATGAGGTGATAACTGTTCCTACAATGCAATAGTCTCCCTCGCTGCTGAGTTTTTTACATTGTGCCTGTAATTCCACCTGAATAAATTTGCTCACATCAAAGGATTTGTTTCAGAGTTAGCACAGCTAGGACTCATAAATATCAGATTTTCAACATACTTTTTTTGTAATTGGGTGATATAAAGGAAGTCCAGTCATCCAAAATCATATAGTTTAGGGTCTATTTGTTTATTTCTTTTTCTATATTGAAATCTAATCTACTTGATTTGAAGTTGTGGAAGCTTCTGGTTTTATTTCAGCAAAGCTGACCTTTCTGAAAGGGATTTATCAGGTTTCTGAAGGAGGTTATTTTACTGTGTGATGGGAGCAGCTGGAGTGATTGCCCTTGGAGGGGAGGAAAGTGGAAAAACCAGTTCTTTCCACTGTCCATCTATCACAAAATGGTTTCGAAAGTCTGCTGCCCATGTGCTCATCCATGCTGGAAGCAGCTTCACACCAGCCTTGCTTCCAGGCTGCCTTCTGAGCTATCCTTGCTGATTTCTCAAGGCTGTAGGAGGCCAAGCACCAGGGCAGGCTCCCTTCTCAATTAACTATAGATTTATGGGAAATCTTGAGCTGACCTTTAAAATGGGAACAGTATTCACCTGCTTCAGAGAGTGAAACCGCAGAATCGCATTTTAAACACATTTGAACTGAGTTTTGAATGCATGTCAACAAAGAGAGCTGGCAGAAGAAAAGCCTCATTTCAGGGGTCTCTTTATTTCATGGTGAGGAGGGAAATGGACTCTGCCTCCTACTTGTCTGGACGCACACTGTCTGAGCACTAGGAATAATTTCTATATAGAGCAAGGCAACAGATCATAGAATCACAGCATGGTTTGGGTTGGAAGGGATGTTAAAGAACATTTCATTCCAATGCCTGCCATGGGGGGATCTTCCACAAGTTGCTCAAAGCTCCACCCAATCTGGCCTGGAAACAGGTGGTAAAAGTGATATGAGATCTCAGAAAAAAAAAAAAAAACGAACAAAAAAAACCCCAACCCCAAACAAACAAACAAACAAAAAAACAAAAACAAAACAACAACAAAACAAAAAAAAACCCCAAAAACAAACAAAAAAAATAAAATAAAACAAAACAAACAAAAAAAAAAAACAACCACAAGAAAAGGTTGGAGCTTTTGTTCTGCTCAGTCACTGAGGATTTTGTTATAATCCTCTAGGGGTCCTCAGTTTCACCTTCATATTTTCACTGAGAATACCACAGCACAACAAAGCAAATTCAGCACATGAGGAACAGAGCAGTGTGTCATAAAACTGGTTATTACCTTCAATGGCAAAGGGTTTTCCCACAGTTAGGAGCTTGCAGTCGGCATCTATTGACACTTCATAATCTAAGAGTGCTTTATCCATGATGAAGGCATCAAGTTTCTCTGGATCATGTCTGTATTCAACATCAAAGTCAGAAACACAATCAATCCACAGTCTAAGTGACACTGAACATTTGTCTATGTAGTTTTCTGGAAAATTACTGTATGAAAACAGGGACCAGGGACTGCTATTTGCACATCTGCATTTAAAATGAGAATTGATTTATATTTTGAAGGACAGAATTGTGCACGAAATGCAAACTTTGTGCATTAAAAGTAGTCAGTGTGTTTACGACTTATTTTGCTCCCACAAAATACTATTGTTCTGAAAGACAAAAATCACTACAAAATGTTGGACATTGACTCAATTGAAAGTGGCACAAGGCTTTAGTGGAGAAGATCAAAAATTGCTAAAATACTGCTGCTGTCTTTGTTTCTTTGTGATGTTAAACTTTGGGTATATTAGAGCAAAAACTAGAAGGATAACTTATTCAAGGGTATTTTGCCTCCTTTATCCTTGAATATGAGGTATTTCCTTCAGCCAAGAAAGGAAATCTGTCTTTTCCTCATGATGTCTTCATGAACACAATGACTGAATTTTACTAAAATAATAATTTCTGAGCAGCATGTTTGGATAAAAATAATGGTACAAAAGAACAGGTGCAGTGCCTGCTCTCATCTGATCCCAGGACTGCACCCTTCATTCCTGTCCCCTTAAAAGTCTGGGTGCTCTCCTGATGTGATTACTTCATTGATTTCAATCCATTGACTCCACTGGACCCAAAGAACTACCACTTGTCTTAATTATCAACAGGATGGGTCTGGGGGAAAATATATAAACAGAAAACAACAGGAAAAAAAATTCTGGTGAAAAGTTCTCAGGCCATCTGCCATGCAAATGCAACTCCTAAGATAAAATGAATGAATGATTTCAGGCTTATTACCACTTCTGTTTCCTGGAAGAGTTGTATGACCCCCAGACTGTTAAGCACAAATGCCTCTGAGGCACACTGACCCCACAATTCCTTAAAGCAACAAGACTTTTATTACTTTTTACCAATCTAGTGCTTCTTTTATTTATTTTAATGATAAATTAAGGTTCCTCTCTGAGAACCTCCTTTCCTCCCACCATACTGAGGAATTTTATTGGCAGCTTTTGCTCAGACTGGATGTTTTTTTCTGAATGTTTCTCACTGCCTGATGAAGGGCTCCCAAGCTCAGGAGCTTGCCAGGAGTTTAAACATTGCCCTTGCCTGATGGCACCCCACACCCAGGAGGGCACTGCCACCTGGCCTAAATGTGTATTAACCCATTGAACTCCCATGTTTTGTGGGACCCTCAGCACTGGGAAGGAGAGGATCAGTGGGACATGGCATCCATGGAGTGGGGATATTTTCTCCAACTGTCTCTCTGTCACTATCTTTCTCTCACCCCACCACCCTCACCACCTCCACTACCTCTCTCTCTCTTTCTCGCATTTACTGTTAAATAAGATCCGTACTTTTCACCTTAATCCAAACATCTCTCTTAACAATTTTAATAACCAGATCACAACAACTGGCTGGGGGGGGGCATGTGTGGTGCTGCATGCAGGGGCTTACTTCAGGTAGGCCACCCCATCAGTGGTGGCAGGGACGTTATAGTGCCGCATGTACTCGTGCATCTCCGGGAAGCTCTGCCTCACGTAGTCCTCTGCGCTGCTCTCCCGCACTGTGCCGAACCGGAACCCTTGGGATGGGTGGTGGAGCTGAGGAGAGGACAGGAGAGGATTAGTAGAGCCATTTGCCTCCCATCACATATGGTGACTCAGCCCTAGTGTGCCAACGGTTCCTCAGAAATCCTCAGCCTCTCTGGGTGTTTTCCTGCAGGCAGCTTCCCACCCCCCAGGAAAAGCCTGGAAAGACTTACCAGGTGACTAAAGTCTGTGTACTCGTATAGTTTTCTTCAAATGTTGAAAACAATCCCCATGAAACAACCTGAACACCCAAATGTAGGTGTTTATTGGGATTATTTCTCTAGAACAGACAATGTTTCAGGAACTGTTATGAGAAGTAACTAATAGTTACTTCTTAACGTAGAACTATGTTATAGAAATAACTAATTCATAACTGTTATGTTACTCTGGGCTAGCTACAATCCACCTTCTGGGCTCTGGGTACCAGAAAAGGACACACAGCTTAGATTTGTTTTGGCAGAATGTTTTACTTTGTCCTTAGGGATTAAATTTAACCTTCTGCAGAAGGGTAGCACCCCCAGTTCTAGAAATCTAGACCCATATCACAGTCTGGGATGCCATTCCTCACAGACAAACTGAGACTGAAAGATCACAAAAAAGTCTCCCTGGGCAGTGAGAAGGAGGGAGCATTCCCCTCTGCATGGCCCAGGCTGCAACCATGGATAAACACACATAGAGCCTTTTTGCAGTTCTGTGCCCTGCCCTTCTCTGAACTGACTCCACAGTCTGCAGCCCCAAGGAGCCCAGTTCAGGTTTCACAAACCCCTCTATCCAAAATTTCGGTTTGCTTTTGGAGTGCTTAGTGATTCCTGGGAAAGTCTCAAGCTGCCGTGGAGGAGTCAGGCAGCATCTTCCACTACGCCAAGCACTTCCTTGAGCTGGCCAAATGTTGCCAAGCCACACTAATTAAAAAGCCTTCAGCAACCCACCAGCCTCTAACAGGCCAAGCTTTCAGAGCACAGGAAGCCAAACAGAGCTAAGGCTGAAGCAGTCATGCTGTATTTGCTTCCCAGGAAGCTCACGGACATCACAGCAGCTTGCAAAGACGATCGCACCACAGCCATGCTCTGCTTGGCAAAGACCAAGCAAAGAAGCATTCTGCCAGTTCATCTGGCCTCTGCATTATCATATAAGCAGAACAGAATGCAGGGCAGCACAAAGCCATAAAAAGACCTTTCCCAGTCTTCTCTTGAATGACCCCATGGATAAAAGAATGTCTGTAGTTTTTTTAAGAATGGCAGAATGGCGGAGGTAGGAAGTAAACTCACTGTCACACAGTTTAGTCTGAAAAGGAACAGAAAAAGGTCTTTTGGATGGTGTTTCTGCTGTCATGGAAGCTAGGAACATTCTGTATTTCTGGCAGTTTTTACCTGAAATTGAAAATTAAAGTCGGCAGGTGTTTACCACCTTGTGGTCTGCTGATCTGATCCCTGTGTTGCAACCCAGGAATGAGACCTGCCACTAATTCCATGGGTATGGAGGGAGGTCTGGCTTCTTTTTTTTTTTTTTTAATGTGTGTAGATGGCTGTGGGACAAGCAATGCAGGACGTGCCTCCATCTGGAGCTGGCCATAGTGCTGTGCCAGAAGGACTGTGGACACAGAGGGAAATGTTCTTGCCTGGGAGTATGGGAGCAGCATTCAGGTGCCAGAAGACATAAATAACAGGAATTGGGCTGTGATAATACATCATGGAGTCTTCTAGCAGAATGCTGCCAGCCCCAGTCTTGAGACACTGAAAATGACCTGCTTAAAGAAGGAACTTGGAGTGAGGTTCATGCACTCTCTGTCCCAAGAAGATCATCACCACAGACAGGACTATTTTTTTAAGGTTTTATTTCTTGGCAGTTTCAGTGAAGAGACTGAAAACCCCATTAAGATCCAACAATGAACCACACTGGCATTTTCCAAGTTCTGGTGAAGTTTGTCGTCCACCTAGTGATGCCAACTGAAGTGCAACATCTGATCTGCAGATAAAGTCTTCACTGGAAAGCAGCTCTCACTCAGACTGTCACCAATGTCTGCATTTGGTTAAACTTTTAAGCCTGAATGAGAAAGACTGGTACAAAACCAGTAAACTGCACCTCCATGCAATTTTCTATCCTAAATCCTTTACTGAGGACTGCCCACGCTTCGCTTTGTGTTGGGCACATTGCCAAATTTCCCCCCAAATGATGACAACACCGGAATGTTTATTAGATCAGAAGTCCATCTGGCTTAATATCTTGTCTCTAGCAACACCATATGCCTGGTGGGAAGGCTTGGGAAGTCTGTACAAGGGAGTTGTTCAGCCATCCCTTGTATCCAGTGCTCTACCTGCTTCTGGTAATCTCTGCTTTTTCTTAAACATCATTAGGCGTCTGCAACTTTATATTTGATCAACTCCTTTTACGAAGGATAAATGTTAACAGTTGTTTTAATCCTCTACATCTTTCAAGGACTTCTGTTTTCTTCTATTGCTGCTTACCCACAGGAGGAAAAGATTTGGTTGCAGCTTTGTGGATTGACAGTGCAAAATGCTGCCAAAAGCATTTCACTGATGATTTGCTAAGAGTGCTAAGGGTTACTTGCTTCAACAGAAGATAAAAACTTCAGGATGGAAACAAGACTCATCACTTGTCATTGCTGCTTTCTTACCTTCTGTAGTCCTCTCCTGAGAAGATTATGTGACAAGATGGAAACCACAAATATCTGTGTCCTGACAGGATAGGTAAATACCATAGTCTTGCTCTGAATCTCACTTTATTTGTTGTCTCTTTTCTAATCTTTTCTGTTTCTCATGCTCTCTTTCTTTTGTCTTTCTTATTTTTTGAAAGTCCTATACTGAAAGAGTCTTTCTGTTTTCTATAAAGCAGTAATGGAATGTTAATGCTTAAGGCTCAAGAGAAATCATAAAGACTGAAAAATCAGCATTTGAAGAATCAAGAATGGATTCTGTGTATTTATTTTTTTTTTAAACTCATAATTTAGGGAGACAGTTACTTGCTTTTATACCAGTAATTGCAAATATAAAGACCAGCTTATTGGAAGAAATAGCTGTTGAAGTTTAGAGTAATTTCTACTATGTGGATTCTCTGCTTCTGTGTATATACTGTGTTTCTTCATTCAGCACTCAGTGTCAGAGGTGAATAACCTCAAAGCGGGTAAAGGGCATTAGGAAATGTTGACACTTTTGTATCCAGAGCACCTGGAGGTTTGCTGGTGACTCAAGTACAATTAAAAATAAATTAATGCAATAGCTGCAGATCCATCTCCACACGTAAGTTTTCTTGGCACTTGGCTCAGATAGCCTTACAAAGTCCCTGCAAAATTGGACATCTATGGCTGTAAGGAGTGGAAAGAACAAGGTTAGTTCAGACCTGGAGGAGGCTCTGAGGTAACAGTGAAGTGGGGTTTATGCACTCTCTGTCCCAAGAAAATCATCACCACAATTGTCCTAGTTTGACAATTCATTGAACAAGACGTGAAGATTGTCATGGACACAGATACTGCAAAATAGCAGTATGTCAAATAAAGATATTTAAATTTCTTTAACAATCAGATCATTGAATCACAGAATCATTTAGGCTTAAAAGACCCTAAAGATTGACCCCAACCACTAACCCAGCACTGCTGAGCCCATCACTAAAATACATCCCCAAGAGCCATATCTACAGGTCTTTCAAACCCTTCTAGGGACCATGACTTCACCGCTTCCCTGGGCAGCCTGTTCCAATGCCTGACAACCCTTATGGTGAAGAAATTTTCCCTGGATCTCTCTTCTTAAGACCCATTAGCATCTATCAAGTAACCAGCCCTTTGAGCGTTATCTGCCAAGACCACCACAGCCAACTGCAGTTGGCTGTGAGCCTGAGCAGGGAAACACCAACAGCCTGGGCATTCCAACAGCAAGGGTATGAACATATAAATTGTGTAGCTATGTTAAAAACTATTAACTGCTAATGTATTTAAATATTTTATTTGTTAGAAGTTAAAAGGGGTTAAAAACTTATTTAGTGCTGCCGGTTAGTGGCTCTCCTAAAAAGAGGTGACAGCTCCAGCAGCCAACAGTATAGTTTTTGCATCTCAAATACTGGAGATCATGAATTTCGTATCAGTGAACTGTTTTATACCTGAAGCAATGGTGTATACCATTCTTTAGGTGCACCCTGAAGTTTTAGAACCAGCTCCACACTCTACTGTGAGGAAGCTGTTGCATATGAAGTTGTGATGATGCACATGGTGATATCCCATTTGGACCTGATTTAGTGTTTGGGGCAGAGTCAACAGATCAATGGGACATGGAGCCAGAGGGGCCTGAGCACTTTTCTTGAGCATTGAGTGCTTGGATTTTACAGGTTCAGGACTGTTGAATGCTAAGACTAGAGGATCTTGCTGCACAGGACAGGAGTGGATAGCTCAGGAGGATGTCCCATCTTCTGTGAAGGCAGCAATCTTCGGAGGAAGGATTAGGATGTGCTGCTGGGAAGTAGACAGCAGGAGAAAGGCTAAATAGCTGTGATTTCTGGAACTTGCGTCCCTGTGAACACTGCTGTCCTTGTGACCTCTCAGGACAATATCTACCATAGGACACATAGATTGTGCCTAGCCTTTCCAAGTATGAGTCTCACTGCTGAAGAAAATGTACCATGGGTAAAGAAACAAACAAGAGGCAAGGTCTTCTTGCACTGTATAAGAAAACAAAGGGAAATGTGAATGCTACCAAGCACTGAGGAGGTGAAACAGTTGTTGAGTCACTTGAGCCCTGAGACAGGGAGGCCATGCAGTTTTTAAGAAAACACAAGAGCTTTATAGTACATCCAACTTCTCTGACAGTGCCAGGACAAGCTTTGGGACTTCTCAGAGTATTCTGTGCCTTGCATAATATGGTGCTCCCAGACAAATGATGTTTGTGCTTCTTGCTGCTGAAAGCAAACACTGCAGCTACCAGTTCCCTCAGCTTGGCCCCTTACTTCCAGATCTCCTTGGTTTCTGTCTGTTGCTAAAACATCTGCTGAGTGGGAAGTGAAGTACTTGTTTTATTTGGGAAGATGTTGAGACGAATTGGGCATCTGCATACATCTATGGCTTGGGGTGCCAATTATGCATGAAAATGCCAACATGATAAACAGCAATATGATGAAATCACAGCAGCAGAAACAGGAAAACACAATCCTGAATGACAGGGGTTTTGCATAACCTGGCACATTCATTCCATTTTATGTAATGCATTGCCATTGCACTCAATGCTGTCAGCTGGGGAGAGCACCTAGATGCCAACTTGAAAAGAAAGAGGCCCAGAAATCTCCAGTTCTGGGAGGGATTTAAAACTGAAAACGCAGCAGTTAGCCTTGGCACACTCAAGGCTGTAGGATTGTGGGGTTTTGAGGTCTTTCTAGCAGGTTCTGGCTCTTGTATGACTTTTCAGTGCTTGCAAAGCCAAATGATTTACCTCAAGAACTTTTCTCCCCTTGATGCCCTGATTTAGTTTAGTAAGATTTTGAGGTTTGCATCCCATTCAGTTGTCATTTATTTTTGCAGTAAGGACCTAGGTGCAGAAAATTATGGTCTTGGGTCCACAAAAGTAGGAAGTACAATATTGCCTGCTGATCCCATGGAGTTTGAGCTTGCTAAGACCTGTGAGGAGACAAGGAACATCTAAACAGAGCAGCTATTGGGAAGGGAAATTGTGGCTATTTCCTACAAGCAATATTGTAACTGAAATCTAGGAAATGCCTTCCCAGCATCTGATCCATGGGGTGCAGCAGCTGCCTTGCTGAATCTGGCTCAGAACCGTTCTGTGAAATGGGACTGGAGGAAAAATGCTTTGGGAACTCCATTTCTAATCAAAATCTCAACTCACGAGAAGCATTTCATCATTCATTCTGTTGGCCTCTTCAGTGCCCTAACTCAGCTCTATGAACTACTTTTTTGAGGGAAATGAAAAAAGGCAACTCAGTATATAGCTGAGAGGAGTGCCAGTGACCACTCACTTCAGTGGCAGAGCTAACGTGGATTTAGCTTACCACCACCTATAAAGGTACTTTGTAATTTAAATAGGGTATAGAAAGGAGGAACATGGCTGAAAGCACTTTCCTAACATTTATAACAATTTCTGAGGAAAAACTATGGTGCAAAAGGTTTTAGTAGCTCACTTCCACAACGGTGCTGGTTACCTGGTAGAACACCAAACGCAGTGTTCAATGGGCACCTTGTGTATCAGCAGAATTGCTGGCATGATCTCTGCCAGCTAACTGCTGCAGAATCTTGAAAATCTCCCCAGTTTCAGTTGCTAATCACTAGAAAAGGATAGTATTAGGTGAAGAACTGATGTGGTTTTAGAAATCTGCTATTTTACAATGACACTTCTCTCAAAAATGTATGCGTACATAAGACAATAGTATTTTACTTTGCCTTATATAACCCACACATTTAGGTGATCTCCCAGCCACCAATAGATTTCCCATAGTGAGAAAATATAAGCAATTGGAAGTGATAAGCAAAGTTTCAGGGGAAAATGAACAAAACAAATGAAATAATAGTAATACAGAAACCCCAACTACAAACCAATATAAAACTGTTCCCAGGCTTTCCCTTCTATTCTGAAGGAGTTTTTGAAAACTAACTAGGGAAACTAACTAGTGAGTATTTATGGGGTGCAGAGGGAGATAAAAGAAAATTATTCACAGTGAAGCATATGAATTTCAGATTTTAGCAGATGAAAATTCACAGCTCAACTTCTGGAAGTGGAGGTTTTTATCAGGAGCTGTCCTACGTGTTCAGGCTTCGGAAGCCGAGATGTTCCCAGGGCCTCCAGGAGAGGGTGTTTGCAGAATACATTTGAATAAACGCTTTTGCTTCTCTGTTGCAAAGAAAAGTGTTGGTGGAGCTGATTCTTTCCTTGTCAGAATAATGACAGTTTTCCTTAAAATTCTGTCACTTTGAATCCAGCTCAGAGAGGTCATTAGCTGGCATAAAACCTGACAGCTTCACTGAAGTCAATGAGCAGCTTCAATCTGGACACAAGTGCAGAGTCCACTGCTGACAGTTTATTCTCTTCACTGCAACAAGGGAATACATGAAAGGAAATTGTGACTTAGGTCTCTGCTCAAAAATATGAACCATTGTGTTCATGGTCCCTGAGTGCTGATAATTATATGTAAGATCTGCTTTGTTCCTTTGTGTGTTTAAAAAGCTGTTCAGCTCAGGGATGACACTGGAGACTCAGGTCTGTAGTTAATTTCTGAGGGTTGCCCTGATGATTCAGGTGCTGGGCAGTGCAAAAAGCTCTGTAAGAAGAGCACTCTGGAGAATATGAACTTGCAGGTGTGTTTATCCCTGTTTCTTAATAGCATTCTAAGAGTTTTCTGGATAGAGGGATGTCTGAGCTGTGATTTATTCTGGGAGAGCTGAGGACTGTAAGGTAGAAAGTGTAAAATATTGTAAGAAAAATGGGTAGACTGAGGGAAAAGAAGGGATGTAATTCCCAAAAAGCAGTAGATCACTGCTTCCAATTCCACTTCAGCAGCACAAAGCAACCATAAAGATGTTCCAGATGGAGTCACTTCATCCAGCATGTTCTTCTGCTTGCTTCCTGTAAAACATGGCTAATGCACTGTCAGGCAGGTGAAATCCTTTTCAAATTATAAGCAAGTGAAGGAGAGCTGTATGGCTGAGAACATGTTCAAGCTACCAAAGAGATACCAAAGAAGATTTCTAGTTAGAGAATTCCTTTTGTCCTTCCATCCTGAGTCTCCAGTCTCTGGATGTAAAGCTATCATAGATTTCTACAAGCACTTGAGGGCTGAAGGAGAAAACCTAATGTGGAGCAACTTGAAGTGTAGATAGTTTACCATCTTCAAAACCGTTTTCTTTAAAATCCTTTTTCTTACAAATTTCTTCTGCTCCAGCTGTTGCTGGTTGAAGGTCAGTCCTCCTACCCTTGGCCATGTGGCAACTGTCCCCTGGGTGCCAGGGCTGAAAACAGTCCTCTGCCTAAGCCTGCAAGTCAGGAATAGTGCTCTATGCTTTCCAGGAAAGGAACAAACAATGGGTTTGTGCTGTAAAGGGGCCATGAGTTACCAGGATGACGAGGTTTACAATTGTAGGTGGTGGAACTGTCTACCTGCACTGCCCTCATTTCTTCAACACATTATTTGCTATTTGCTTTGGGTTCAAGAGCATCGAATGAAGGTAAATCAGAGGGAGTCCTGTGTTACGGATAGATCCAACATGGGAACAGAAAAGGATTTTTTCCTTCTTGGAATCAGTGAGGAATGTGCTAAGCATGAAGTGTAAACGAAAAATTACGGCCATATTTGGATATCCTGACCTCTTGCACAGTGAAATATAGACATTAATATTTGACTTTACCTGGTGTTCAGTCAAATCTTAATGCACTCAGTGAAAACCACTATTTCTTCCATAGGACTTGGACTCTTGTCATCCCTGAAATCCAGTGGATCAGTGCAGGACTTCTGTCTCCAGAAAAGTGAGCCAGACTAGCACTCTGGTCTCTACAGATCACAATGGCTGTGACTTTTGTGAACAATAATAAATATTTTCCATGCTGCTAAGTCAGCTACATAATGACCTTCCACCTGTCAGGTGGTAGGATCAGCTTGTGCACCTTCACTGTTCTCTGCTACTTTTTGCCAGTTACTTCAGTAACTTCTTTTTGTAATTCTCTACTTGCATTATTTCTTGCAAGGGTCTGAGCCCCATCTGTTGAAATAGCAGTTGCTATTTCTGGTGGTGGGCTTTCCTTTTTTCAAGAAAATGTTATGACATTTAGGTATTTAGCTTGAGAATAAGAAACTGATATGTACATAGATGGGAAAATGCTAGAACACATGAATTCCTTTTGGTGTTTGAAGAACAGCCTTCATGACCTGAACCACACAGAATGAAGACAGTGTGGACTCTCTTCCACACCTACCCCTACATTCTTTGGATCAAACAATGAGGGGAGGTGAAGAGTGGCCAGGGCAGTTGGTGACAGAGTGAGGCAATGTGCATAGGTGAAGACCTCAAGCACTAAGGGTTAATATGCAAAGATAACAAAAAGATAATTGTTGTCAAGAAGGCATAAAAAAGCATGTTTCATTGGGAAAGGAAGCTTGATTTGCAGAACACTGCAGTGCATTATCTGATAAAACAGGTTTCAGAATGAAGCAGATCTGAGCTGGACAGATTCTGAGCCTCTAAAACTGTAACTTTAACAAGAAATCATTAATGAGGTGATGGGGAAACTAAACTAGTTAAGTGTTCACCACCATAAATTGCATGGGGAAGCTGAAGCTAAAGAAGTCAAGACTGCACCTCCATAAATTGTAGGTGCCTTTCATTCCTGTATGAGACAGGTCTGCAATTCTTTATTCTGGCTGGAGCTTGATACTCAATTTTGCCTTTGTCTGAGAGTTTTTCACTTTGCTCTCTGTAACACTGAAAGTCCTTCTGAGTTAAAATCCTTCACTGACTCATTAATACTCAGAAAAGCACCATGTATTAATTAGCAGGCTGTGATGCCGTGAATCATGACCTTCCTGTACCCAGTAACTTCCTTCAGAGAAACACATGCACTGTAGTTTCTTCTTTTAATTGTAAAAAGAACCCTGTGGTCATGTACAAATACTAAACCCCATAGCAGCAGTAAGATTTTTTAAAATTCCACTGAGTTTGTAACTTAATTTTGTGCTATACAATTTAATGCATTTAATGCATATTTAAATAAATGCTACTTCATTATTTATTTAACACATAGCAGCTCAAGTGGTGCCCCTCACAATGATTCATCTCAGATTGCTGCAGTGAAAGACCACAGCAGTAATTTCCATTAGTGTAATTCCTACAAAATTTCCTTTTTCAGGAAGAAAATTTACCAATAAACACTCAACAGTTATGGCCTCACTCTAAAAATTGCTGAACTAGATGGAAAATATCATTAAAAGAAGGAGTATTTGAATCATGCCCCTAATGAGTGACCACCTATAGAGTGGCTTGACCTTTCTTTTTCTGTGATTTGGTGTTACTAAAGCTCATCTGCAGTTGCTTGCCAGTTGTATTTCTGGACAGTTTTAATACAAGTAACACAAAGTATTCTACTGATATAATAAGGGCCATAAGACCTCTAAATTAACTGAGAGGCTCATCAATCAGAAATGAGAGCTTGCACCCTCATGTTTTATATATCTAGATACAAATATCTGGGTGGTTGTACATACTGAATTCTTGATTAACAAAATCTCAGAAATACTTTGCCTGGATCACTCAGAGTGCTCAGTTTTGTAATAAAAATATGGGCATCTCATAAGAGCAAGTCTTCAGGAGAAGATCAGAGATTTCTGGGGACTAATCCAAATGCACACCAAGGCTGTTTGAAGGACTTGCTGGGTGAAACTTGCCAGAGTGACTGTAGCTGTCTGCAGTGTATTTCTAGGGGTATTTTTTTTTTTAATGAGTTTTGAAAACACCATCATTGATGGCAGAGAGAATGAGGCATTTCCAGGGAATGGCTTAGGTGATCTTATCCAGAAGCCAGTGCCTTAACAGCAGCCCACCTGTGCAAACTATAACTGTAAAGATATAGTAGACTGAGTAAATAATATCTTATGTCTTTATTACAGGCATGTAAAGTTAGGAGAGACAATTAAGTGAAATTGCTGGTGATGGGATCCAAAGGAGCAGCCCTTTTGCGTTAAATGAAGCTAAATAGGTTCAATATTTTATGTCAAAATATAAGTCAGAAAGGAACTTTGCCACTGTCAAGGGGTGTTTTTGAAGGTAAAGTGATGCAAAGAAGTGAAAAAATAACAGGAGTAAATGGCTACTCAAGTAGGTAATAAAGATGAGAAAGAAAAGCTGACAGCTATCACAAAAGTCACAATGGGCAGATAGCATCCAAAAACTCATTAAATTCTTGAAACAAAACTTTTTGCAGAAAGGAAGGTCAGGTGTTAGTCTACCTTATGGAAAATCTGCCAGCTTCTTCTTCTGCTGCTGCTGTTTGCTTCCATCTTAGCATGTTTGAAATATTTCTTCTGCTCTCTGGTCTTACAGAATTCTTTTGCCTCAAATAACCTGAACTACCCAGCACACTCATGGTGCATCTCCAATATGTGTTCTTGCATGAAAAACCCAAAAGCCATTCAGGTCCCCTTTGCCACTAAAGAAACTCCACTGTCTGGGGAGATCCTGCAGAGTTACCTGCCATGAGTTGTTTTGCAGAGTAAAATATCTTCTTTCTAGGACTTATGCATGGCTGTACCAAAGAGTAAAATATATATAACTGAGCAACTGGTGGAGGGTATCCCTGCCCATGACAGCTGGGTGGAATCAGGTGGTTTTTAACATCTCTTCCAACACAAACCATTCTGTGGTTCTGTGATCAGCCCAAGGCAGGCTCCTGGTCTGCATGCCTGGAGGAGGAATATCTGAACCTTGGAAAGGACTCAGCTCTGGTTGAGTACCTGGCTGCCAGGCACTCTGACAAAGAATAATGATTTAATATTTTTGTGCAACCTAAGAGGTGACATTAGGAGAAAATGTGAAATGACCCTGTGTGATTCAGATGAGAGAAGAGATAAAAGTAGATGAAATCATACAAATACAATGCTTTTTCTCTATGTCCTCTGTCTGTAGACAAGCTTTTAAACTTCCTAGCTATGTACTGTAGAGAGCTTCTTAAGAGGGATTCAAGACATGGATGCATGTTCCATCTGGGCAGCCAGCACAATTATCCTGTAGCTATCCTATCCCCTTGTCCTCAAACAGGAGGCTGAACATGTTCTAGTGGACATAAAAGCTGTATTTCCCAGATTCCACTGGCAAGAGATGATGTCTAAAACCCGTACAGTTAGAAAATTAGGTGGGAGGGGGCAGCTCTGGTCCAAAACTGCCCATTTTCTTAGAAGAATTAGATTAAAAGGTGGCAGGACATTGTTTCAAGATCTCTACAACCTACTGGCTCCTGTTGTACCTCCTAGGAAAGGGGGCAGCCACCTTTGATGGACACTGCAGGAGTGTGACTTTAGTGACCTGCCCTGGTTAAGATTCTTACATAGAAAATACATAACAAGTTCCCCAAATTCAAGACATATTCCAGTAAATTAATTCTCATTCCTCACACTGCTTTCCTTCTGCTCTGGTTCCTGTCTCGCTGGCTGCTCCTCCTGTCAGCAGCTTGATGATATTTCTATATTCTCTTCTATATCATTAGTGCATTTAAAGGTCCAACTGAGATAGCTCTAATTCTGTCCTTCCTGACTGTTCGCAACCTCAGATGGGATTTGCCATTTATGGCTGACAGCCTAAAGAAATTACATGTCTTACATCACCTCAAGAAGGCTGCTCCTCTATTTTGGGCTTTGTTTTTAAAATAAATTTCAAAAGCACAGTACAAAGGGCACATGCATACTGAAAGTAGCAGAAGGATGTTTAGAAGTATATTTAAATTAAAAAGGTTATTTCTCCCTCCTGCTGCCTTCTTTTTGAAATCAGTCTCCACCACTAAAAAGAAAGAGGTAAACATATCTGGGAAGAAAACCCCAAGCATAACATCTTTAAGTCACATAAAAAAAATGCTTTAAGTAACTAACTAAAATGTGGTGCCTGTAAATGTGTGACTGTTGTGGCCCAAACATTTCCTAAACCTAAGCTTTAACTCTTAGGGAGAATGTTAAATAGCCACAGCTCAGGCTTTTGTGTGAGCAAGGTTAAACCAGTGCATTTTCTATTACAACTACTCTTTCAGACTAAGAATTTGGAGGCAAATGCATGAATGACATACACAGAACTACTCTGCAGCTCATGTAATGGCAGGCAATCTTTTTTCCTAAAATCTGTGCTGTCTTATTCCCACAATGGGAACTGGTAACTACTCAGAGGCTTAAATTTATATTTCACAAAGCAGGGAAGTGCTTTTCTAGGAAAGGCTAGTAGTCCCACTGATGTAATGGAATCACTGAGGTTACTAACCAGGAGTCATCGGTGTTTCTGTTCTGGACCAAGATCTGTATCTGCAGCACCTGACACGCTTCAGTGTTCTGCACTAAGCTTCAACAGCACAGCTTTAGAATAATTTAATTTTCCTTGGAGTTGCAGGAATTTCCCAATACCTGTTTTAAAAACACTGCATGTGGTCACAACAATAATGCTGAAAAATAGGATGCAATCTGATGCAATTTGATTTGATGGATGAGGAGATGCCCATGCAAAGAGTAGAGGACTAACCTCATTTCCAAACCAACATTGTGGCTTCACACAACAATGTATCAGAAATATCCCTGGAGATGGGGAAATTCAGCTGAAAGCTCTCATCTGCTTCTTCAGAATGTTCTGAGGAAGTCACATATAATGGACTTTTGTGTCTTATATTGATGAAGATATTAATGCAATATTGCCTTGGTTTGAAAGACAGGCACCTGA
>WBNO01023406.1:2982-30917 GCA_013400575.1 Peucedramus taeniatus | reverse complement strand
AGGTACACAAGTTCAGATTTAGCTATCTGTAAATGACAGATCTGAGTTATCTGTTTCTTCAAAAGAATTAGGGTAAGGTTCTATAGCACGTATCCAGCATATATCCATATATGACTTTGCTTGTATTAATGAGTTATTTGGTGAACATAGTATTTATGGAGTGGAGTACATGCATGCTTTAATGATGATAATAAGGGTATCAGGATCTGCCTTATACACTATCATGGATTTTGAGAAGAATTGTATTGTTTATTCCTGGAAGATCCATCAAATATGCTGTTAGACATGTCCATAGTGTGTTTGTTCTCATAATGAATTTTAATACTGATTACAGAATCTTCTGTCTTCTGTGGTGAGTGCTAAAATTTCAAAGCCATCATCTCAAGACTAAATTCTGAAGTAACATTGATCATGCCTTATCTGCTCTATAATCAAATTTGTGTATAATCAAACCTGTAAGGTAATGTTACAGCTTGCTTCACATTTTACTGATTTTCTTAGTCTAAAATCCCTATATTTTGTTTCCTATTTATAAGTTAATTTACAACCTCCACTTAGGGAAGGTAAATAAGCAATTTCTTTTCTACAGACCAAAAGAAAATAACACTGACAAAGAAACCAAAGAGTAATTTAATACATCCTCTCGCCAAAAAGAGTAAACTATAGCTGAAGTACTAAACACTACCATTTGTCTAAACTTTTGTTAAAGCCTTGCATCGCAGAAATTCCACAACTGTTTTGGGTAATATATTTCTACAATCAAGTACCTTTGCTTCTTTTACCTGCCCTAAATGTCACTAGCTGCTATTTAAGCCCTCATGGACCTCTTACTTCAATTAGAAGTGGGATTCCATTATCTCTATAGAGAGACCTAAAACCAAACGTTGTGAATCAGCTTTAAAATCCCTTGCAGACTACAAAGAAATTGAAACTAAAACATATACATACACAGAATATAGGTCCTGCATTTCATGGTTTCTTTTACACAGGAAGCCAGGGACAAAAATCATGGTAGGCAATAGCAGAGTAATTTATTTTCTATGTTACTTTTCCTTAAAATAGAAAGAAATTAGGTTGCTCATGTATAAATATTTAAGTAAATAAACTGTCATCAACTCAGCAATCAAACTGTGAAAATGAGAAGGTGGGATGAATCCAAAACTACACAGCCATAAGCTAATTCATATTCATAATCTAAAACTTTTCATATTTAAAAGGATTAATGTCCCAGGGAGAANNAAAAAAAAAAAAGAGAGAGAAATATATGCTCGATAAGGATACCAGTCTGTAACACCACAGCAATTGGCTAACAGAAGTCTGTATTCTGGGGAATTTTGATGAGACAGCTTAGTTATATATGGTTCTGAATAATGATATGCCCATACTTAGATACAAAAATACAAAAACCTTATGAGATCTAATTTCTATCTACCAACCACACTACACAAAGGAATCAAATCAAATTGCAGTTGTACGTTCAAATTTAAAAATTCTTCTAGAAAAGGAGAACTTGCTGCCATGCCACACTGTATTAACTCTGTGTCTGAACTTCTGGCTTCTCCCTTCAAGTGTACTAGATTTTGAGGGACATCTGANNNNAAAATGTTACTAGAGACCTTTTTTAGGCTTCCAAACTTCACTTGAAGTGTCTACTTCAGAGCAAGCTTAATTGCACACATGTATTGTTTTAAAAAACTAAGGAGAAATAAAAGAAACAAGGATAGTTCATTGTAAAAATATATTACCTAAGGCAGTTTGTGAAATTTCTATCATGTAGGGCTTTAACAAGAGTTTAGACAAATGGTAGTGTTTATTACTTCAGCTATAGTTTACTCTCGTTTTGGCGAGGAGATGCATCTTGATCTCATGACTTTGAGCACAGGACTGGATCACCTCCCATCTGGATGGGCCTTCTCCCACAATGTACAACACTATGAGGCCAGCAGAGTACAGTGAAGTGAATTTTACTTGCCCCTAATCCCTTAATGGACAGTTGGCAGAGGCTTTAAGCTGGTTTGGAAGGAGCAGTGGTCCACAAAACAGCTGTAATGAACATATTAGTGAAAAGGTCCATTAAAAATGTCAAGTAAAGAATAAATTTTTATCACATGTGATTAAACAGGTAGAACTTGTGTTCATTATCAGAAAACCCTAACAAAAAATTTAATTCCTTCAATTAATTTATTGAATGAGTAGTGCTAAAGCCTTGGTCACCAAAGAAGTCAGAATTGCTGGAAGGGGAGACAAGAGGAAGTTACTAATTTAACCTAAACACTGTGCAGAACCTATATGATGATGTAAATTAAGGACAATACTTCATTAATAAACATTGGTTGCTCAAATTCAGTACCTTTGTAAGAATGAAAAACAAAAGAATTTATGCATTTTAGTAATATCTGTCTTTAGACAAAAAAAAGACAGAAAAAAGAAAGAATTTTTAAAAGATGATAAAAAACACTGACAGAAAAAAATGAGATGAACAAAGACAAAAGAATTTAAAACACAGCCTGTGGAAAACAAAAGTCTAAATAAGGAAAATAAGAAAAAAAAAAGGAGCATAAGATTAGGAAAGCTAAATTTAAAACCCTCACACAACAGTCAAGGCAAAATAATGGGAAACTCCAGGCAGAGGCATAAAACTAGTAATAAATATTTTCCTTAAACATATTTAAAACAAAAAGATTGTCAGTAAGATGACAGACGTGGTCAAGGTGCAAAGAGTCCCCAAGGAAGGCAAAGTTGTAGCAGAAATACTAAATAAATTCCTAGTACTTGTCTTCATATTAGAGGGTAATCTATATTTGGGGGATACTATCTTGAACTTAAATGTCAATAGGAGAAGTTTTAAAAGAGAGTGGTAAAAAAAACAGTAACAAATTTCTGAGATCCAGCACTAGGAAGCCAAGTTCTAAAAGAATACCATATTGGTGAATTATAAACTCTGCTTGCAAGTTAAAATTAAAACTGACTTGCTACCAAAGGAATAAAAAATGCCATAAGGATGAATGTGTGAATCTTCATACCAGTCTGAATTCTTTAGTTAGCAAATTTGTTGAAATTAATATGAAGAATAAAATGAGTAGACATATGGATAAATGTGATATAATTGTGAACTGGGAGCACAGCTCCTGCAGCAGTTAAGCCATGCTTCACAAATTATTAATCACATTGAGAAGGATTTCCCAATATTTTAGGACAGCATTGCCAGAGATACAACCCTAAGCCACACAACCCTGAGTAAATGGCTGAATTCAGCAGTGGGTGGAGACAGGAAGTTACATTTCAGTAGCACAAATTAGCCCAAGTGCAGAGCCATGCTGATGCATTTTATGAGTCTCATAATGGGGTGAGAAGCTATTCTGCAAAGCTTGAGGTGCTGGGCATCGGATTTTACTGCCCATTGTAAACAAGATGTCTGTGAAATCAGGATAGCAGCGAGCAAATAGAGCAGAACACTATGAATATCTCTGTGTTCTGGGACATATGCACAGTCAAACTGGTGCCCGTAGTTAGAAGTGAGTTGTGTCAAATCCATGAAAACCACAGAAGCAATCTTAACCACTTGACTCAATCACAGTTGCAGGATGTGACCCCTCAAAGAAACTTTTCAAGAGATCCTTGCATGAAACACTGTCATTACAGACAAGTGTGTCAAGGGCTACATCAATCCTACCTGGCTGAATTTATGTAAGAAATTCAGGAGGTCAGAAGATTATCATGCTAGGAAGCCTTTAGAATAACAGCAGAGAGCAAGGGGTAGTCCAGTGGCTTAGATGTCCATCAAATAATAAACTGGTTTGCTTTCCAACAAACTGATTTTCTACTTCTGTCATGAACAAAGGCAGGGCTGCTCATCAGGGTGTACAAAGACCCACCACACAGCCCCAACACCTCCATGGACAACTCTTTCATCAGATCTAGAGGAAGTTTCAGAAACTTGATTTATCTGGTGATTAAACAGCTCAGATTAAAAGGAGACATACCTGTTCCTTCCAAAAAAAAAAACCTACTTGGCTTCCGTTTTGTTTGTTTGCTGTCTTCTGCAGTGTTTGGTAAACCTCTGTGCATTAAATTGACAAAGCAGAGAAAAATTGTGATGATACAACAGTGGTCAGCAAGCCATCCTTTAAAGAAAAACACTTCTGATAAGATAAACAACTTGTGATGTACTTAATTACAATATTTCATACTCATTTAGCCATCTCCACATCACAGCACTAACAAAGTGGATTTCTAACAGAAAGAAAGACTCTTTCACACAAGCCCAGAGGGCTAATTATAAAATAGCAACCTACTTTTTTTTTTTTGGTAGCATTTTTTTTCCAGTAGAATTTATTGAACTCATTACCAAGCTGCTTATGAAGTGATTTGAAATGAGGCAACATTAAAGCATTCTGAAAATCCCTTGTACTTAGTCATCTTGACACTTTGTTTGAACTTGAAGCATTAATATGAAATAACTGCAGCAGCCCCATATTCCTGATTCTATTGTTTGACAGTGCATTTAAAAGCTAAAAGATGATATGATCAAGGATTTTTAATCAGCACAGTAATTTGTAGGAGTGTCTCAAGTATTCATAACTTTGAAAAGACCAAAGAGCCACAAATGTGAGAAACAAGACAGGTACAGTACATGTCAGACTAGAATAACACAGCAATGTGAAACCAGGAGAACAAGCACTGCTGAAACTGAGGGGGTTTTTATTGCTTTTTACAGGCAAGACTGAAAATTGAAAGATACACATCAAAGCCACTAAAGAACTCCACGCATTGTACCTTATTAGCCTGATTTTTCCTTCTGTAATCACATTATATAATATGCATCACCAGATTAACCTGCTTGGGGTCAGCAGAAGGGCCATCATAAATATATTTGAAGTGAAGCCTGTGAAGGTTTTCAAAGTGGTAAAAAAATTATAGAGAGTACTAGTAAAATCCATGGAAATCTATAGCATAATAAAGTGCAATCTGTGAATACCTTTGCTTTTCATCGTTCCCCCTACACACCCCCATGCATTGGTGTTTGAACTAATAATTAGAGCCAATAGAAATGCTTCTGTTGAAAGAAAGAGTTTAAGATCATCCTTCATTCTGACTGCATTCTAATGTTCTACCTACCTTATTAAAAAGCCTTTAAAGGAAAGGGGAAATAATTTGTTAGAAAAAATGAGGCACGAATAGTACAAACACTGAATGTATTGCATTGTGGTCTCTCCTGCAAAAGGGGAAGAATCCCCAAATATGGTTTATAAGAAGGAGGAGCAGATTCCAGACAAATGTATGCAACAAGGGTCCAAGAAGCTCCCCTCTCCCTCCAGTACTTTTGGTTTTCAGAGAGAGAGTGATTCAAATCCTTCACGGGGTGCACTCTGATATGAGATCTCAGCAGAACAGATGGAACCTGCAATCCTCAGCAGCTCTCTTAGTATGCTTGATGGCTTCTTATGCACAGCCTTAAACTAATAAGGAAACACCGAGATAGATGTGTTGGTCTGTAAGCTGGAAAGAATCCATTAGCTAAGCAAGATCTAGCCAAGTCATTACTTAGGAGACCCCCCCAAGGAATTCCCATGAAGTTTATAGAAATGGTGTAAGGGCCCTGTTTTTCAAACCTGCACAGTTCTGTTAATAAAAGTGATGCCTGGGGTGGAAAAAAGCATAGTCCCTAAAAAAGCCAATATATTGGGAAAAAAAAGAAAGAAAAAGGAAAAAAAAAGAAAAGTGGAAAGGAATAGGAAACAAATATAAATGCAATGTCTGGCCAGCTGCAACCTTTGCATCTCCCCACCTGTTTAGCTACTCTCTGGCTGGAGAATTCAGCACTTAATCTGGAAGGTGACTTGAGAAAGAGTTTCAGGAATAATGAGGTGATGCTTTTTTCATCATAATTCCAAATTTTGTAGATGTTTTCACCAACTAGGACAGCAGCTTCCCTGTTCAGATTTCTCACAGTAAAGCGCACTATCATTTAGATCAATTTACAATGGCATTTGCTATCTTAATGAGGATTTCAATTAAACCCTGAAACATTGATGGGATGTCAGAGTATGGGTTGCATTTTTGAAGTTGCTTCCTGCTTCCTTGAGAGAAGAGATGAAAGATCTCTATGTTGTATTTAACAAGTACATGAAATAAAGAGAGGGACCAGAGGATTTCAAGAAAATGTATTTTGTGTTGCACATTAATTTTTTGTGAGAGCAGATAGAATAAAAGTGATGAACTCATACCTTTTCACTACTGTTCCTTTTATTTGCACCTTATGGACTTCCATGTGAATGTGATTAAAAGCTGCAACCATTTTTAGTTTAGTAGCTGGAATGAGAACACTTTTGCCAGGTTTTTTCTTGTGTTAGTTATAGCATGGTGGTACAATATCAGAAGATTTACACTGTTGTAAATTACGCCCTTCTGTAGTAAGGAAAAACAAATATAATCATAAGTATTTTGTTGTCTGTTCAGCTTTTTATGTTTTTCTAAACAGTATTTAAAGATATGGATTTTTATTTCATAATTCAGGAAAACACAACTTTAAGCCCTATTATATTCCTTTTGCCCTCAAAGCAAATAGATGATATTTTAGTAATCAACATGACTCATTCTTATATGTGTTTTCTGCTTTTAAAGCAAAAAACATAAACATGAATAAAGTTACCTATTATACATACTTGAAAGGTTAAAATAATGCCACAGCTTACACAATGCAAAGAAATATTTTTATCTTATGGCATAGTTTTAATTGGCTATTTTCCTTTGTGAAAGCTACAGTTGGTTTCATTTGTACTCCTTTGTGTGTTTTCTGCACTTCAGCATTATATTTAGGACATATTTAGCTCTTTGATTTCACTTCTTAAGGGGAGAGCTAGAGTACTTCTCATCACTCACAGATCCCATAGAGGAGCATGAATTAAGAAATATGAAATAAGAAGGGGTTGTCTTCTAGATATGAGGTGTTATGTCTCCTGATTTTAAAAGGGAAGTTGCTGTTTCAATGCATTATCCACAGTTATATACAACACTGCTGTTGCTTAAAACCCTTTCCTCTTTTTCCAAGTGAGGTGTTGCCCAGGTCTATGGGGTAATCCTTATGCTCCTTTTAATGCTTACTTGGTATAGCAAAATTTTCTCATTGATCTGGTTACTAAGTTTCACTTGCTGAACTGGTTGAAAACATAATGCTGGAGGTAATACATAAAGGTGAAGTGACAGTGAATTCCCTGCAAGTGTAGCAAGAAAATTCTCTGGAGTGCTAAGTACCAGCAGGAGCAGAGCTAGAGACAGCATGGACCAGGTTTGCTCCCACTCCAGTTTTCCCTTGACAGATATGTCAAACAGGGTAAAAGCACATCCTCAGCTGCTGCCAGTCAAGATAAGGAGTTGCCAGTGAGCAGCTGCACCTGAAAAGTTCATACTCTCCAAAAAAAAATTTGGAGGTTGTGGCAGTTGGAAAGATTGCAAATGTGGCCAACCAGTGAGAGCATTATCCCAAATAGCTAATGTATGAGAATATATAATAACCTGTACTATCTTTTCATTTTTCAGATCAATGACACCTAGCAGTTTTTCCCCAGCCTCATGATCATCTGTTTTCACTTCTGACTTTTATGAACTATGGCTCAGACATTTTAATGAAATTTAGTCATGGCTTTGCTCAGCCTTCGACAACTGACTGACCGGGAGAGCCAAGACTCGTTTTTTAAGAGCGTCATCTCAAGCTGAGGCCAACAGTAAAACTGGATCTCCTGCCTCCTAAGTAAATGTTCCAGAGGCAGAGATCCTGCATAAAAGCCAGTCAACAGCACCACCAGCAGCCTGTGAAGTTTGGGCAGAGGTGAATACTGTTAGTGGGCACTTAGAGCCTGGCAGAGGACTTCAAAGGCAGCCTTAGAGCACTCCTTTCCTAAGGGACATAAATCAGAGATATGCACCCAAGCATCCTGCTAAACGCCGTGCACCTCCCCATGCACAGCAATAAGACTTCTGTCACTTAATCTGGCTTTCAACTCAATTGTCACTGCCTACAGCTTTGCAAAGGCAGGAGTAGATGGCACAGAATATTTTTTACAGCATTCTATCTGTCTCATGTGCCCATCTTCAACATTCAAGGAAGTGCACATTTTACAATATCAGCCAAGATGCTTTGGAAAGTCCCTAGATGAATAACTCTCACCAAATACAATTTTAAACCTTAACCACAGTTCAGGTAGCACTCTGAGACATCTAAGAGATTTACCTTACTCATTTACTTTTAGGAATCTGGACCTTAAAAACCTTTTTTTTTAGATTTAAAGGATTTTGCCAACAAAAAAGTACCAGCATATTACACAATTGATGTGCTGACCAAATGGGAAAAGATGAACTTTTTACAAATTTAATTTTACAAATTAAAGCATTCATGAAGGGTAAAAGTCACTATATTGGCACAAAAGCTTGTAATTTTTGGTTGTTTTCTTTAAATTCTGATCTGTGTTGGCACTGCATCCTCTTTCTTGCATATCTTCAGCCATGCAGAAGCACATGTCTACATATTCTAGCATAAGATATTTACACTGGTGATGCTGAGTCCTTGTCAAGAAATCAACTAGGTGTTGCTACATCTACTGGAAAACATTTAAATACCCTTAACAATCTCAGCCTAGGCATCTGAGCATACCAGTGACTATAACCAGAGCAAGCTGAGTGGCAACCATCCCTGGATTCAGGATGACAAGGTTAATTTAGTTTCAGAACCAGCAGAGCTGCATAGGAGAGTTTTGAAGGAGCAATGAAAGGCACCACAAGTCTGGTTCATTTAAAATCATCTGATCTTCTTTCTAGTTAAACATATGAAAACTTTTTCAGCTCAGAAAAAAAAAAAAGGCTCAAGAAAATAACTGTCCAGCTGGTTTTTGCTGATAACTAGAAGCACTAGGAGAAAGCTGTAACTGCATTCTCCAGGAATTCCTGACTACTAGCCAAAGCACCACTCTATATTATGTGACTGTAACAAGACTCTTCTTACTGATATTGTAATTCACGCATGAAGGCACTCTCATATATGTTTCATAGCTAACCTTGCTTAAAATGCATATCTGTTTTGCAACTCTTAGAGATGTCTGATATCAATCTAGAGAAGTACATAATCTTCCAATTAAGCCATCTAAAAGGCAGGTATTCAGAACCAATGAAAGCAAGTAAAATTATATTACATCTTCCTCAATCCCTCTTAATACAAAAGATTGTAAAAATTAGAACGGGGCCAAAAGGGTGAAGTTTTTTGTCTAAGACTTGCTCCACAAACTCGTGTACAGAAATAATCTTTGAAAGCATGTTTGCATATAAGTTCAATTGTGTCATATTCATCAAGTTGACCATGCTTTCAGACTATTACCTACTGCTTCCTCCTTCCCCTAAGAGAAAAGACTTTGTGATATAAGCTATTGGTAAGATAAAGATGAATAGAATAGAATAGAATAGAATAGAATAGAATAGAATAGAATAGAATAGAATATTTCATTTGGAAGGGACCTTCAATGATTATCTAGTCCAACTGCCTTGCCAATTCAAGACTGGCAAAAATTTAAAGCAAGTTATTAAGGACATTGTCCAAATATCTCTTTAACACTGACAGTTTTGGGGTACTGACCACCTCTCAAGGAAGCCTGCTCCAGTGATTGTATATCCTCTTGGTAAAGAAATTATTTCTAATATCCATTCTGAACCTTCCCTGGCACAGCTTTGGACCATTCCCATGCTTCCTATTACTGGGTGCCAGGGATAAGAGATCAAACTCCCTTTCTGTTTCTCCTCCTCAGGAAACTGTAGAGAGAAATTATTATTCCCCTAAGACTCTTTCTCTTGAAACTAGATAAGCCCAAAGTCCTTAGCCACTCTTTATAGGACATTGCTTCCAGCCCTTGCACCACATTTGTTGCCCTCCTCTGGCCACATTTTAGGACCTTCACATCCTTCCTAACTTGTGGGGCCCAGAACTGCACACAGCACTCAGGTGAGGCTGCACCAATGCTGGATACAGTGGATCCACCACCTCTTTTGACCAGCTGGTGTTGCTGTTTCATGCACCCAAGGATGGGGATTGCCCTCTGGGGCTCAGTGCTCACTCACAGAGAGCCTGCTGTGGGCCAGCATCCCCAGATCCCTTTGCCGGGCTGCTCTCCAACCATGCTTGTCCCAGTTGTGCCCAGCATTATTCCATTCTAAGTGTAGAATCCAGAATTTGGATCTGCCAGATTTCATCCCATTAACCATAGTCCAGTGCTCCAGTCTACCTAGATCCCTCTGCAAAGGCCTTTTGTCCCTCAGCACCTCCCAGTTTGTATTGTCAGCAAACTTCCTAACAGTGCATTGAACTCCTATATCCAGATTGTTGGCAAGTACATTAAACAGAACTCGCCCTAAAACTGAGCCCGAAAGAACAGCACTGGGAATGTTGTGGGCAACCAAATCTAGCCCCACTTATTGTAGTAAAAACCCCTTTGAGCTCTGCCATTCTGTCAATTCCACACTGTCAACCCACAACCACGATTCTGAGGAAATCTTTAGACTTTTTTGACAAAGTATTCATTAACAATCACATGATTGGATCTGATAGTTAACTTGATCTCATGATTTTAAAAATCACATCCAAGTTGTCAAAAAACCCAAAATCATTCTAAATAATGGAGTTAATTTTTCTGTCTGGTGTGCAATGGCTCATAACTTATGTATTTTGTTATCAGTAATCATTTGTGTAACAAGTAAAACTCTGATTGTAGGTCATATAACGCCTGCTCATCAGAAGAAATATACCAGACGACTGTGTCTTAACTGCCCAGAATTTCACTGATACTTTACAACTCAGCTACTATGTTTTTCTTGTATCTTTATGAACCAATTTATATTTCAAAGCCATTTCTCCAACTAGTTAATTAGCAACCAGGTAGATTTAATTAATTAGCTAGTTAGATGTGAGCCATCAGGGGAAACTGAAATGAAAAAAGGCTCTGCTGCTTCTTCACTTTCAAAAGGACAAAACATGCTTTGCTAAAAATCTTTCAAATATCTTTTTACTTCCTGTGGAAGTGTCTATGTGCACTGATGTAGTTAAGGATCTACGAACTTTTCCATTATAAACTCATTTTTGAGCTCCTGTGCCTTCTGAGCACTGAAATAATCCACCTCAAGCTGAAACAGCCTACAAGGTCTCAGCTCAAAGGAATTTTTTTTCCTCAGAGAACAGAGCAATTGAAAAAAAATACTTCTGTAGGTATGGCAGGGTGGGTTTCTCTTTTTATCTTACCATTCTATATAACTTAAAACCACTCGTATTATATTTTTCAAAGATGACATTTTACCACCCAAAAACATATAGGAATTCACCATCTTGTGCTTCAGTTAAAAAAAAAAAAAGAGAGAGAAAAGAAAATGCAGTGGCTGTGCAGCTGGTGACACCTTGAAATTCAATAATTCTTTGTGAGCAGTAACTGCTTCTTTGCACATTTTATTGCACTGAAGGGCCTTAGGGATCCATGAAGCACACACTGCAGCAATGGGTTACACTAAGGCAGTTTTCCTGAGATAATATTTTTCAAGCACAGACCAAAACAAATGAATAGTGTAGTCACACTAAACTGTTCATCACATAGTAGCTTCTACGACTGATGCTGGGGTTTTTTTGAAAACTAGTAAATAAAATGAAAATATTTTTGTGAGGAAGCACTTGGGTAACGAAAAAGTGATCCGCAAAGTGTAAGTGATTCTGCTTAAAACAATCTGAACTTCCCTCCACCAATTTATGGTTCTAGTTCAGACAAGCCTGGAATTGTAAGTATATTGGTTATTCTTTACAGCTATTCACTCTGTAAATACTCTTTCATGTCCCAGTGATTTTTCTTCTGGTTCAACAAAATTCTGTTGCATTTCAGTCCTCTCTACATTTTATTCTCTTCTGTATATTCATGACCTTCCTTACATCTGGTTAGTCCCATTTAATTCACCAAAAAAGGAAGAAAAGGTCACACAATCATTTTAGGAGTTAGACTTCAAGTATGGGTTTTCCGAAACAGTTTTGGTTTGTGTCAGTGTCAAGTTTAGTCTTTCAAAAAATTTAAGTGTGTGTTTTTTCAGTTATCTCGGGTAAAGATATATCCTCTGCTTTATTGCCTCCTTTTCCCACAAAAGCAGACAGAAAGTTGGTTGTTATCTCGGAATGAGGAGGGGAAGCAGGGTGTATCAGCATATCCCAGGAAACAGTTTTTAATACTGTTTCTGTCTTGCTATTGCCTTGCATGTGCTCGAGGGCGGATCATTTGCTCATTCAAAAGTTTGGGTTTTTCTCTGTAACAAAAGGACAATATTCTCATTCCTGATAAAGGACTTCAAGAGCTCCAGGGCAATATTCTGTGTTATTATCAAATGTTGCTCTTTCTACTCAACTGGGTATATATTTAAAGTGTTTTTGAAGCATTTGCACATGATAAGGAAAAGCTAAGAATGTGAAACATTTGGCTGTAGATGTGCTACTTTACTGTTGCTTTTCTGGATACATTCCTGTTTCCTGTCCAGTGTTTCATACACAGGGGTGAAATGTAGCCTTACAAATGGTGTCATGGAAAGGAGAAATCATCCAGTTCATACAATCAATCAGAGTTACTAGGTGTCACACAGTAAGAGAATTTCAGAATTCAGTGTTTGATCTCAGTAAGATTAGTATACATCCTTCTATTTCACCAGAGTCCCACCAGGATTACTCTTAGGAAAAATAGCATTTGATAGTGGAATTTGAACACTCCATTATTTAGATGTATGCGCTCTCATAAGAATGAGAGTTACATGCCTTCATGGGTGTGACTTTTGCAGATCTGACCCGATTCAGAAGAACCTGCATGCATGGGGTTGCATACTTCCACCTTGCTCATAAAAAATCCTCTGTAGGGATCACATTTGCAGTTCATCTTAGAGGATTATAGAATCATAGAAACATTCAGGATGTAAAAGATTCTTAAGCTCATTGAGCACTTCTGAGTCCACATCTAAACCATGTCTCAAAGTGACACATCTACATGTCTTTTGAATACCTGCAGGGAGGATGGTTCTACCACTTCCCTGGACAGTCTCTTCCAATGCCTTATATCACTTGGTGAAGAAATTTTTCATTTCAGGTACTTGTAGAGAGCAACAGATCTCCTCTCAGCCTCCTTTTCTCCAGACTAAACAAAACTAGCTTAACTCCTCATCACACTTGTGCACCAGACCCTTCACCAGCTTCATTGTCCTTCTCTGGACATGCTCCAATGCCTCAATGTCCTTCTTGTGGTGAAGGGTCCAAAACTGAACACAGGATTTGAGATGCAGGCTCACCAGTGCCAAGTACAGGGTGACAAGCAGGAGTTGCCTTTCCCAAACCCCTGCTGGCTGATTCTGATCCCTGGTTGTCCTGTAGGTGCTGCATGATGGTACTCAAGATGATCTGCTCCATGATCTTTACCAGCACCAAGGTTGGGCTGACAGGCCTGTAGCTCCCCAGATCTTTCTTCCAACACTTCTTGTAGAGGGGTGTCACACTTGCAAACCTCCAGCCCACTGGAATCTCCTTGGTGAGACAAGACATCTGGTAAATGATTGAAAGTGGCTTGGTGAGCACCTCTGCCAACTCTGTCAGTACCCTTGGGTGGATACCATCTCATCCCATAGACCTGTGTGTCTGAGAGCAAGAGATCACCAGATCATTTCTTTTGGGTTATGGGGGCTTCATTCTGCTTCCTGTCCCTGTCTCTACAAAGCTGAGGAGCTTTGTACCTAAAGAACAGCCTTGGTGGTACTATTTAAGACTGAGGCAAAGAAATACTGCAACCTTTTCCTCATCTTTTGTCACTATGTTTCACCCTGCATCCAGTAAAGAGTGGAGATTCTCCTTTTATTCCTGACCCATTTCTATTGTCTTTTAAGTTCTGTTTGGTGCTTTTAATATCACCCTGTATAACCTCATGATATTCTTGTAGTCCTGCTGAGTTGCTGCCCCTTCTTTCAAAGCTCATAAATTCTCTTTTATTTCTTGAGTTCCAGCCAAATCTCTCAGTTCAGCCAGGCTGGTCTTCTTCCACAACACCCTATCTTTCAGCCTGCTCCTACGCCTGTAAGATTTTTTTCTTGAAGAATGTCAAGCCTTCCTGGACTCCTCTTTGTGCTTCCATACTGACTCGCATGGGACTCTCCCAACCAGTCTCCTAAACAGGCCAAAGTCTCCTCTCTGGCAGTCCAAGGTAACTGTTTTGCTACTACTCTTATTTTTTGATTTCTGTGCCCAGGATGGCTTCCAAGCATCACATCACTCACCTGTCCTTCTTTGTTCAAAAACAATGGGTCCAGCAGGGCACCTTCCCTTCCAGCAGGGTCACTTACCACCTACATTAAAAAGTTCCACACATTCCAGGAATCTCCTAGACTGTTTCCTCTCTGTTGTGGTGCATTTCCATCTGTTAAGTTGAAGTTTCTCATGAGAACAAGGTTAGTAATTGTAAGACTTTTCCCAGCTGCTGATAGAATATTTCATCTGCTTCTTCATCCTGGTTGGGTTGTCTATAACACTCCCACCACGACATCTTCCTTGTTGGCCTTTCCCCTGATTCTTACCCATACTCAACGCTATTGACACCATCATTAAGCCCTAGACAATCAAAACTTTCCCTAACATACAGGATTTTTCCTCCTTGCCTGTCCCTTCTGAAGAGGTCATAGCCATCCATTGAATCATTCCAGTTGTGCAAGTCATCCCACCATGTTTCTGTGATGGCAATTGTGTCATAGTTCTGCTGTTCCACAATGGCTCCTCTTTGTTGCCCATGCATTGGTGTAAATACACGTCAGCTGAGTTATTGATTCCACTGCCTTTTTGGAGGAAGAAGCCCTAATTCCTCCATAACCACTCTCGCTACACTAAATAGCAAGTAGATTGCACCCAACCAGATAACTCTCAGACACATTTTTACTGTAAATCAGAGATCTTTTCTATTGTCTTTCAAGTGCGTGCACTTGGTGTTACAATGCAAATCCACAGTTTATCCTTGTTCCCCACTCACCAGCTCAGAGCCTGGATTGCTAAATGCATGTTGAAATAGAGTTGTGTGGCAGTTCATCCCACATTTTAATCAGTTGTCTTTGAATCATCTGTCTTTGACAGCTGATACTAAAGAAAATATTAAAACATAATTTCTATTCAGCCAATGTTATTTTTTTCTCCTGGAAATTGGACAGTTTTCCTTTTAGGTTTTTAGACTACATACAGTAAGTTTTAGCTATCTTTAGGGAGGAAAAAATCTTGAAAACTACTCCAACTAGTTTTGTACACTATTTCTTGAAGACATTTGGTACAACCTCAACAAGTAGATTCTCCTGGCATATGAGAACTGTGCTAAATGAGAAATTCACATGTTAAGACTTCATAAATTCCGTCAAAACAACTCAGTATGAGTAAGTACACACACTCAGCCTGTTGGAAATGTTGGAATTAGGCTTACTGCAGACCTCCATATAAAAGACAGTAATTTTCAAGACCCTTAGCTTCTGTCGAAGGTAGGAAAAGATACAGCCCATCAGGGGTCTTTGCTTTCATGCTTGGTTTATTTGAGTGGGTTTTTTTGGTTGTGGTTTTTTTTTTTGTTTTGTTTTGTTTGTTTGTTTGTTTGTTTGCATTTGTTGGGGTTCTTTTTACCTCGCAAGAACATAATTTAAAACAAAAAATTTTCTCTTCTCCTTTATTCCCATTAAATGAAAAGCAGAGAAATTCACTTGCAGCTAAAATTGTACTTAATTCATGGTCTTGTGTCTAAAGTAACACAGCCAGGAAGGAAAAGGTTCTCAAGTCTTCACACAAGGTGCCCTTGGGACACCGCCCAGACTACAGTTGTGTGATTATACCCTTCCCACAAACGTGAGCCCTAGGGAAGCAAGAACTGAACTTTTGATTCATTACAAAATAAATAAATATAGCCACTGAAGTTTTTACCACTGGAAATGAAGAACTCATGCTGGATACAAAAGAAGATTGGAATTGGAAACTCATCACAGATAAGAAAGTAGAATATGGTAATTTCCATGTTTCATCTCTTGAGAGCTTGTCAAAATAAATATATTCAGAGACCACATGCAGATGCTCTCATCATTTTAGGCATTGTGCACAACCATATGAAAAAGGGATTAGCACAACAGAAATAAACAGGCCTTTTCTTAGTTCTTTCAAAGACATAGTAGAAGGAAGGAGAAGAAACTCCCTCCTAATTAGAAGAAAAACAAATGAAAAAAAATTACTGGACTAGAAAAAAAATAAAAGAACCAAAAGCAGAAAGAACATTCAAACTTTTTACTGAACTTTTAAAAAGAAATCAAAATGAAGGGATTGTAGTAGATATTCTCAGAGACAAATCCAATTTCTCTTCACTCAAGGAAGAACAATTTTTTCTGTGTCCATGCCAGCATCATTGCTGACATCAGTTATATTTTCAAGGTATCATTTCTTTTTCATTCTAAGATAAATAACTTTCTTATTACTATGTTTGACTGATGTTCATGTCTAATTTTGATGAAAGAGAATAATTTCTGGGATATGTAAGGTATCTCCCCCATTTTACAACCTTTAACAAACACAATATCTGTGCTTCTTGTATCTTGGCACTATCAGCAATACATATTGTCATACTGTAACCCAATTTAACTATTCAAAAACATTGTACTTCATACTTTTGAAGTAGTTATTTTTGCTTTTTGTTCCTTTGCTTATGGAAAGAATTTGTAAGAAATAATAACAGGTGCAGCCAAATGCTGATTACTGACCTTCATGATGCCTAAGCAGAGAATACCAGTGTCCTTTGCCCAGCAGTGAAAGAAAGGGTGGCAGCAACTTCACCACCACAGGGATGCTGAGTCCACATGGATGTGTTGCTGCACATCCAGAGCCATTCTGCCTTTTCTGCAATGGAACAATGAGAGTTCCCTAGGAACTACTGTAATTCCTGTTTGTGAACTATGGTGGAGATGGTGAATTCCTTGTCTTTCCAAATTATGCTGCATATACATATATATATTGCTTTCACTGATTGCTTTCACATTGGCTAATGGCTCACAGAGTCAGAAAAAGGGACACTACCACAGGACTTTTGATGTATATTATTTTAAAATAGCCTATAAGAGAGAATATTTGTATAATGTTACATCTGAGATTTTCCAAATCACATAGGTACCCCCATACCTCTGGTCTATGTTCACAGAACCATGGCAATTTCTGATTTGGAAGGGACCCATAGGAATCACCACATCCAGTTCTTAAATGAGTGGACCCAACAGGGATCAAATCCCAAACTGGTGTTATTAGAGCCATCCTCTGACCAATTGAGCTAAAGCAGATCTTCCATAAACCTTTTAGAAGTTTGCACTCTTTTAAGAGTATCAGAAGAAGCATACCTTAACACCTTTGTAAATCCAGGCCCTAACTCACATCAAATTTTGATTAACTGCAGGATCCTCTCTTTCTAAGGACTTTTTTCCTGCCCATGCCATTTTTTCATAGCACCAGAGATGACCATAAAACAGGGTCCTGTTATTAGAGTATAAAACTTATTTTATAACCTTAATTTATTAAGGCCTATTGAAATCAATAGAACACCTCTAAAATTAATGCTTCACTATTTATTGTAATTTTGCTTATATGTAAGAGATAAATAAAACTGGATTTCTTGTAAATCATAGGTCACTGAATTTAAAACAGATACCCTTGATTTTGCCCTGAGTTCTGCTTGACTGAAGCACTTTCTGGAAAGACACTTATCCTTGAGATGAGGCCATGGAGAACCTAGTATTTCCTTCAACAGTATGTTGTATTGCTCAATATTAGTCCTATGAATATTCTTCAATATTTTTTCCTTTGCATATTTGGCTTCAGCTTTCATAAATTGATTGTGTCTTCTCCTATAGTACATACTTTTGATGTCAGGTTTTGGTCTTTTTGTTGGTTTGGTTTGGTTTTGTTGTTTTTTTTTTTCCAAATATTTCTAAGCTATCAATAAACTGTAAGTTGCCTCACTGACAACTATTTTATGAGTCAAACTGATTTAAGTCATCAGGCAAACCTTGCAAACTTTGAAGTCTTCCTTGCAAACCAGTGTTTTGGTTCTTTTTTCCTCCATACTCTTCAGTTTCTAACATCACCTCGAGGATCTGGAGACCAGAACACTCTGAAATACAGACCTTAATCCATACATCCAATTGTTTTAATTCTACTGACTGCTTAACTTGTTTTCATATGCAGAATCTAAGGCCTTTTTTCGTAATATGAAACTCTCTCAAAACATTTTCTTCAATGAGTTTTTCAAATTAAATACTCACATCCATATCCACTAATTCAGTCTGGTTTTAACAGACACCGTTTCAGCATGATCTGTGTTCATGAATTCTATATTCAATAAGTACTTTTGAACATCTTGAGTTACATGATTTCTTATTTTTCAGGGTCTCCCCTTTGATCAATTCCTGCATGGTGCAACAGTCTCCTTAACAGTGATTTCCGAGTTGCCACTTAATGCAAAATGAAACTTAAATACTTCCAAAAATCCAAATAACATAAACATATGTTAATGATGCTTGGTTTATTATTAGTGTAGATTCCTGTGGGAGAAGCAGGATGAGTGCATAAACCTTATTCTATTAATGAAATTAACCAAAAGGGGGTAATCTCTCTTCAGTGATGTGGCTCTGTAAGCTTCCCAGGGTCCTGGAAACTCATGGATCCCATGGAAACTCAGGGATAAACAAAAATATATGTAATGGGATAGGAAATGGTCCTGGGTTCTAATTAGTAGTTTTAATAAGCTTGTATTCAAATTTTTCTCTGTCTCTACTGAAGTTCACAAGCTTCGCAATGTCAGAAGTTCTCCATTTCTCAAGGAAACCTGACAAACTTGGAACAAGCTCCATTCCTTTGCTACAATGAAAACACACATTGGCCCAGCCCCAGACAGACATCTCAAAGGAGCTGGTTAAAGCCATCAGCCTGTCTGGGCTTGCAGGACTCAGAGCTGGGACTGCCTGTGTTGAGAAGCAGGTCAGCCACATCAACATACACACCCAAAAGAAAAACTCATGTTGAAGTTGTAGCTGAATGCCTTAACTCCCAAAAGAAGACCAAGGAAGCAAACTCTCACAGACAGTAGAGCTGGTTCAAGGGCCATCCAAGTAGCTCACAGTAAAGTTCTAACACAAAACTGGTGGTAGAAGTGTCTGGGGTGCACCTTCATACTCGTGGGGGTGAGTTCATAAGGCATCTCTCATCAGTGACAAAAAGACATATTTAATAAGTGGAGTAGAGGAGACAAGAACATCCTGAAAATCCCCTGTCATTTACCTTTTACAGGTACAGAAGTCCAGAGGCTAAAACTCAGTAGAACTAAACCAGAATTGAAACGTTTTATATAAATAGTCTGACCCGATGCCCCTTCATAAAATGGGACAACACCACCAAGAAACACTGGCTGTTTTCCCCCCTGCTCCCTCTGCCCGTGTTTTTCCAGAATCCAGGGTCAGTGTGCTATGAAAACCCCTGACCCCTGGCTAAAGTGCTCTCTTCACACAGTTACCTTTTAGATCTAAGTGTATTCATCTTATGCTTTGACCAGACCTTACTAGATCAATAGAACTAAGCTTTTCTTCATTGGGAAATATGTTTGCCTTTCTCTATGGCTGAACATTTTTTGAGTATTTCCAGCCTTATTTAGCTCTTCAGCTGAAAACAAAGTACCCTGTTGAAGAGAAGACAAACATTTGAAAGAAAACTGTGCTTTCATCAGAGACTTTCTTCTATAAGCTTCAAATTTAGTGAGAGACTTGTGGCTCCATAATTGTATATAAACAAGGAGAAACTTTTGACCTCTGTCCTTTCTCATAACTATATTAAAAGACAAAAGTTTTTACTTTTTTTTTTCCCATGAGGAAGATTTCCTTCCCTTTGAAGATACTCCATCAAGATAAAATTTTCTTACATCAATATACTTTCACATAAATATACTTCATTTTGTTTTCATGTCAATCTAAAGGGAGTAAGAATGGAAAACTCCAAAGCTGATTTTAATAAATTAATAATAATGATGCTATCCTGTTTAAGCTTCTGCATGTGCTACTTGGTATAGAATAACCACAAGCAAAGAGAGTCTTCAATGAAACCCTTCAGAAAGGAATATGGATTTGAATTCAAGAATGAGAAACTTTATATTTACACCATGGCAGATGAAAGAGATTCTATCTGTAACATGAAAGCTTTAAAAATATTAAGTCCAAGGTAAACAAAGAGAAGTACAAGCAAATGTTCAGCAACTACATTGGAATTTGCAGCGAGATGTCAGTAGTCAAAGGAACATCCGTTCAGGCTGGCTGAGGACTGTGACACTGTGACACCTTCCATCTGCATTTGAAAATGGTTTTGGCCCTGAGATCCCAGGGTTCCTGTTCTGGTGAATTTTTCCTATGTGAAACCTGAGGGCAGAGATTTCTCTTTTATCAAGTCAGGGAATGAGGAAAGAATGCACTTTATGAATCAAATTCCCTTTTCTTCCACCATCTGCTTCTGTGCAGAAAATTTAAGATGGTAACATGAGTGGGACCTAAGGGCTGGCAAAATGATAAACAAGGGAGAAGCTTCCTTGTCCTTAAAAAGGAGAAAGGACATCTCAAAATATATGATGCCTGGGTAGTATTAGCTAAGATTCAAAGGAACCCTGTCTATAAAGGCAAAATTACACCAAAATTATGTGATGGTCAGGATCTAACCCCAGTCTTGGCCAGAGCTTCTAGCATGCCTGAAGTTGGATTATAATGTCCATTTCCCTTGTACTCCCTCAAACCATTCTTTTCCTAAAACAGACAATTTCAGAATTCTTAGAAGGTGAGATATATGTGTTTGCTAGACTAAATATCTCCATGTTGAAGTTAGAATTGAGAAAGACCTCTGATATTTTTTACCCCTTGACCTCTGCAACAAGGATAATTTTTCTGTTGTGTTCTATGGGTGCTTTCTGCAGTAAGTGATGTTGTTTCAGCCTTAATAGGCCACTGAGTTGGAGACCATTTTCCACACCTGCAAGGAAAAAAGCTAAAATTAAACCTCACAAGGGCAATTCACTCAATGAAGGGGAAGTTTTTTACTGCTCAACAGTGACACCTCTTGATATTCAGCAGATACTGATAACCTTCAAAGATAATTTAATGCAGTTTGCAGGACAGAGTACTGCAGGCAGTGCAGTTTCTCCCAGAGGAAAGGTTTTTATTCCTTGGTTTATTCAGGAAAAAGCAGCTCAGCATCCAATCTATTGTTCCAATATGAGAGGCTCAGGAAATGAAAAAATTTATGGGGGACCAGCTCAGAACAGTGAATCTGTATCTCCAGAAAATGCCTTTGTCATGAAATGAGAAAGTTTTAAAAATGTCACAAAAGGAAAAATATTGAAAAAGACATTTTATCAGCTTTGAGCTTTTCTTCTGAAATGTTAATATTTTTAATATGATTGTTGAAATCAATATCTACCCAGAAAATTTTTTATTCATTCAAATCCTACTTTATGTCAGAATTTTTTTTATTATATGCATAGCTTCTACAAAGACCTATACCCAAAAGTCAGCAAAGAATCTGGCTACTTGCATATTCAGTTAAATAGAATTTGTAATAGCAACAATTGAATTTATTAACACTTTAAAGTACTACTATAATGCATATGAAAATTTAGAATTAAAAAAGCCAAGGAACTGAAAAACTGAACTGAAAATAAACCAAGTCTAACAAGTATCCTTCCAGTCGGATATGGAATATGGCCTACCTTTCTGGTAGTGGCTTTAGCTGGCTTTGAGACTCTGTTTGGGATCTAGCTATGAAAAGTTTAAATAATCATTCTTTCTAGGCCAAATGCTGAGTGTTAGAACAAGAAATTTTGGCTCACATTTATCTCTGTAACAGATGTTGATTGGCCAGCTAAAATTTGTTCATGCATTTTACAAGTGCATCCTTTTGCCAATTCAACAGAAGCATTTGTGAGAAATCCAAACACATTCATTTCTGTTGGAGCTCTAGCTTTATTCTGCTCATGGTACAAGTTCATTAGTGAAATAGCTGTAGATGAGCCGAAAATAGCTTGGCATTTAGGTATCCTCCACTGGCATCAATTAGCATTATAGAATAACAAGATCTATGAAGAAAATCTCTGGGGACTATAGCATAGATAGTAAATGTGTGAACAAAGAGTTAATTCCTAGCTAATAAATTCTCAAGACACTAAAATGACTTAATTGTAAAAGGGTTTAATAATTTAGTGCCAATAATAGACAGATTGTAAATTGCAAGGTTTATTTCAAAACCAGCAAAAACTGCACAGAGAGAGGATAACAGTAAAAGAAAAAGTGCTAACCTAGAGGGAAGAAAATTTGAAAGCTGTAGGGAAGATTTAGGAGCAGCAATGGTTTTAAGGGCACACTCTTTATGTCTGTCATTATTTTTTAAGTGGAACTTTAAAACATGCCTACCAGTAAAATGTTGATACTTCATCATTTGTAAGAAATCAGCTACTTCATTGTTTGTAAGAAATCAGCTGTTACTTTTGTCTAGTAGTAGAGTAATACTTGGTGCTGAAAATCTGGGATGCATGCTATGNCCATAACAAAACCCTGCTGTCCAAGCTTTGCAATGTGTCTTAGAAGTAAACAAATGTGAAAAAGCACATCAGATATGGAGAAAACAAAACCCCAGAGGTGAGACACATAACCGAAATTGCTCCTTATTTCTGGGCAGTGAAACTTGCCATTTTAATGATGACAGGGTTGTCTGTCTGAAATATTTTGAGAAAAGCTATTTGAAAAATCTTTTGGCCTCAATGTCTAGATATATACACATGGGGACATTGAAATAAAGCCAGGAATATTTTAATGCTGATTTTTGGAATCACATTATAGCACCCTACCTATTTTCAGACTCTTAAGGAATTAGGAGAATAAAAGTATTTAATTTTGTGAGTTGAGTTCTTTATCTGGAAGTGGATATATTTCATTTCTCTGCAACTGAGATGGGAACATCTTCATATAATGAACCTGGTAAGTGAATAAAGACCCATAGACTGGAATTTTTTTGTTGGTTTTTTTTGGGGGAGACTCCTCTCTTTTCAGTCCATATAGCTAGATTTAATTTTTTGAGCAGATTTCATCCTGTGATGCACACACACACACATGAGAATTTGCATCCACATAGGAGAGACACATACACAAGGGAAAAAAAATAAATTGCCCCAGCAAATATAGCACAATATAATACTTGGAATCAAACTGACACAAAAGCAGAGACTAAATAATCCAATACCAGCGGAAACTCAAGGTGTCTAAAAGCCAAGAATGCACCTTCAGTAAGAAGTATTTTCCTTCCTTCTTTGGCATCTGTTGATCTATACATCTTACAACAAGAGATTATTCTTTTTTCTTTTAGATTAGTCAGAAAAGCACAAATTCTTGGCTATAAGACAATTTGCCAACACTCTATTAATCAAAATATCTCTTTAAACTTTTATGTAAACACAGCCTAGCTATACCAGCCTAGTTTTCTAATGGATTTTATTTTCCCTAACTTTAGACAGCTAAATAAAAATTAAACATCTAGTCTAAGCTAGCCATCTGGCTACAGTTATATCCAAAAGAGGGACAGACAGCCAGCCAGAGACTACCATCTCCCTCTTTCAGCCATCATTGAAGTGTAAATAACTGAACTACATCTCCCTCTTGTTTAGGTGAGTCCAGCTATGTAAGATGAATTTCCAACCTACGAGTTACACCTCCCTCCATTAGTTTTTTGGCACCTTTGTTCTTTGCTAAAAGCACAAATACGTCATTATTTCAATAGCACAAATGGAAGAGCCAAATAAGGACTTTACCCAGCTACTATATCTCTCCCTTGCTCCTTCTAAACAAAATATGTGAGAGGCAGGCAAGATAAAATGAAGCATGGAGTTTCCTGCTTTGTGTGGTTTCTACTGCTCTGGATTTGCCATGAGAGTTGTGCCATTTATATTCTCCCTTCAAAACAAATTATATGCCTTTAAATAAAATACACTAAATTCAATGCCTCATTTGGAAGCTTGAAAAGTGCAGTTTTGTCCTAGATATGTATAATTATCAAAAGACAGTTAAANNNAAAAAAAAAAAAAGAAAAAATTAAAGAAAATCACCTTTTTCTTTATTTTAGACAGACCTTGAAGTTATATAAGAACAACTGACCTGTTTCTGATGAACAAGATATAAAATAATAACATTAATACATTTTCTTGAAATCTTTTAAGTTTTATAAATTGCCCATGGAGGTTTGTGAACCAAGGTCATTCTGTGTCTTTTCATTCTTTTAATTATCTAGTTCCAGCCTGATACACTAGCCTTGCTAATTGGACACAGAGAAATCCCTTATCAGTGAAGTTAGAAAAGGACCTGTGAAAAAGGTGTGGGAGACTGCTGTAAATCAAAGAAGAGGAACAGAACAGAAGGAAAGCCAATCAACTGTACCCCTCCGAGCTGTGAGTTTATAGCAAAAGCTCAGCCTCGTTGGATGGAGGAATAAGTGGCCAGCAGGTAGTTACACGTCATTGACCTCTCCCTGATAGATACTCTTGTGAGAGGAGCCAAATGCAGACTCACACCTGCCCTTAATTTCTTGGGGAAGGGAAGATTTTAAGCAGTAGCTTGTGCTTTGGGGTGTGTAGGTGCTAAATCCAATGTTATTCATTTCTATTCCCATATCCCCAAGAAGATCATCTGTACCTTCTCAAAGCCCAGGGAGGGAATTAATTGTCCTGTCTGGTTTTTACCATTTTCATGCACATTTGATAGGTGTGATGCGCACCAGAAAGTCTGTAGCTGTTTCAATCTCTATTTGGTGGAATAAAAAATGTGCATATCTATACTACCCTTGAATTTCTCATCCTTTTCCTTTCCTAGCACTTCTCCACATTCTTCAAGGTTGTCAGTAACTTTTCTTCTCTGAATCATGGCTTGTTGTTCGAACCACAGCTCCCTTCCATCTCAGATCTTCCATTTTGAATTTGGATGGTCACTTTAAGCAATTCACTTTCCACTCTTTTTCCTGATTTTTTAGTATGAAACCTGTTTGTTCATCACCTCTTCCATTTCCCCTGTGTCTTAATGAGCCTCTGCAGTGTATATGCCAGTATCTAAGACACATTCTTCTGCCTCTGTATTTTTTTTCCCAGTGCTCAAATGTCAGCTGTCCACAGAGATATCCAAAACTATATCTGATTTTCACAAGCTGTAATTAGTCCACTGTCATAAGGTGTTTTCGCCTAAAAAACCCATATGGTCAGCACCCTAATATATTGTACTTAACACAGGAGTGTATACACAAAATATTTCAGAAATACTGAACTCTTATTCATCAGAAGATATTACCAAAGCAAGGAAATCCCATTGTAACATCATGAAGAGTTCAAAAGAATCAGTCAGGCTTCCAGAGAAGACACAGAGATATTGTAGGAGAAGACACAAGAAGACATTATCTTGTCAATAGGAAAAATATAATTACTGTTTCATATGTAGGAAATTTAATTGATTCTATGTGGTTTTGAGACATGAAACTAAAAATTATCAACATTTTAACTGCTAAAATTTTCCATGGCATTTCTATGACATACAAAAGGGATAACATTGCCTCGGCATTTTGGTAAAAGTGCTGATCAAATTGCAAAGTGCAGATCAAACAGCATTCATCTGCAATTACTTTAAGACATTTGTTTAGCTACGTTTCTTCTGTATCATATTATTGCATGACTTCATAGTAAACTCTGGGATTTGCATCCAATGGACCTCTAGCTTCTCTCACATCCAATGTTTTGAAGAAAAAAATCTGAACTTCTGCACACTTGGAGCTATGAGGAAGATCACATACAATGTATATTGTCCATTTTGGCACATAACTTTCCTTAGTTGTTTAAATACTACTGTCTGTAAAAGTATGAAAGTTATTATTATTGCTGACTGCAAGAGCTTCTTGACCAGAAGCATCCCTTCATGTCAAATCCTTCTCATTATATATTTGAAAAATATCAGATGGCAAAAAGCAACAAGTTCCATGCTGGGTACTAGCACTCAAATGTCTCTACCCTTTGAACACAGTGTTGGGTCTAGCCAGCAAGCACTGTAAAAACATATAAAGAAACAAATCCAGCACTGGAGATCACATCCAACAGGCAGGTTTTGTGCAGCCATTTGTTTTATAGAGTAAGAGGGTGGCTTTGTACAAAAAGCTCTGTGCAACTGGCCTCTATTTTAGAGAATAGTCTCAGCAAATTTAGCATCATCTTATGGTAATCCAAATAGCAAATGAAAAGAGCAGAACTGACTCTATCCACTTTATTCAGGATTTGGTGGGTTTCTACATTTTTAGAATTTAAAATCCTGCCACCTCATCAATTCAATTGTACCCTGATTAAATTAGAGAAACATGCAAAAACATGAGACTGATGCAGCATTATGAGAGACAAACAGAAAGCTTTCTGCCTTTTTTTCCCAGAAGTATAGTGCTATTTCCTTTTTTTTTGATCTTAGATGCTTTCTTTTAAGAAGCAGATAATAAATTGAATACTTTTCTGCAAAACCTTTCCAGAAGGTTATTCTTACTTATGTATTTTATTCACACTTCTTTGCAGACTTGTCAATATCTCTTATTTTGTTCTGTTTTCCTTCAGCATAGAAGAAAAAACATTAGTCAGAATATTTTAAGGTGTTCAACTCCAGGACAAAACAATCATAACAAACTACATTTTAGAGAAAGCACTATGATGTCCCTCTCTTATTTCTTGTCTCCATTAAAAGGGGCCTCTCAGTGAATTGGAAATTCCTTCTAGCAGAGATGCATCTCTTAACAGTAAAAGTGATGTTTTGCCCATGCAGTTTATGCTGACTACATGCATAAAAGTTGAAGCTATGAATGGAGTTGCTTATGTTGCTGGTTTTGTGAGTATAAAAATGTCACTAAACATCATCTCCCCTAACTGGTACAGCCATAATGACAAAACCCACATAGATGTGGGCTTCATTTCCATTCTAGTGATAATAAAATGGCACCTGATTTAAGCTGCTGGCAGAGCCCTGGGATTTGAAAGTTGCAACAGGTATCATAAGAAAGATTAATATCATTAAATGCAAATGTTTAGAGTGGCCTATCATGCATGTCTCAGTCAGTGCAAGCTCTTTTTATCATGTAAAGAGCACATTTACACTTGTTCAGACTTGTGTTTGCTTGTCACTAGTTTAGACTAGGAATAGTCTTACACATAAGGCTAACAAAGGCTTTTGCTTTCAGACTTGTAAAAATTACAAGTAAAGTAGACCTCTAATATGCACTAGATGCAGACAATAGCCTCAAATTATTAATCTACAGTGTACGTGTCTAAAGGCGAGAGAATGGACTCCTACCCTGTGTGTCTTAGAGTTCTATTAAGTTTTATTCCATAGAAAATGAGGTATTTTGGCAGATACTCTAGCAGTTACCAAGATAATTTACAGCTTTTTCCATTTTCTTTACCATCACCTTCAAGAAAAAACTTTTTAAAGCTGAAATTTAAGATTTACTGTTTCAACCATCCTTTATTCATTCAGTTTTGACTATTGTTGAAGATTTGGTGAAACCATAATAGTAAAAGGAAAAACCAGCAAACACACAGACAAAATTAGAGATGATTGTTAAACTATGTTTGATGGAAGGTAGCAATGAGTGAGCCATAAAAAGATCATTCTAATCAAAATAAAAATATGATGTGGATGTTTTTCTGAATGCTTCCACTTCTTTTTCTTTAAGGAGTAAGGTTTAGACATCCTTTGATCTCCTCAACATTGTTTGGCCTGAACCTTAAAACATTAAAAACTACCTCTTTTATAGCATTTCA